>OX457040.1:32149099-32159099 GCA_949752735.1 Lumbricus terrestris
GGTCAAATGCTTAATAATGGCTCATCATGAGCGTCAGGGTGGGTATACGATATATATACACACTTAAATCGTGAGCGAACCGATTGGCATTAGTATATCATATATATTGAGTCTACATATATCCAGACTCTCATGCATCCATATATCTGATATTCGGATCATAAACCACACACATAGTATACTAAAGTGTCTTGTTTTCCTTTATGCATGGTTTCAAAACATTGATGAACGTTCATGTGCGCTGTGAAGCGTGTATAAAGTTTTTGTCTGAACGATAGACCATGGCTATAAACTTTCTTCTAAATTGTACTGCTTTTGTTATAATTTTCGCTTTCCCCTATATATATATCTCTCCTCGAAATCCTACACTGCAGTAATCGATATTACTTTTTATTCGGCGCTTTTATCGTGCAAAAGTAATTATCGTAAATTTGCAGCACCGAAAAATGCTTGCTTGGTTTCCCGAACACCCCCACCCACCCACCCCACCCCCACCCCACCCCACCCCACCCCCACCGATATAGTTGGCCATCTTAATGTTTTGTTTGTCGGTCTCCCTTCAGGCGGACGACTCTAAATCTTTTTCTGCTGCCTATCTACGCGACGGACGCGTATTTCAGCGTGACGTGAATGGCGTTCCCGCGTGACCCGACCCGTGTTTTCGGTGACCCGGTCTATTTATAATATTGTTACGAGTGCTTGTCGCAACAAGCGCCGCTGCTTTGTGAAGGCGGAACGCAGGTCGCGTATACAGATCGACGTGGGTTTCCCCGAAGCTGTCTCAAGAAACTAGACGACTACATCGCGTGGGATACGATTTTAGCGCAATTATCATGATCTGCCTGCATGCATGAGCCTCAGTGTTCTGTTTTGGATAGGGGTTCAGTTATAACTTAACGTTGTTAGCGCCACGGCAGGCGAATATACAATAATACTGTATAATTTAGCAATGCAATATAATAGGTCCGTAGGAAAGAAGCCTAGGTATCGCCAATACATTAATTAATTAGTATCAATATCACAGGTCAAGTAGAGATGTTATCCTTAGGTCGAGTTTTCTTTGCATTTGGTGTTCAATTGCATGTGATTGAAAGTGGAGAAAAACTTATCTGCTCTGTTAGTAATTCACTAGGCCTATATATAATAGAGGCAGTCGGTCAGTGCTACACACACACCACGTGTGTATTTAGTCAGTCGTGGACTTACAAGAGATGAGCACCGCGTTGAAAAAATATCAGCGTTGTCGCAGTTGCTCATAATATAGATATACCTTTAGAGATGTGCGCTATAATAGAGCATGGTGATTATTACCTTTTGGACAGGACGCCTGCCTGGATATAATCATACGCTGCATCGATAATAATCCTCAACTCCGCGGTGTCCAGTTATACCCGAATTCCTACCTTTCTCGAAAATCACAGCTCTCCGTATATAAACCGGTAATTATCAAGCGTTGTGATTGACATGAAAAACTATTCTTACCGGAGGCGGTGTGAATTTGCCGTTTCACTTGCTCCATTATCGGTCCATGCGTCGCGCGTTTTCTGCTGGGCGACGGACAGATCACCGTCGGCAATTAGGCGCTGCAGCGTCCGACGACGACGGCGGCGAGGGCCAACCGTCCGACCGACCGACCGACCGACCACGGGCGACCGACCATCGTCGCCGTAAAGCGTCTAGACGCCAGACGACGAGAGGGACTCTCTTAGGAGACGATGCCTCGACCGATAACATCTGCCGTCGGTCCCTCTAGCGACGAAGGCGGCGGCATGGTCGATCTGATTGGAACGAACCCATGGCAGCCCCATGCACTGTCCTACCTGCAGTGGGACAGTGGTGTCACGATGCGACGTCCATCGGAAACATAAGACGATGGTTTGAATGATGGGTAAAGATTTGTCTGATGTCAGACGTCAGTTACAGACATTGTAGTAACATCGATATAAATCTATGTGTCATGAAGCCTAAGAGGCATGCAAGACCAGTCAGTCAAGTTAGTTAGTTAGTTAGTTGCAGTCGGTCAATCAGTCACTTAGAGTTAGTCAGCCAGCCAGTTAGTTGAAGTCAGTCAGATAGAATCAGTCAGTCAGTCAATTGGTAGGTTAGTCAGTCAGTCAGTTGGTAGTCAATGCGTCAGTCAGACAGTCAGTCAGTCAGTCAGTCAGTCAGTCAGTCAGTCAGTCAGCCAGTCAGTCAGTCAGTCAGTCAGTCAGCCAGTCAGTCAGTCAGTCAAATAGTTAGTTAGTCAGTCAGTCAGTCAGTCAGTTAGTCAGTCAAATAGTTAGTTAGTTAGTCAGTCAGTCAGTTGGAGTCAATGAGTCAGTCAGTCAGTCAGACTTTCTCAGCAAGTGAGAAAGTCAATCGGGGATTCAGTTGGCCATCAGTAAGACTTATAGTGAAGTCAAAACTAATAGTAAATAAATAGGTCAGTTATAGTCAGACATTAAGTCAGTTAGTCTTTCAATCAGGTAGACAGACAGTCTATATACACTTCTGGCTCTATACAGTCCGTCATTATAATGAAGCGCTTCTCTGTGCGGTTTCGGGCCTTTACTCTATAATGGGCATGAATGCAGAATGATATATATCTAATCCTTTGTCATGGATGGTCTGTCTAATGGGCGAGAGCATTTAGCGGAGTGCGTGTTTCATATGGAATCTAAAAGGTTTAAATGTCGGTCTTTTTAAAGTCGCCAACATTAGGGTTAGGGTTGGGTAGGAAAGGGGGTGAGGAGGGGGTGTGGGGTATGGGGGATTGGGGTTGGGGAATTTTTCCGAAAACCCTAATTTCACGGGTGGCGTACCGGTGGAGGTCGGAGTATATGGTGGGGTGTTGTGGGGTGGGGTGGTATGAGGTGGGGTGTGGTGAGGTTGTGGCCGGGACCGGGTCGTATCCTAAATTTCCCGGGCAACGCCGGGTATATATACCCCAGCTAGTAGGCTGTATACATATATTGGCTGAAATCATTGCAAGAACGCCTCATATACTTATGACTTCTATATCGAATCATAGATTACAGACCACTATAAGAATACATACAAGAATCTGTTAATGGCGACTATTGCTTAGTGTGCATGCATTGGCAAAGGGACGTATATATATATAGGCTACTATATGTATACAGAGGATCCGAGGATTGTATATTAAGTGGACAATTACTTTTGTATATATAATTAAGAAGAAACTCTGTGCCCTCCAGTTTTAGATTATCTTATATAGGCAGCTGTTGCTTCAGAGCTTGTCTGCATGGCTATGCTATACGACGGCTGTATAGTATACTATACAACGGCGCTTATGCATGGTCTGGCTAATGGACACAATTGGCGTCTTCCATTGCTGCACAAAATACGCCTGAATATATTTGCCATGCGCAGCCACATTAAAAGGTCTGCTATAACTAGTTGGCCATCTTAATTCTCTGTAAGACTACAGAGCAAATGTATACATGCGATTCACTTCCTGGAGTGTAGAAGCCGAAAGCCGATGTCTTGTATGTTTATAAATTGATGCAATCTGGTCAGCATGTACAAGACCGTGTCTGCTGCCTTCCAGATAAACAGATACTTAGCCATGTGTCACTCCGACGTCAAAGCTTTGGTTTTTCTCTCTCTGTCTGTCTTCTGCAGCAGGCAGTGTGAGCGAGTGGGTGGGTGGATGGATGGGTGAGTGAGTGGGTGGTGGGTGGGTGGGTTTGTGGGTGGGTGAGTGAGTGAGTAGGTAGGTGGGTGGGTGAGTAGGTAGGTGGGTGGGTGGGTGAGTGAGTGGGTTGGTGGGTGAGTGAGTGAGTGAGTGGGTGGATGAGTGAGTGAGTGGGTGGGTGGGTGGGTGGGTGAGTGAGTGGGTGGTGGGTGGGTGGGTTTGTGGGTGGGTGAGTGAGTGAGTAGGTAGGTGGGTGAGTGAGTGAGTGGGTTGGTGGGTGAGTGAGTGAGTAGGTAGGTGGGTGGGTGGGTGAGTGAGTGAGTGGGTTGGTGGGTGAGTGAGTGAGTGGGTGGGTTATTGAGTGAGTGAGTGAGTGGGTTGGTGGGTTTGTGGGTGGGTGAGTGAGTGGGTGGGTGAGTGAGTGAGTAGGTAGGTGGGTGGGTGGGTGAGTGAGTGAGTGAGTGTGTGAGTGAGTGAGTGGTTGGGTGGATGGATGGGTTGGTGGGTGAGTGAATGAATGAGTGGGTGAGTGAGTGAGTGGGTGGGTGGGTTTGTGGGTGAGTGCATGGGTGGGTGGGTGAGTGAGTGAGTGGGTGGGTGTGAGTGAGTGAGTAAGTGAGTGGGTGGGTGGGTTGGCTGGTGGGTTGGTGAGTGAGTGGGTGTGAGGGAGTGAGTGAGTGAGTGAGTTAGTGAGTGAGTGAGCGAGCGAGGTGAGTGTGAATGAGTACGTGTGTTTTGATGGGTGATTGGGTGACTGGTTGGAGTGGGTGCACGGTTGCCATGGGTGATCTGGTCTTGGGTGGGTTTGGGTTTGGTCTGTGCATGTAGGTGAGTGAGTGAATGTGAGTGATTCAGTCTGTCAGCGAGTGAATCAGTGCGTGAATCATTGACTGAGTCGGTCAGTGATTCAGTCATTGAGCCGTTGAGTATAATTGATTGATTTACTTACTTGCTTTAAGTTGACTGACGATTGAACTAACTATAAAACGTAAATGCCTGATAGACACGCATGCATGCAGCTGTACAAGCACACAGACACCCATAGGTATACACCGTTTGCATGCTGGTTACTGGTATACTATATATGCAGGAAGGAAGGTTCCTTCCTTAATTCCTTCCTCCCTTCGTTCGTTCATTTGTCCGTTCGGCTGCCTGCCTGCCTGCCTGCCTGCCTGCCTGCCTGCCTGCCTGCCTGCCTGCCTGCCTGCCTGCCTGCCTGCCTGCCTGCCTGCCTGCATGCCTGCCTGCATGCCCTCCATGCACTTTCGCCATCGTTTACGCCTTCTTCTGCATATATTATTAGATCGGCCTGCGGCGTGCCATGCGCGACATCTGGCCAGTATCTGTCGGACCCTTTCGCTTATCGGTGTTTGTCAGAGGCTCCGATCGGCCCCGACCACCTTCAATGCATCTGTCTTCGGTCTCTCGTTAACTCATCGCGCCCAACATCACCGCAGCAGAGAACTTTCATAGAAACGGTCTTTAATACCTGCGGCCGAAGAGTCATGCGTGCAGACAAAGCCCCATCGAATACGAAAGCAACCGTTGCTTCTCATGAAAGCCAAGCACGCCAGTCTTCAGCCAGTCGGTCAATCAGTCGGCCAGCCAGCCTGATAGCTGACTAAGTGGCCGACATTCGTCAACTGAATGATCGGATAAGTCTGTGATTATTATGTTTAGCGAGGGTTCCAGCCTTTCGAAGTGATCAAAATCAGATCAGATCTGGAGTGTAATGTCTGATCATATATATACAACGCTGTGAAATTAACGGCCATTAAATTCTGACCTCACGCAGCTAATATAATTATGTGCCCTTCCGGTTTGTGAAGATATGCGGATTGCTATGCCGTTCCCACAGTGTATGCCAGATGCGTGCGCGCGTTGAGAGCGATACATGCTCATAAGTGCATATATATATATATATATATATATATATATATATATATACAGAACGGTCTCTAAGCAACAGGAAACCCGGAAAAAGCTAAGAGCTTATATCAACTTGGCCCCTAAATTACATTAACATTTCAGTCAACGATCCATGTTACACTGCAGTTGTAAGCAAAAATGTGCTGTTCTCACGGTTGAGTACTCCCCCTCCCGAAATTACATCCTGGCTACGGCGTTGGTGCAAGTAATCTGATTTCTCACCTCAGCGCATATACGCGATTGCGAATGACGAACACCCTCGCTCGCCGTCAGTCCCCCCTTAACTACTACCTACAGCCCGTGTACTCATTCATATCTGTTCCCTAGAGGCGATAGTGCTTGGCAGAAGATAGGCTAATGTTCGAGCCACCATGCAGTCACCTCTGCAGGCGGCGATTTAAATTTCGACCCCTCGGCTGACTGTTAAGCTCACAGTGCTCAATATAATCACTATTTATAGACAATGTACCATACAATTATGAGGCACCATGACTTTCATTCCTTCCTTCAGAAGTTCAGATAATTTATATAGCGCCTCTTCAAGGTACGCTTATACTCATATAGGCGCTCCCAGTCCAGCCACAGCCATGGCACATCTACAATAAAAAGAAGTAGGGGATCTTGAGCGACTTAGAAGAAAACAGACGAGTTTAGACTACAGGCATCACATGCATATATATATATATATATATATATATATATATATATACTGCAGGCATGGATCGCAAGGCCATAGTGGGAGGTCGTTCCAGATGGTGGAACCCGCAATCGACTCTCGTTTTTCATAGCGACGCTCGTTAAACTACTGAGCTCCAGTTTTCCCTGTATAAAATTATATATATATATATATATATATTCATATATATATATATATATATAGTGTCGCGGATGTATAGTAAGTAGTGAATATATATCGGCAGACAGCCTGAGGCGACGTAGATCCGAGGTTGATACTTGGTTGATCTCTTGCAACGAACGGACATAAACCAGACGCGACACTGCATTGTCCAGTCAGCAAGCGGTCAGTTTGAATAGACGTTGGCTGACCACTGAGTGACCACAAGCAGCAGAACAAACGTCGCAGGCCGGTTTATATCGGACAGCAACAGCTGTTGACAATTGAAACGATACGGTATCGCTCGAATCGATCTGCCAGCAGAGGTGAGGGATATGGTGGTCAGTCATGATGGTCAATTATCACTGACCTGTGACGCTGGTTGACCCGCTTAACGACCCTCTCCTTTGAAACAGTTGGTCCCTTCCACCCCGACCATTAACGTCTGGAGGTGGAGGCGGCTATCAGTTTAAATATAATTATATACTTGAGGTTGCAGACTTTTCCAGTTATAGACGTCAGCTGCTGCTACCAATTCACGTGTTAATTGAGACTTTTATCTCTTCGTCATTTGACGCTCTCAACCACAATTATTGGCATCGCTTTCTCGCATGTATATATATATATATATATATATAGCTGGTGTATACACGTATACATATATTGTATATATATATATATATGGTACATTTAAGCGTCTATGTTTGTGATAATTAGGCCTATAAATGATTTCTGTGATGACGGTGATGATGGTAAAGGCTGGGATGGTGATGATGATGATGATAATGATGATGATGACGAAGACGACGACGACGACGACGACGATGACGATGACGATGACGATGACGCTGATGATGATGATGATGATGATGATGATGATGATGATGATGATGATGACGATGAATATGACGATGACGACGACGACGACGACGGCGACGACGACGACGATGACGATGACGATGACGATGACGATGACGATGACGATGACGATGACGATGATGATGATGATGATGATGATGATGATGATGATGATGATGATGATGATGATGATGATGGTCGTTATGATCATAGTTATTATTGTGATAATGATGACGATGAAGGCGACGACGACGACGATGACGATGATAACGACTACGACGACGATGATTCAGAGAAAAGTCGTAAAAATAAGCAACCCGCAGATTAGAATATTGTATACATTTAGAGTCTGTGCTTCGCCACTCATTATCCACGGAACACTAACCCTTGCAAGTGCCAAGCAAAATACGAACACAGACAGAGAGAGAGAGAGACAGACAGACAGACAGACAGTCAGAGACAGACAGACGAATCTGATGGACAGTCAGTTATGTAAGCATGCGGAAGACGGACAGGCAAGACATAAGACGAACGGACGGACAGACAGACAGACAGACAGATAGACAGACAGACAGATAGACATACAGACAGATAGACAGACAGACACACCCACAGTCATGAAAAGAAAGACCGGATGCATGGACAGACAAACCGACATATATATAGACGATCGGACGGGCAGACAGACAGACAGACAGACGGCATTCCTACAGACAGATAGATAGACAGACAGATAGACAGACAGATAGAAAGATAGACAGACAGGCTGCAAACAGATATCTCCGTCTTTGTGCTGCAGTAACTTGGATGCTCTCGAAAGTTTAAGAATTCCACATAGGCGATATTGTTAGATCAATGGCATTCCTCTGTGCTGCTATCAGCCGAGAGAGAATCTTTCTTATACAGATTACGCTTTTCAAGTGCATGTCACATGTAACAATGTTTCCATTGTACCATTTTTACCATTTGATATATATATATATATATTATATATATATATATGACGCAACATGCATCAAAAGATCTGCATGGATAGACAGTGTATTGGATGAAAAAATGGGAGTACAAATTTGAAATTTGAGCTGATTTTTCAACACAAACACGCTATAGTATACGCCTGAAGAATTATATGCATGTATGTCGTGGAAGTTGGAATTATTGTTGTCGAAACGTTGAGTCGTTTTATATATAGTTCCGATAGAAAATAACGACCTATAGACCTATAGAAGAAGATTTTAACTTTAAGAGATATAAATATTCAATAAAGCACATAAGGTGATAATTTAAAGCTTTTCAAAAGTTCACACCATTTTTTATTCGCTCAATTTCGGTTCAGTTTCTAACCTCTCTTTCTTTGTCCTAATTCTCTTTAAAATTGTTCACTCAATTGTTCAATCGTCCATTATGATTCAGTAAATCGTTCGTTATTTCACTTGTCCGTTCCTTTATCGTCCATTCGCTGTCTGCATGGTGTATACGCTGTTCATTTGCTATACTTCCCTCGTCGACTCAAACTCGAAAGAAAAAATGTCTTATTAAAGATAACCGAGCATTGACGACTGAAAGAGAGAGAGAGAAATGATGGCTAAATAATGACCATAAATAAAGATAGGAATAGGGATATGGATCTGGATAGAGATAAAGATAACAGAATGAGACAAATAGACAGTCAGAGACAGAGATACAGAGAGAGACAGAGAAGCAGAGATACAGAGACAGACAGAGAGACACAGACAGAGAAACACAGACAGTGGCAGGCAGAGAGAGAGCGCGCTCGGAGTCTTGGAGACATGTAGGTAGGCCTGTGGTAGACAGTTTTTCGACCTGCACCCATTTTGAGCATTCAAGGCTCAGGCTGCAGCCGAAACCAGTCCCTCTCTCTTTGAACCGAGAAGCGTTTGTCTTCCGGCGAATTAAAACTCCATCCATCCCATCCGTTCGTCAGTCATTCGTGGATCATCGCTTAACTCCCGTTCACCGTTTAAATATACAGCAGCGGCTCTTTGAAAAGGCGACCAAACCATTAATTCGGTGAAGATGGCCAACCTTCAGCTCCCTAATCACCACCCGAATATAATCGTCTTAATCGCCTTAATCATAATTCATAAATCATTCTCGTCGCCATCCTATACGACCTCTCTTCTTAACCTCTAGCGCCGTTCAGCCGATGCTGCCCGGCTTCTTCGCAGGTCTGTGGCCTAAGGGGTGGGGTGGGGGAGGGTTGGGTGAGGGGGAAATCATCATTATCGGACTAGACCCTGAAATCCCTTCCAGACGCACATCTTTAGCACTCAGCAGGTTCCAAACGACCGCGATTGCTTCCATCCCTCCCTGCCTGGGCTCCATTTAGATCCCTTTGGCCGCGCATCACCAACATCACACTACCCCCCCACCTCAACCATTTCACCTCCACCACCACCACCATCATCACAACGACCACCGTGTGCACCACGAGCACCGTATTGAGCTGCAGACGACTCGGTCGGTGGTATCGCCTATCAGACGATTTAATTACCGATGATAAATGATAATATCAAGATAAACCAATTACTTTTGACAACGGCGGCCAACCGATATGGTTGAACGGGGGAAGCGAAGCACTCGGCTCCGTTTAATGCAATTTCCTATTCCCCTGATGGACGCGACGAACGACGGAAAGCGACAAGAAGAAGCCACACCGGCCGTCGAAGGCCCTGCAGGAGGAAGGCAGGCAGGCAGGCAGGCTGCTGGCGGGCGGC
>OX457040.1:32164099-32169099 GCA_949752735.1 Lumbricus terrestris
TCTGTCTGTCAATTAGTGCCTCTGCTATCGTTGTGGTCTTCGCACTGCAGATTGCAATGATGCAAGACGACTCCTTTAAGAACGGACCTCAGTGATCTGCTCTGTTTCAGCTGCTGCTGATGCTGATGCAGATATATAGCGATCGTGGACGGACAAAATGTCCCCGGACAAAATGTCCCGGACAAAATGTCCCGGACAAAATGTCCCTGGACAAAATGTCCCCGGACAAAAAGTCCCCGGACAAAATGTCCCCGGACAAAATGTCCCCGGACAAAAAGTCCCCGGACAAAATGTCCCCGGACAAAATGTCCCCGGACAAAAAGTCCCCGGACAAAAAGTCCCCGGACAAAAAGTCCCCGGACAAAAAGTCCCCGGACAAAATGTCCCGGACAAAATGTCCCGGACAAAATGTCCCCGGACAAAATGTCCCGGACAAAATGTCCCGGACAAAATGTCCCGGACAAAATGTCCCGGACAAAATGTCCCGGACAAAATGTCCCGGACAAAATGTCCCGGACAAAATGTCCCGGACAAAATGTCCCGGACAAAGTAATGTCCCTACACTACCTAAACCCAGCGCATCCATGGGCGCCTAGCAGTAGGCACACCTACATTGAGAAAAAGAGTACTTTTGTCAGAGAACCACCTTCTCTAAATGCATGAAAACGAGTCATTATGAATATAACAGAACATTCTTAGCAAATCAACCAATTGCAAGCTGCATTTGGTTCACTCTTTTAGAAGAATTCCGATTCTTGCGTCAGAAATGTACAAATTTCCCAAGGCGTTCAGCTATTTTTTATAGTATCTTTTTTGGTCCTACATATAGGCAGCCTTGAAGGTGTGTATCCGGATCGCTCATTATTTTGATAGTTTATAAATTATCCTTGTTATAAGTTTTTTTTGGTGAGACAATCGATCCGTCGAGAAATTATTTTATTATGCAGTAGCATGACAACCCTAGGACGTAGCCTAACTAGGCAGTAGCATGACAACCCTAGGCCCCTGGATACTCGAAAGGCTTGAGGCCCTTAAACATTAACTACACCACACCAGGGTGAGAATTGCCGGGGGGGTTGGGGGTTTCAACCCCCCAGTCTTTCTTATAGAGCCCCATAGTAAAGTTTATTTTTTAACCCCCAATTCCAAATGGATAATGGTCCAACCCCCCAGTTATTTTTCCACAATTCTCACACTGCACCACACTACAATGTTGCAAGACTGTTCTCTTTAGCAGTGGTTGGGTCGGGAGCGCTTCTGAATAGAAACGCTTGAAGAGGCGCCATAAAAATGTCTGAAATGAACGAATGAATACACTTATATACACAAGGCCTAATATATGGAGTTCATAATTATGTTAGGCTACATCCTTTTGCATGTAATGTGGCACATCTAGGCAACAAAATTAGACCTAACCTACATTTACATCAGTGATGACGGGGTTAACATAGGAAAACTATAGTATATTTCTACAGTTGTGTTTCGGAAATCAAACGGCAATTAAACGGCAATTCCATTACAATCCAAGTCACATAAAGTTGTTTAAAAATGGTAGAAATCGCAGAAATCGTCGCCAAGATCCATTCAAAATGATGTTTAATTAAAACTGGACAAAAAACCTTAATTAAGCGATTAATCACGATAAAATTTACGACATTTAAAGCAGTTCACAATAAACTTGACGACATTTAAAGCAGTTAATCACAACAGAGACCATTTGAGGTTTCACAGCAGACTAAGCAGATCACATTGGGATTTCACAATAATTCTAAGTTAATTAATTACTTATTCGAGTTAAACAGATCCAATGGGGATTTCACAATAATTCTAAGTTAATCTAAGAGGCAGGATCTCGCCGAGATTAGGTTGCAAGAACAGTAAGGTGCTGGCTAAGATTAGAATTGAGAATATGAAATGCACGGACACAAACCGTCTCCCCCAATCAAGGACAAGAGACCCGCCTTCATAAAAGGAATTTAAATTTGAGCAATTTAAATTTGCGCAATTTAAATTGGAGCAAGTTAAATTGGGCCTAAGATTGATGGAAAATTAAGGTTAGGGTTAGTTTTAGGGTTAGGGTTAGTATTAAAATTTAAAAAGGTCTAAATTTCTAAGCCTAACCTTCTCCATAATTATACTAAATGCTAAATATAGCCTCAATACTAACCCTAACCCTAAAACTAACCCTATGTAAATTTTAATACCAACCCTAGCCCTAAAACTAACCCTAACCTTAATTTTCCATCAATCTTAGACCCAATTTAACTTGCTCCAATTTAAATTGCGCAAATTTAAATTGCTCAAATTTAAATTCCTTTTATGAAGGCGGGTCTCTTGTCCTTGATTGGGGGGAGACGGTTTGTGCCCGTGCATTTCATATTCTCAATAATAAACAAAAACCTTATGCGACGTAGTGTAGTGACATCACTTTTGCCCTACGACTTTCTGTCAAGGACTTTTTGTCCAGGACATTTTGTCCGGGACATTTTGTCCGGGACATTTTGTCCGGGACATTTTGTCCGGGACATTTTGTCCGGGACATTTTGTCCGGGACATTTTGTCCGGGACATTTTGTCCGGGACATTTTGTCCGGGGACATTTTGTCCGGGACATTTTGTCCGGGACATTTTGTCCGGGGACTTTTTGTCCGGGAACTTTTTGTCCGGGGACTTTTTGTCCGGGGACTTTTTGTCCGGGGACTTTTTGTCCGGGGACTTTTTGTCCGGGGACTTTTTGTCCGGGGACTTTTTGTCCGGGGACATTTTATCCGGGGACATTTTATCCGGGGACTTTTTGTCCGGGGACTTTTTGTCCAGGGACATTTTGTCCGGGACATTTTGTCCGGGACATTTTGTCCGGGGACATTTTGTCCTAGCACCATAGCGATGCATGTGATGGGGATGCGGGATATATATCGTGTCGGTATCACCAGGTGCACATCGTGCTTGGTTGAGCCGAGCCGAGCAGAGAGAGAGAGAGAGAGAGAGAGAGAGAGAGAGAGAGAGAGAGAGAGAGAGAGAGAGAGAGAGAGAGAGAGAGAGAGAGAGAGAGAGAGAGAGAGAGAGAGAGAGAGAGAGAGAGAGAGAGAGAGAAGCAGCAGCACAAACACACATGTGACTATGAGACTCGTTTGCTCCTCGGTCGTGTATATCCAATGATTATATACGATCATCCTGCTTTTCGACTGCTACTGTTGCTGCTACTGCTGCTGCTGTTGCTGCTGCTGCTGCTGTTGCTGCTGCTGCTGCTACTGCTGCTGCTGCTGCTGCTACTGATGCTGCTGATGCTGCTGCTGTTCGTCTCTAATGTCGATAGGTCCCCCTCTGTATTCGATCCGTTTAACTTTTGCCACATGTCTTCTCTTTAAAACGTCACTTCATGATTTGAGGCATATAATTTATATACATGAATAATATATAATATATAATTATGTATATATGTATGTACATAAATATATGCATGTGTATATGTATATACATATGTAATATATGCATATACGACCCGTGTGTGTAAACGAATTGACATAGAAAAGCTGCATGAACTCGAGAAAACGCAACCACGCCCTTGTGTACTATGCAGACCATGCCTGAGTCGAGTTTGAAACTGCATGGTCTCTGCATGTATGGTCGGGTCTTTGCACTGGGTCTTTGCAATGGTCGTTGCAATGGTCGAGTCTCTAAATCGGCTTTTGCGCTGTGCCTTAATTGGGCTTGGGCGACTCATAATCGCGGAGTTCCGAACCTTCTGGACACACACACACACACACACACACACACACACACACATATATATATATATATACAGGGTGGGCCATAAAAAGTAACCCCCTACGGTTTTTTACCCTTATCTTGGCCAGAAGTAAGAATTTTGAAATGAAATTTCACAGGCTTATAGACAATTCATATTTACACATGATGGCCAGATTTCAATAAAATATTTCAAACAGAACAAAAGTTATACCACTTTTAGTGAAGCCACCCACCATTTTTTGTCGATTCAAAAACGCGACGCAACAAAAACTATCAAAAAACCAATTAAATTATTCTGGCCAATATCTTGGCCAGAAGTAAGAATTTCGAAATGAAATTTTGCAGGCTTAAAGGCCATTCATATCTACACAAGATGTCCAGATTTCATCAAAATATTAAAACAGAACAAAAGTTATGCCACATTCAATGAGGCCACCACCGTTTTTGATGATTCAGTAGTGTAACGCAACAAAAATTAACAAAAACACAATTTTATTAAGTCTCATCTCAAATATTTGTTATCAAATAGCCTTGATTTTGCCAGATGATAATTATTATTACTATTTAAAAAAGAAACAGGGTACCAGCGTAGCTGCACGTCACTGAGAAGTCACTTAGCAAGATGACAGTCAAATTGGTAAATAAGGAATCTGTCAGATTAATCAACAGGCCCATCAAGAACTTTGCAAAGAGATTCAAAAGAAGTTTTGGCACTGGTGGTGGGCACATTGAACACAAGTTGTGAAGCACTACCAAGTTCATTTGACAACAGTTATTTGAGATGAGACTTAATAAAATCGTGTTTTTGTTACTTTTTGTTGAGTTTCGTTTTTGAATCGTCAAAAAACGAGGGTTGGCCTCACTAAAAGTGATATAACTTTTGTTCTTTTATAAATATTTTGATGAAATCTGACCATCATATATAAATATGAATTGTCTTTAAGCCTGCAAAATTTTATTTCAAAATTCTTAGTTCTGGTCAAGATATGGACAAAAAAACCTTAGGGGGTTACTTTTTTTATGGCCCACCCTGTATATAACTGAACTTTGTCAGTGTCAGTATTTTTGAGTATAATTATATAAATTATCATGGCATCTTATAGATGAACCAATCAATATCGTTTACTCGAAGAACTATATATAGAGCTGACACTGCAGACGTAAATTAAGCAGACAATATTTTTAAAGCTCATGACATTAATTCTGCGGATAAATTTGCATATATGTCGTGTATTCTATTATGCATGAGCT
>OX457040.1:32171599-32191599 GCA_949752735.1 Lumbricus terrestris
TGTGTGTGTGTGTGTGTGTGTGTGTGTGTGTGTGTGTACATATAGATGTAGAAAACGATGAGATTGGAATAAAATAATCGGAATAAAATGTTGCCCTTCACAAATTTTTTTTACGACCATGACATAAAGTGGGAATCGATTATGATGATAATATAATATAGAATACGGAGAACGGTCATAAATACATGTATGAAGGAATATCAAATCCCAACAGACGGAATTTCAATCGATGCCTGTTTACGACTTTATAACAGACATCATACTTAGGGGGAAGGGGCTGCAGAATAGTTGACAGGCTGATGTATATGAATTCCTGCATGAGGAGCGCAAATGTCAACCATCACTTGCATAATGCATATACCATGTGCAGGTTGGTATAATCCTAATCTCTATATTTCTACAGCGATCGATTTAGAAGAAGAAGCAAAGAGCGTCAATTGGACGTTGGCGATCTTTTTCGGTTTGCATATCTTATAAGCCAGGGCTTTTTTAACGTGCAGTTCTACACAAAATGTGCAGTTCTAAATGGATTCGTGCAGTTGTAGAAGCACTTCCGCGGTTCCGCCACGTTCCGTGCAGTTAAAACTACTAAAAAATAGGTCATTTTCCTCAGATTGGGAGTAATTTACCATGGATGATGAAAAATGAGAGAAGCGGATGTTCAATTTAAAAAATGCCTTTAAAACAGCCCTGTTATAAGCAGCTATTATAGATAAGTGTATAATCAGATCATTCTCCGAATTCGGTATACGCCTATACATAATTGTAGCCTCATATGCAGCAAAATGTGTCTGTGAAGTTTCTGGCCACATTATTGTTGCTAACCTTGCCTGCTGCAATTTGTTGCATGTATACAATAGACACATGCAAGTTCCAAGAGGACAAAGGCGACCAGACCGTTTCTCTCTCTTTCTTTCTCCCCCCCCCCCCACTCTGTCTCTGTCTGCGTCTGTCTCTACATCTGTCTCTCTCTGTCTATCTCTGTCTCTCACTGTCTCTGTCTGATTGGTTTGCTGTTCGTCTGCCTGTATGTCTGTCTGCATCGCTCTCCCTCTCCTTCTCTTCCTCTCTCCCTCTTCCCCTCTGTCTCTATTTGTGTCTTTCTCTCTGTCTCACTGGGTTTGTCTGTCTGTCTGACTACTGTCCGCCTGTTTGTCTGTATATCTATATGTCTGTCTCTGTCTATGTCTCTGTCTGTCTGCCTGTCTGTCTGTCTCTCCACTCTCTTCACTCTTCCTCTCCGTCCTCAAGATATCGCATATATTACTGGCAGATTGAAGAGAATTAGGTACACAGACACGCAAACAGACTACAGCGCCAGACAGACAGATAACCAGACAGACAGACAGACAGCGTATGTATACACAGAGATAAACAGACAGAAATGTTCGCTGGTGTTAATTAACACTGGCGGGACAGGCAATCGTAACTGTTTAGTGAGTCGGCGCTTCTACACTTTAACGCAACGCCGACTGATCCGGGCGATAATAGGATGATTTAGTTGTTTGCCAGACGTGTGATGCCGTCTGCTGGAGCTAGGCCGTTCGCTGCTCCTGCAGCATGCGGCACTTGGCCAACAAAATGGCGTCGAACTCCGGCGCAGGAAAGATTACAAAGTAATTACAAAGTAGACTGCTGCAGTGAGGTCACGTGATTTCTTGCAAGGCGCCTTTCACGTCACCTGTATACAACCGCGAGACGTCGGATTGTCTACTTACTTTTTCACCAGTTTAATTTACATTGAGTTAATACAGCGGCTAAGCGTTTGAAAAGTGGGACAAGCGGAATGCCTTGTTAATATGGAAATGATAAAAATGGCTGCCTGCCTGTCACCATGCATGCAGTGACATGAATTGTTGTCAAGCCATCAAGCCCATGCATGACAAGGATCATGTTGAGGTCTATAGGGCTATAGGTCTGTAATAGCCCGTCCATTAATTTTATTTAGCATGGGCATTTGAAAGGCGCTAGAGAGACAATATATGTCTCTGTTTCTATATGCATGCATGCAGAGGTTTCTGCGAAAGTCCAGATCTAAACTGCAGAGTTGCCGGTGACACGAAACGGAGTATCCCCCCTGAAAGCTATCCGGGGGGATGAATTAATCTATCCCCCCGGATGGAATTAACCGGCCTATGCTATCTGGGGGGTAAACCATTCTATCCCCTTTTTTGAAAAATGCGCATAATAAAAATTTTTATGCTGAATTCAAAATGTAAAGTGACTCTAATTGTTTCAAGTGTCCTAAGCAATGCTCAGATAAAGGCAACTCGAATTTATTTAGTGACTCTGGGGGTTCTTAAGTGTTTTAAATGTTTTAAGTGCTATAAAAACAAGGCAAAACAAATTATCTAGTAGGAATAAACATACTTGTTTGTGTCATTGTTCAAAACAAGGCAGATGAAAATTAATTTTGCGAAAAAATACACGCGGAAGCGGTTTTTTCGCCTTTTTTTAATTTGGGGGATACAATTAATACGGGGATACTCAATTTCGTGACACAGGCCGTCTGCAGTTCTGTCAGTATATATATATATACATATATATATATCTATATATATATATGTCTTCTGTCATCTGCGTTCTTGTGAATTGTTTCGATTGCATAACTGTATGCACTGTGCAACCGGCTGTGAACAGGATTGTTCAATCTATAACATATATTTTGGTAAGTCTATGTGTTTGTTTGTGGCTTTTTTGGCTATGCTGCCTGCGGTGTTTTGAAGCAATCGACCCCAATCCCTCGTAGGGGGGGTAGGGGTCGACCCGAGCAGATCAATGGGAATCGGCGAATCTCTGCCACCATGGGGACCAGGGGGGGGCTATGACAACAGTGGCCGTTTCCCTCGACATATTGGCATATTACAGCACTTTTCTTTCGGGCCAATACGCATAAAAGCAGTGGTTGACACAGTTTTAGAGGTGTTTAAGACCAGCGCTTTGGCCAGTCCGGCTTCAGTATAGCTTAGTACGTTATTTCACCATAAATTTCTGGTAAGTCTGTGTGTGTTTGTGGCTTTGTTAGCTTTGTGCCTCGCCTCAACCAAACACACAACTCGGCCCGAGGTGTGACTTTGGGGTCGGAATGTGGTGGGGTGTCGTGGGGTGGGGTGGGGGTGGAGAGGTGGAGGGAAGATTTTTTCCACGAAAACCAAAATTTCACGGCTGGCGTGCTAGTGGAGGTTGGAGTGTGGTGGGGTGTCATGGGGTGGGGTGTGGTGGGGTGGAGTTGGGTAGAGAGGAGGGAGCAGGTCAATGGGGGATAAGTTGGCGAATCTCTGCCACCATGGGGGTCAGGGTGGGGGCTATGACAACAGTGGCCGTTTCTCTCGACAGATTGGCATATTACAGCACTTTTCTTTTGGGTCCCATGGCATACGCATAAAAGCAGCGGTTGACATCTGCACCGTTTTAGAGGTGTTTAAGACCAGCGCTTTTGCCGGTCCGGTTTCAGTAGTATAGTTTAATACGTTATTTCACCATAAATTTCTGGTAAGTCTCTGTGTGTGTTTGTGGCTTTGTTAGCGATGCACCTCGCCTCCACCAAACACACACCTCGGCCCGATGTGTGTGTTTGGTAGGGGTGGCAAGAGATTTTTTCCCCCGAAAACCAAAATTTCACGGATGGCGTACGGGTGGAGCCGGAGTGTGGTGGGGTGTCGTGGGGTGTAGTGGGGGTGGGGAGTGGAGGAGAGAGGAGGGAGGGACGGAGGGACGGAGGGAGGGAGGGACGGACGGACGGACGGACGGAGGGACGGAGGGACGGAGGGACGGAGGGAGGGACGGACGGACGGACGGACGGACGGTGGAACGGAGGGACGGACGGACGGACGGACGGACGGAGGGATTGGCGGAGAACGGCCCGATTCCTAATATTCCCGGGCAACGCCGGGTACCACAGCTATAGTAAAGAACATGCATAAAATGCTTTCTTTCTTGTAAGTTTGTATTGTTCTCTCTTTGTCTGTCGATTTGTCTGTTGGTATGTCTGTGTGTCTTCTATCTGCCTGTCTGTGTGTAAAAGTTTTATTTTAAAGAAGACTTCAAAAATTAGAATATGCAGAAGAATGAAAGAACTTGCATGTGTGCTTGTGTGTTTGTGTGCTTGTGTGTTTGTGCAATCTGAAAAATTTAAAGAGAAACAGAGACAGAGTCACAGATAGTCTTAGAGAGAGGCAGGTAGGGAAAGAGACAGACATGCAGACATAGACAGAGAGACGGAGAGAAGGAGGCAGGAATTGAAAGGGAGATATATATAGACAGACACAGTCAGAAAGAGATACAGAGGAGAGACAGAGAGAGACATACATGTAGACAGAAACATACAGACATACAAAGAGACAGAGACACAGAGACAGAGAGACATAGACAGATACGGAATAAAAGAGAGACAGACAGAGACAGAGGCAGACAGACAGACAGACAGACAGACGGAGGAACAATAGAGAGACAGAGAGCTCCACACCCCAAAAATTCATCGGGTCTTAAATAATTGTGTATGTCACATTTTTAACCAGGGATGCTCAACCGCCCTACCCCCAGCACTCCTCTGCTTGCGCCCCTGTGTGCTCTGCTCATGAATTATAACTTTGGGTAAACAGTGTGCAGTGCAGATTACCCGCAATGCATTCATTCATCATAAGATGAATTATGTTTGCTTGTCTCGTGTATGTATACAATACTATGCACGTGGTATATGTCTTGCATTCATTTAAAAAAATTAATTTGTACAACTTCTGTCAGACTGTCATCAAGCACTGCATGCAGTTATACATAAGCAAAGGTGACCGATGGTGAACAAGCAGCAGGTAGTATATATATATATATATATATATACGATACGAGGTACTGAACCGTGTCCATGGGTTATTTAGGTACATTAATTAATTCGTCCTTTACTGCGGCTTATAAGGGTCAAAGAACAGAAAATTATATGCTTCTTTTGAAAAAACACAACTTTGCATTCCATTTCAGCGATTTCAATTTGTTTGCATTTGAATGCGGACGTGTGGGAGGAAGGGAGGGGAGTGAGCGGGAGGAAGAGGGAGGAAGAGGGAGGGAGCTGACGGGATGGAGGGGAGGAATGGAGGAGGAGAGGGACGGAGGGAAGGAGGGGAAGACACGGGAGGGAGGGGAGGGAACGAAAGGGGAGGGGGAGTGGGAGGGAGGAGGGGAAGGGGAGGGAAGGGGAGGGGGAGGAGTGTTGGAGGGGGAGGAGAGGGAGGGGAATGGAGGTAGGGAGGGACAGAGTAACGGAGGGAGCGAGGCAGAGGAAGGGAGGGTTGGTCGGTCTTTTCAGCCACAGCAACGCGTGGCCGGGTACAGCTAGTATATATATATACATATATATAGGAACGAGTTCTTGTAAACAAACACAATATATATATATACATGCATTATATATAATATACGCCTAAATATATAGGCTACATGTGCGGTATAGTATACAGTTGATATGATCGTGCATCGTTGCAACTCGTCCTATCCATGCATGTCGTTCTCCCAGCATGGTATTCATTGCGTATGCAGTCGTCATCATCATTATCATCATCATCATCATCGTTGTCGTCGTCGTCGTCGTCGTCAGTGTCAATTAGATCTCTCAGTGCATGCAGTGGCATATGTACACGGGATATGACGCAGCGGGATTCGAACCAACGACCTGAGACATCTGCCGCCGCGAAAGCCGATCAATTATTATATCACATCACCATTCATGGGAACCGATTGGGTATACCCTACACGACGCTTCTCTATACACCCTGACAGCATACATAGATTCATGAACCCAAGACAAATTTAGTCATGCATGACCCCCGTATACATGCATGTTTATACCTCTAAAGAGCCAAGGATTAATATCTTATATCATATGTACGGTGTGTATACAAAAAGATACACGCATTTGTTATGTATATGCATTAAACCGTATACGTCGCGCATGTATACGTCCATACACGCGTCTTATATGTACTCTATTGTGTGCGAGCATACAATTTAGAATGATAGATAATACGCCATGCATGCATTGCATGGAGTAACATACATGTATTAATCACGATCATTGCTATAATTGTATACACGGACGTGTATACCAGAGGCGACCAGATCAAATTATAGGCCTACGATTACACACACACACACACACGCACACGCACACGCACACGCACACACACACACACACACGCACGCACACACACACACACACACACGCACACACACGCGCACGCACACACACAGAGCTATACATAAGACAGGCGATCAGTTTCTTTACGTGTGAATTACGCTTGTTGCTGTTTGACGACGCTGCGTGCCATTTCAAATTTGAATACTGTCGTCCTCCTCCTTTGTCCAGGCTTGGGACTGTGGGACTGGCACATGGCTGAGTTACAACCAGTGGGGGGAGTGTGAATTAGGAAACTTGTAGCTCTCTCTCTCTCTCTCTCTCTCTCTCTCTCTCTCTCTCTATATATATATATATATATATATATATATATATATATATACACACACATATATATATTACTACATGCTATATATAGAAAATTAGACATGCATGGTTAAAATTGAGAAAAGTTGACGTTTCAATGAATGGCATATACATGTATAGTCGCTGACTTTCGACAGCATGCATCATGCTTGGTTAATCTCAGCCACGTTATAAAGTCAGACTCTGGCGGTCTTTGCCTCTAATACTGCAGACCATGCAGCTGCAGCCATAATTGGCTTTGAAGGACCGACAGT
Organism: Lumbricus terrestris; assembly: GCA_949752735.1. Classification (NCBI taxonomy): domain Eukaryota; kingdom Metazoa; phylum Annelida; class Clitellata; order Crassiclitellata; family Lumbricidae; genus Lumbricus; species Lumbricus terrestris. The sequence goes on from OX457040.1 coordinate 32,178,344, forward strand.
TGCCATGGCAACAGACACCACAATGGTCCTCTGCCGCATCACCGTGCATGTGTTATCCTCCTGGGCGTTCTCCCGTTCGACGAAGCGAAGCGTCAAAGGTCCCTGTGCGGCGTCACGCTTGACTCGACAAGCAATTACGTCGTTGGCGATGATCGTCCTGCGCTGCCCGGCTGGCATTGTTCTGCGACGCTCTTAGAAAAATAAGCGAATCTTCGACGTAATTGAACTGTTTGAGAGAAGCGGCTTATATTATTTGGGTATACATTGGCGGTGTCGGTGTCGGCGGACGAAGCTCGGTCTCAGCGGCGGAAAGAGACCATGCACGCCGTATCAGACCGGCCGGGGCGGCAACGGGGGCCGCAGCCTTTGGATTCATTGTGATTGCAATACATTGATGAGGATTTCATCAAGCGATGAACACCGTCAAAGAACGGCTTTCAGACGACGATATAATTTATAGAACGAAGCGGCGACCATTCTATATATCTTGATATCCAACGAATACACACGCTTCTTCAGCTTTATTGTAACCTCCATTCGGATGTTCATTTCGATTGCGATAGGCATGGAACACAAATGGTGATATAGATAGATATGCGTGGTGCATGATGCTGCATGTGATTTCGGCTTCGATGACTGCACCCTGCAGGTATATACATGCATGGGGCAGTCCATCTGCTCGCTCGATGTTCCGTGCGTATAAAACGACAGGCAGATTGCAAACACTATTCGTGTGCTATAAAGGCATGCATGCACGCACGCCGACGGATGTTTCAATTGTCTCATTGGTATATAACTATACATGCACAAATGCATAGACGGTAAAAAGGCATGTGCATTTAAAAGACTGGGTTGTCTACGATTCTCACATCTCTCTGTCACTGTCTCTGTCTCTGCGTCTATCTGTGTCTTTCTGTGTCTCTCTGTATCTCCCTACCTCTCTGTGTCTCTGTGTGTGTCTTTTTGCCTGTCTGCTGTCTCTTCTTCTCTGTCTCTGTCTCTGTCTCTGTCTGTCTGTCTGTCTCTCTCTCTCTCTCTCTCTCTCTCTCTCTCTCTCTCTCTCTCTATCTCTCTCTCTCTCTCTCTCTCTCTATGTGTCACTCTCTCTCTCTGTCTCTCTCTGTCTCTCTCCTCTCTCTCTGTCTCTCTCCTCTCTCTCTCTCCCTGCCTCCCTCTCTCTGTGTCTCTGTTGTGTCTCTCCATGCCTGTCGGTATGTATTATACATGTATACATCTCTATAGCAGTCTCTCTCACTTACTCTCACTTGCTCACTCACTTGCTCAATCTTTCTCTCTGTCTGTCTGTCTGTCTCTCTTCCTCTGTGTCTGTGTCTCTGTCTGTCTGTCTGTCAGTCTGTCTCTCTCTCGCAGTCTGGCTCTCTTTCTCTCACTTGCTCACTCACTTCCTCATTCACTTGCTTACTCACTCCTTCTCACTCTCTCTCTCTCTCTCACACACACACACACACACACACTCTCTCTATATGTCTCTGTCACTGTCTGTCTGTTTTTCAGTGTGTCACTCTCTCAGTCTCTCTCTTTCTCTCACTTGCTCACTCCCTTTCTCACTCACTTTCTCTCTCTGTCTTACTCTATGTCTCTCTATGTCTCTCTCCCGTCTCTCTCTCTCTCTCTCTCTCTCTCTCTCTCTCTCTCTCTCTCTCTCTCTCTCTCTCTCTCTCTCTCTCCATCACTTGATCCCTTGTTCACTGCATGCATGCACTGCATGAGATAACTAAGACCTGTACTGTATACGAGTACGACAGTATGACTATGACATAACCTCTCTTAAGACAGCTTTATCTGGTCGCGCTGGATTGTGAGCGCCTCTGCGCATTTATCTGAAGAGGCACTATATAAATTCATTTAAGGAATAAATAATGAATTATGTCTAATCTATATAATTATAGTATACACTGGAATACGGATTCCTGATGCATGGTTCATAACGAATATGTTTACTTACTTCCTTACTTAAGTATGCGAGGCAGCAGTTCTACAGATGTATATTTCTTAATATCAATCTATAGGCCTATTATACGTGTACCGAGATCTGCAATAAAAATTGTGATTGTAAAACAGCAACCTTTCTACAGCTAACCTATAGCGTTTTATTTCTTGAGGGATAACTTCAACGTTGGGAAAAAATTAAACATGGTGTAGTAAGTGGACAAGAAGTCATGACCTGACAATGCACGGCTCTTCAGAAATCGCACAAAAAACAGATCGTTACTCTCTCCTCCAATGCCCTGCGGCGGCAGCAGAGTGGGCGGATCCGAAAGATTGGCAAGAGATGGTCGTCGAGTCAACAGCGATTGGTTGCAACGTGACTGTCAATCTGCGCTGGCACCGCCTACCCTCGTGCAGCGCAGATGGCCAACTGAACCTGGGAATGAAAGAGAGAGAGATTGTAACGATGTGATGGTCGTCGTTGTCGTCTTCGATGCAAGATAACAATAAGTAAAAATTTCGGATGAAACAACGACGTCTGTGCAACGTATGGAGTACACCGTTGAAGTAACGTTTCACTGTTTCTATATCGATTAAGAAACGTTAGAAGTATTATAGGCTACGTGCATGCTCCATGCTCTGATCACACGAAGCTACGATGATGCCTAACACGCGCAAGCATTCGTCAACTGCAGAGCTCTGAAGAAACAAAGAGAAGTTTGGCAATGACTGAATGCGTAAGAAAGGCTGTTTCGGAAATAATTGCAGTGGATTATCTCCGAGTCTAAGATTCTACCTCTGATACCTGGACACGTATTCCAATCATCTGGTCAATGTCTGTTCTCTGCTGGACATAACTGACCACGAGTGACTATCGATCGTAAATGAGACTCATGGGCGCAAGCAGATGTCTTTCGCGCCGTACTCTTACAGTTTCTCAAACCCTGGAGTGAATCCACCACTGCAGGTAGGCCATGAAACCAGTTCCATCCGAATACATTCATCTATCCATCCAAACCATGCATCCATGCATCTCATCACCCATCCTCAATCCATCCATTCATCCATCCATCCAACCATGCATCCATGCATCGCATGCATCATCCATCATCCACCCATCCATCCATCCATCCTCCATCCATCTATTCATATATCCATCCAACTATGCATCCATGCATCCCATCACCCATGCATCCATCCATCCATCAATCCATCCATCTATCGATCCATCCATCCATCCATCCGACTATCTAATCATCCATCAATCCATCCATCCAGCCATCCATCTATATAAATAGTCATTCATTCTATCCATTTATCCATCCGACCATCTAATCATCCATCAATCTATCAATCAATTCATCCATTCATCAATCAATCAATCAATCAATCAATCAATTAATCCGTCAATCCGTTCATCCATTCATCAATCCATTCATTCATTCATCCATTCATCCATCCATCCGACTATCTAATCATCCATCAATCCATCCATCCAGCCATCCATCTATATAAATAGTCATTCATTCTATCCATTTATCCATCCGACCATCTAATCATCCATCAATCTATCAATCCATTCATCCATTCATCAATCAATCAATCAATCAATCAATTAATCCGTCAATCCGTTCATCCATTCATCAATCCATTCATTCATTCATCCATTCATCCATCCATCCATCGAATCATCCGTCCATACTTCTTCCTTCCTTCCATCCTCCCTTCATCTTTTTCATCCTTCTTTTTTAAGTGTTATCGCATATTATCGTTGGGTATATGGTCATCATCATGATCATCGTCATCATGTTTCATATTTAAAGCCATATTTCATCAAAATATTTCAAACCTAACAAAAGTTATATCACTTTCAATGAGACCGTGCACCCACTGTTTTTTGACGATTCAAAAACATAGCGCTGCAGCAAAAAGCACCAAAAAACGATCTTAGTAAATCGCATCTCACATGTTATCATATGAACTTGATAGTGCTATATATACACAAATCGTGTTCAATGCGTCCACCACCTGCATGCAGTGCGACCCACACTTGTCATGGGTGTCTTTGTAAAGTTCTTTATATCCTTGTTGATGTGTTGCAGAGGTATAAGTCTTCCCATATAAACACCAATGCGACCATCAATTCTCTTATCACTCTAGGTTTTGGCCGCATGCAGTTTGTGATATTTCTCCAGCATATATCTCTGCTTCGGGTTCAAATCCGGAGATTTTGGGGGCCATTAGCTTTTCTCAATGAAATCAAGAACCATTGCCATTGAGCCGATCTTTTTGAATTTCCTAAACGGAACATTTCATAATTCTCAATTTGGTTCCTGATTTCTCTGCAATCACAGTTTATCAGAGTAAGCGGTGCCTGATTAGGCTATAGCTTTTTCTCCAGGACTTTGCTCATGAAGTGCTACGATACACTTTTTTCTGCAATTGACACAATAGGCATTTTAATTTAATTTGCTAGAGATTTCGATTTTATTGTTTTAATAGCAAGGTTATTCATCTGAAAAACTCTTCATTTACCGACTTGATTGTCATCTTGCTAAATGGTGTCACAGTCAGGGATGCCACTCTAGATTTTGAAAGGTCAGATCCGTTCGAAAAAAAAGCTAGAAAAGGCTATAGATTGACGATTACCCTGCATGTAAAATAGGTCCTACATAGATTTTTCCAATTTTGCCGCTTGCAATTTATGACGACCTTATTTTAGTCGTCCGATGATCAAAATTTGCTCTCTTTTCCTTCATGAAAAAATTTCTGATGACTTTTTTTAGTCTTTCGCTCCAAAATTTACAATTTTTGGTCCAAATTCACAAACGTTTCGAATTTTTTCACGTCTTTTGTGCATTTTCAGTTTAAAAAATTTGTATGTAAAAAGTCGAATAAACCGCCGTGTGGAAAAAGGATAGATCCTGACCAAAAAACCTAGAAACCTAGACAAGACCGAAAATACCTAGATCTAGGTGGAAAAAGCTTTGAGTGGCATCCCTGGTCACAGTGACGAGCAGCTATAGGTTGGTACCCTGTTTCTTTTCTAAATAATATTAATAATAATTGTAAGGTAATTTTGTGTAACATTTAATTGACAGCTAATTATTATGCAATTAAGAGCGTACAGCTAGGTAAGGTATACGTCAGGTGGCTGAGTGGTGGGAAAGTTGCTGCTGTGCAGCCGTACGCCTGAGAGCAAGAGAGACAGAGACAGAGAGAGGGACAGAGCTTCTGAAGGACGGGTGTACGCTAAGAGTGAGATAGGCTTGGGTATACGACTCGTAGGAGTGCCAGTCGTGTGTATAAGGAGTGTGTAGATAAAGAGAGTTAATAAGATGGCGATGTTGTCATTAACGTTGAGTTGTTTGATACATGTAAAATATCATTGATTAGTGTATACGAAATTAAATAACTGTAGACACTTATAACTAGCCATTATAGCTACCGCAGTAAAGTAAGTTTAGATTAGGCCTATTTAGGCAGCGCTGAACATTTGAAGAAACTGGAAAGGCGTGAGGGAATAAGCTCACAATCTGGCGGCAGCGGTGGGATATCGAATCCAAGAAACGGACGGCGGGATATCGAATCCATGCAAGCTTATACGGATGGTGGTAGAAACAATCCGAGTATTCTAGCGACGGGAGAAGCAAGCTGAGCATCCGAACAGCTGGTTAGAAGATATAACGGGCATCCGAACGACGAAACGCCAGCTCAACCCCCGAGAGAGGTATAAAAAAAACTTGCTTGTTTGTTCAAGGAGCAGTAAGAATTAACGTCAACCAATCGCAAAAATCACAGACACTTCCTCGATTTCTTCACGGAAATCATTGAAGTAAAGAAGTAAGATGGAGAAACTTACAGAACAAAAACAAGCAAATATTAAAAAGATGTCTTCTGATCGAATAATAAAATTATTTTGAGACCGGTCTAGACGCAGAACAAGTAAAAGTGATGTCTAGAGAAAGTTTAATGAGAGCTCTTGCAGAGGTTTGGTTTAAAGAGGAGCAACTTCCTCTTCAACTTACTGTTCGTGGCGCTGAGGAGAAGCCAGTCGAAAAAACCACAGGCACCGATGTCTATTGAGGCGTTGATGCAATTTATGATGATGAGGGAGGAGCAACGGAGACAAAAAGAGAAAGAACGGAGACAAGAAGAGAAAGAACCGAAACAAGAGGAGAAAGAAAAAGAAGAACAAAGAAGAAAAGAGGAGAGAAAAAAAGAGGAACAAAGGAGACAAGAGGAGAAAGAGAAAGAGGAACAAAGGAGACGAGAGGAGAAAGAAAAGAGGAAGGATGGAGACAGTAGGAGAAAGAGAAAAAGGAACAAAGGAGACGAGAGGAGAAAGAAAGAGCAGAAAGAGCAGAAAATATCAGACAGGAAGAGAAAGAGAAAGAGGAACAAAGACAGCAGGAGAAAGAAAGAGCAGAAGGAGCAGAAAAGATCAGGTACTGAATGCTTGGATTCTATATACGTTGCAGATCTCGCAGACATACATGTAAACAACCTAATTGGTGCAATGTTTCAAGAAAAACCGAAATATGAAGTATGGGTAATAGTTCAAAGCAAACTAGGTCGAATAGCAATAACAAAGAAACGGGAAGTCAAGCCAGAAGTGATCAAGTAAGGAAAGATAGTTTTCCTGGAAGACAGTTTGGGCAAGAGAGAAAAGAAGCAACGGGGGACAGACAAATGTACACTCGAACTTCACCGATGGGACGCCAAAGAGAAGGCAATGCAGCATACGCTCCGTATATACAATTATAGGCGGGATAGCAATGAACAGAGAGGTATTGTCAGGAAATGTTGCCATAATTGTCGGTCAGACAGACATTTGGTGCCAAGTACCACCAGGAGTGACAAATCTGAGAAATAGATTTAGTCGAAGTGCAGAAAATCTCAGAGCAAATCGGATTCAAGTGACGAATGGGGGGGGGGGGGTCCGTAGCTCAGTTGAGAGAGCGCTGGTCGTTAAACTGAGCACCATCCACGCAACTCGGGCTCGAGCCTCATACAGGGCATTAATTTATTAAAGTTTCTGGTAGCTGCTATTGGCGCTTTTCTGTTGTGTTGTTTGACTCGGGTTCTGCTGAAAATAAGATAGCTTCTCCCACTTCTGGCTTGGCCGAACCAGGAATGATCCAGCACTTAGGTCATTAGTGTTAAGATATACCCAGCCCACTGCTGTAAAGCCGACCTGCGTGTCGTGCTATATAGTGGGCCGTATTTCGTATAACCTGTACCTGTAATCATTCTGCGGTTTGTCAGATTGATTCATTGAACGAAGATTATTATTTAAAATGTGCCTATAACACTGGTCAACAAATTTTAACTTTTTTTTTGTTTCCGAAAAATCTTTGACTGCTTTCTATAGAAGTTGACGTGCTGAACACGGTGGTGTTCTCAGAATTTTTGTATCACGTAAGGTTTTTGAGAAAACGGGCATGCAAGATTTTAACTGAAATGCTTGTTTATTGCATATTACACTGGTGAACAAATTTAAACTTTTTTTGTTTCTGAAAAACCTTTGACTGTTTTATATAGAAGTTGACGTGCTGAACACGGTGGTGTTCTCAGAATTTTTGTATCACGTAAGGTTTTTGAGAAAACGGGCATCTAAGATTTTAACTGAAATGCTTGTTTTTTGCATATTATCCACTGGTCAACAAATTTAAACTTTTTTTTTTCTGAAAAAACTTTGACTGTTTTCTATAGAAGTTGACGTGCTGAACACGGTGGTGTTCTCAGAATTGTTGTATCACGTAAGGTTTTTGAGAAAACAGGCATGCAAGATTTTAACTGAAATGCTTGTTAGCCTTGTTTATTGCATATTATCCACTGGTCAACAAATTTTAACTTTTTTTGTTTCCGAAAAAACTTTGACTGGTTTCTATAGAAGTTGACGTGCTGAAAACGGTGGTGTTCTCAGAATTTTTGTATCACGTAAGGTTTTTGAGAAAACGGGCATGAAAGATTTTAACTGAAATGCTTGTTTATTGCCTATTATTTTCAATATACTATAATTTAATTTCATTGGAAAACAAATCTTTATGACAATTCTTCCTCATAATATTATGTGCTGATGATGACTGTATCACTTAGTTTCCTTTCCTATTCTTGCCCGAGAAACCAGAAACATTAGGGAGACAAACTGATCAGCCCGTCACAGTCATAATCTTTCTGCTCTCGCCAGACCATCGGGACGGCATACAGCATTGCTTTCGCAGGACCCCCGGAGTCAAACTCTAAGATCTGCTGCAGCACATCTTCCACAGCAAATGAGAGGCACCCATTCCTTGGCTTTCTCTCCAGTCTTGCAACCAAAGTACAGCTCAAAGCTTTATTGACAAGTTCAGTCACTGCGTGTCTCTGAGGATTACTCATATAGCATAGCCTACTCTCCACAACTGTATCAAAATGTGCATGTATCACATTTCATGCAACACTAGCGAGATATTTCTGCTACCAACAACCGTCTTAAAATATATTATAATTTAAAGCTTATCTGTATATAAACTGGCTAACTTGTTATACATCTTGCATACATGTAGACCAAACTAAATTTTGGAAATACGACATCAAACTACAAACAAACTGATGTCAACTTCCTCAGTGAGATATACATGTAGGCCTATGCAGAGAAGCGGCTCTAATAGTGCTTAGAACTTTCGGAGGAAGATTCTAACCAGCATTAATGCATATGCTGGCCCAAGTTTATATTTTATTATGCAAGACAAACATATATGTAAACTGTCCTAAGTGCATGCCTGGACATACCTCAGTTACACGAAGCTTATTATAACGTTATATCTGAAAAATGGAAATAAATAGAAAAATTGAAGATTTCTCAAAAACGGTACGTGTTGGGACAATTTCAAGGTCATTTTCGTGATCAGCAGCAGAAACTGCATAAGAGACACCTGAAAGTGTTCAGGAAACAAAATCACTGTTGACCAGTGTAATTAGTTGGAAGAACAAGACAACCGCGAAACGGAAGTGAAGTCAGTAATGAAGTGTACGCCTCAGTTTACTATACAGAGAGAAGTATAGTAAAATCTGCTCCCATTACAGAAATTTGTCGAGAAACTGAAAGTAAAGATGAGTGTCAACTTATGAAGAAGACTATTACAGCACGTTAATGTAGAGATACGTGGAAATGATGACAGTTGTCATCCTGTGCAAGTCAAAGCGTTGATTGACCACTATGCACAATTGCCAATTCACAATTGCCAAATCACAATTGACATGATTCGTATATCGTGGACATGAACGAAAACGATTGACCACTGAGATTCCAGTAATCAACGAAGAATTATTGAATTATCGCTCCTATAGTACAGAAGAAATTGGCAGAGTGCATTTGCAATGTGTGGCTGGAGCAGAGCCCTGCGCCGGCCGCGCCGCGCCGCCGCCGCCGACACTTTGTGGGCGCCGCCGCCGCCGATTTTTTTGAGTCGGCGCGCCGACGCCGCCGCCGCCGAAAATTTGTCGGCGCGCCGCCGATGCCACGTGGATTCGGTTATTTCTTTTCGTTGCATTTTCATCTCTTTCATGAAAAATTGTTGCTTCAATGAAAATATAATCTTTTTCTTATCGACTTCGATTTTTCCTGGCAAAACCTTTTTACATCAATGCTATGAAACCTATGATGCTACCTATTCGTTTGGACATTTCGAACAGTGCGCTTAACATTTAAACTTTTGAGGATTTTGTGATTTGATTTGAATTATGGCATCAACAAAGGTAAAAAGAACTCCAGGTATGCCTAAGTGAATGCTATGCCGTGGGTGCGTTCCTGCCTGACAGTCCGCTAGGATGGAACAGAACCGTCTGCCCTCTAGTATTAGGATACACGTTACTATTACGTTGCAAAGAGGTGGCAGTCTGCAATTTTATGCAGGCGATTGGTCGTGTCTATATACAGGATTGTCATTCTCCATTGCCGACCAGTTACTACCTAATTCCAATTTTTTTCACCAGTATCAAACTCCTACGCTTTACGTGACCTATGTGAAATTTGTGATTAATTAAGCTTTCGAACATTAATAGGCTTGTCAATATGCACAGTGGAGTAATGTTAGGCAATTGGACAATAGATTCTATTTTGCCAACAATTTGAGCAGCGTCTCACAAATGGGATCAGATTAGGAAAATAAAAACATTTTCCGCATAAAACAAGTGTAACTTAGGGTGACTTGGCCTGCTTAGATTGAAAGACTTGTACATAGCAATTGGATTTAAAGAAGATGCTAAGAGTTTCGCGTGGAAGTCGTTCGGATTATTGGCCGATAAATCAAAAAAGGTGGTGAATTCTGATAAAGTTTACTACTCAGTGTGCTTTGACAAGGGGAAAAATTGCATGCACCTCATCTGTTGACAAGATTGCATGATAACTCCCAATTTGTGGCAGACAAATATTTCTACGCAAAAACAGTACGTAACCATGTATGTATAATTGTATATATGCGTGTATGTATGTACGTACGTACGTATGTATGTATGCATGTATGTATGTATTTATGTATGTATGCATGTATGCATGTATGTATGTATGTATGTATGTATGTGTGTATGTATGTATGCATGTTTTTGCATGCATGCAGATATACAATTTCAGCAGGTCGCGTCAAGAAAAATGAGCCTCTAGAATTTCTGACGGGTCATAAGGCAGGTTAAGAGTAAAATAGGCAGGTAGCGCCGCCACTGCGCAAACACTCCTTTGAGTGTTATTAGTAGGTTACGTACATGTAAGCTGGAGGCCTGAATTTGAAAACGTTGTCATGACATTGTGTTTTTCTTAATCAAGCCTTTGCAGAGTTTTGTAATTGAACGTTAATTCACGGAATAATTGTTTCTAATCAATGCTGACTAAAGACAAGATAATTGCCAAAATAATGGCTGAACACGCTTATCTTGATAATATAGGGTTCTTGTGTAACAACATTCAAAATAATTATGCGACGCTGCAGCAGTAATTCCACGACGCCGCGCTGCGCCGCCGACGCCGACATTTTGAGGGCGCCGCCGCCGCCGATTTTTGTTTGTCGGCGCGCCGCCGCCGCCGACCAAAAATGACCGGCACGCCGCCGCCGACACTCTCATGTCGGCGCAGGGCTCTGGGCTGGAGAGCCCATTCCAGCCAGTGAAGATAGAAGTACGGGTAAGTTGTCTTAACGTAGGAGAAGATTTGAAGGACAGAAAAGTAAATATTACACCAAATTTAACTTTGCTATATGCCAGCATTCCGGCAGTTTTGTGTAAAGATAACAAAGAAAAGTTCTTGCTACATCCAGAGATAATCGCAGAACTGAAAGAGATTCCATCAGTAAGTGTATTGCAAGGAGAATTACAAGCGAATGTGACTATACGAGAGTACAGAGTCGGAGAAGAGAAGTGGAAGAAAACGTGGTTAAATAATTAATTTTAGGGTTTTTCTTCGTACATAATGTTTTAAAGATATTTTCACGATTGAATTTGATTAAAACGAAATTTGCGTAGACATTTTCCGTTTTTGGTCTGTTTCTCGTAAATTAACGTTGCCAAGAAGCGCCTAGTTTTGGGATGGTCGGTCACATTTTGTTACAAAACTTCGCCAGTCTGTTTGACACATAGCTAGCTTGGCTAAATCTAATGAAATTCGAATCATGAAAACCAAAATGGTGCAACCTTGAAGTGAAACAATGTTATTTTCGTTTCAACAGACATTTACTGACAGCATGCAATAAGTGACAAAGTAACGACGCAAACAGTAACATAGCAAGGTTCCAGGTTACCTATTGTTATTTTCAAGATTAGACCAAGTTTCCAGGTTACCTATTGTTATTTTCAAGATTAGACCAAGTTTTGTGCAATGAATGTTCGAAGTGACCATGCACCGTTTGCTTTTACGCAAGGAGTTGTTAGTGCATGTCAGTTAGGTACGACCTTTTAATGCTGCTTGCGACTTAAGTTAGAGACTTGCAAATGTTCGCAACATCCAATGAACATTCCGATGAACTATAGGCCTACACTCAATCGCAATGATACGCGGAACTTTGATTGACTATATAAAGCTCGTCTTTGGATTTAAACAGAAGGTTGGACGAAACCGGAAGTAAATAAAAGACAGTCAGAAAAATAAAATTGACACCTTGGGCGGCAATGAATATATAGGGTGGGCCATAAAAAAGTAACCCCTACGGTTTTTTGCCCATGTCTTGGCCAGAAGTAAGAATTTCGAAATGAAATTTTATAGTCTTAAGGACAATTCATATCTACATCAGATCTCATCAAAATATTTCAAACCCAACCAAAGTTACATCACTTTTAGTGAGGCCACCCACCGTTTTTTGACGATTCAAAAACGAAACGCAATAAAAAGTGACAAAAACGATTTTATTAAGTCATATCTCAAATAACTGTTTCGAAATGAACTTGATAGTGGTTCATTATAACTTGTGTTCAATGTGCCCACCACCAGTGCCAAAACTGCTTTTGAGTCTCTTTGCAAAGTTCTTGATGGCCCTGCATGCTGACGCGTTCCAAAGGCAAATCTTCCCATATATCAACTCCAATGCGCCCATCAATTCTCTTACCGCTTTTTGTTTTGGTTGCAGATTGTGATGTATCTCTCCGCAATTGATTATCAATCCATCGGGTTCAAATTCGGAGATTTGGGGCCATTGGTTTTCTCAATGAAACCAGAACAATCGAGCCGATCTTTCATTCACGGCAAATCTCTTAACTCTCAGCTCAACTCTTAATGTTTGCGCTCTCACTGTTTATCAGAGTAAACGTTGCTCATAGCCGTATATCTCCAGGATCTTGCTCAAAAGATGTCTGAATATGCATTCTGTCTGTCATTGACAGCTTGGCCATTCTCATTTTTTTAGAAATTTAAACTGCATTGCTTTAATAACAAAATTAATTATCTGACAGATTCCTTATTTACCAACTTGATTGTCATCATACTAAGTGACTTCACAGTGACGTGCAGCTACGCTGGTACCCTCTTTCTTTTTAAAATAGCAATAATAATGATTATCTATCAATATCAAGACTATCTGATAACAATTATTTGAGATGAGACTTAATAAAATGTTTTTTAAAACTTTTTGTTGCGTTACGTTTTTGAATCGTCCAAAAATGGTGGGTGGCCTCACTAAAAGTGATATAACTTTTGTTCTGTTTGAAATACTTTGATGAAATCTGGCCTTCTTATGCACATGTGAATTGTCTTTAAGCCTCTAAGATTTCATTTCGATGTTCTTACTTCTGACCGAGATACTGACCAGAATAATTAAATTGATTTTTTTATAACTTTTTGC
>OX457040.1:32196599-32276599 GCA_949752735.1 Lumbricus terrestris
GAGAGAAGGAGAGGCAGAGAGCAGAAGAAAAGAGGAAGAGATAATGAGGGAGAAAACTAATAGGCGCACTGCAGGTAGGCATGCAGGGAGACACAAACTGATAGAGATTGAGTCGAATGAGAGAAAACAAGTGATCTTATCGTATAATTATACATCACACTAATGCATGTATATACATTCGTAATTTAAGATATCAATCTTATAGATATATGTTAATGTTTCTTTACTAGGCTAGTTATTTATCTATAAAAATTGAAAACACATATACATAATATACATATAAATGACTACAAATCAGAAATATTAAAGCTGATTATTATGCATTCGAGTCCATATCGCGGGGTTTCATGCGCCCCGTTTGTCACGAGAAGTGACTCGACCGATACCGCAAAAGATCTATCACCACGACCGCCAGAGCTTGGCGAAACTACTTAGAGCCTATCTATACATGGATACATATGCACGTTTATATATATATGAACTTCTCTTATATATACATACATGTATACTGCAGGGCTTCAAGGCTGACGGCGCTTCGTTAAAAATGCCGAGGCGTTATTTACGACCAAATTAATTTAAAATTCAGACCGCTATGTGATTTATACGTGTTATTCAATAAGCGTTCTTCGATGGGAAACCTATATATGCATATATATATATATATTTATGTATATATATATATATATATTACATGTTTACTAATAAATTTTGTTGGTCGCGGCGGGACCGCGGTTTCGTTGCATGATATACATATGTTGCGCGCCTGCAATAGAACGCAGATGCATGAACTCATTAAATTCATTATATTATTGTTTGCAATAAGAGGAATTAATCTCTCTACACCAGAGGATCTCCGTTCATTTCAATATCGGAGTGCAGGCGCATGCAGGCATGCAGCGGAGGGATTTCCAATGCAACTGGTTTTGAACATGCATGCATGCATGCGTCTTGGTCTTTGCATGAGTGTCAGAAATAGAAGAAGTCGCTTGCATGCAGGCGATTATTTATTGTCCAACACATCCATATAGTGTCTTTAATCCGAAGCTGATATATGCGACTATCTCTGAATAATTTCCGAGTATAACGCGAGTTACTTTCGTGGCGCGCATACTTCCACGCATCAGCCTGGGTGTTTGTATACCGATCGCCAAGTGCATCAATCTGCAATTTATGTTTAGCAGAATAGGCATCTCGAGATAGCCTGGTGCGTATAGGGTGGCCCACAGAATAGGCATCTTGAGATGGCCTCAAACGTTTAGGGTGGCCCACAGAATAGGCATCTTGAGATGGCCTCAAACGTTTAGGGTGGTCCACAGAATATGGCATCTCGAGATATAGCCTGGTACGTATAGGATGGTCCACAGAATATGGCATCTCGAGATATAGCCTAGTACGTATAGGATGGTCCACAGAATAGGCATCTCGAGATATAGCCTGGTACGTATAGGATGGTTCACAGAATAGGCATCTCGAGATATAGCCTGGTACATATATATGGTGGTCCACAGAATAGGCATCTCGAGATATAGCCTGCAGGTATATACGTATAGGGTGGTCCACAGAAGAGGCATCTCAAGATAGCCTGGTATACGCATAGGGTGGTCCACATGCAGAATACAGTATCTCGATATATAGCCTGGTACGTATATATAGCGGAGAATGCCTGGAGAAAGAGATCATGCAGGGGAATGTACCGGGAACAAGAACACGCGGGAGGCCGAGGATGGGCTGGCTTGTCAACATCGGAACATGGATGGGAACAACTCTCGGGCAAACTCTGGTGGACACAAGGGACAGGAAAAGATGGAGGAAGCTCGTCCATGATGCGACCAACCCTCGGATCGAGGATGGTTGAAGACAAGACAAGACAAGACGTATAGGGTGACCCACAGAATAAAGATCTCAAGATAGCCTGGTATGCATATATAAGGTGGTCGACATGCAGATACGTGGTAAAATAGACTGCAAGCTATAGATATCAGGACACCCTCTCATGAGTTTGCTAGAACTATCAATATCGTCATGGAGAAAAAAATTTCAGCTTCTATATTACAATTCGCACTGCATGGAAGCCGATGTTTTAGCAGACTGCACGAGTTACTTTGCCCTATACATGTGCCGATAACGATATAATTTTTGCAGAAATAGATGTTTCGAGCATACATTCCCATTCAATTGTATTTTATTTCAAGATGAATCATAAATTACTCTAATATGACAATACATGTGGTACGTACTTACACAATTGTTCAGTATGAAATGTAAACTCTCAGCAGTTTGAAAAATTGGAAACGTCCAAAAATGTCATGAAACCTCGTTCAATGCATCTCGATTGTTCTTGCTTTATGGCTTCAACACTCGCGATACAGTTATACTGATGAAGACAGCTTTGCAGACACTTTGTCAACAGCAGATTTTTGCTGAGTGAGAGCATGGCGAGTATATCATATATAGCATTCCTATATTTTGCCTCGACCACCTAATTGGAGAAGAAACTGTTTTTCTTCATCATCAGTGATGAGTTGGCTCAATTTCTCTAGTAATTTCTCTCGTGTCACAACCGCCACTCAGAAAGAGGGTCGGAATTTTCCGCCTTTCAGATACGGTGGAGATTTCCCAGGCATGATGGAATTTGCCACCAAAAGTCAAGGGTGGAACTGGACCACCCTTGTTAAAGGGCGGAAATATTTCCACCCTGGGATGTTGTTTGTGGACCACCAACTTTAGTGGAAATTTCCACGTGTTTTTAACAATGCACTCAAATTGGTCAATTCGGCCTCTGTCTTGCTTATAATTCTCATTCTATCGATCTACTTATCTAGTGGAAGTGTAAAAAACGAATTGCCAATCTGAAGGCATTATGCATGGAAGTGTCAGCCATAGTGTTCGCTGAGTTGCAATCTCCTGATGCAGTATGTCCCTTCACCATCCATTCACCATGCAAGCCTTCATTCTGGGGCAATAAAAAAGACCCCCTATCCAGTATCTTGGCGCAGAAGCAAGAAATTTTAAAGCAAGTTTTACAGGCTTAGGCCTAAAGGCAATTCATATATTTCACCAAAAATTTCAAACATAACAAAAGTTACATCCCTTTTGATGAGACCACCCACTGTTTTTTGACGATTCAAAAACGTAACGCAGCAATAAGTAAAAAAACCGATTTCATGAAGTCACATCTGGGATAACTGTTATAAAAATTAGTGAACTTGATAGTGCTTCACAACTTGTTTTCAAGGTGCACCACCATGCAGTGCATGACCAA
This sequence comes from Lumbricus terrestris, assembly GCA_949752735.1. Taxonomy (NCBI): domain Eukaryota; kingdom Metazoa; phylum Annelida; class Clitellata; order Crassiclitellata; family Lumbricidae; genus Lumbricus; species Lumbricus terrestris. Next base: position 32,199,862 of record OX457040.1, read on the forward strand.
ATTTGTAACAAGTCTCTTTGTAAAGTTCTCGACGGCCTTGTTGATGTGTTCCATGCAGAGGTAAATCTTCCCAGATCAGCTCCCATGGATGCATGGCATGCATGCAAGAATTATTCTCTTGTTGCTCCTGGTGCTGGCCGCTGATTGTGGTATTTCGCCAGCATAGTTTTTCGAACTTGATAATATAATTCATCCGGTTGCAATCCGGGTATTAGGGGGTCACCATGGTTTTTCTCAATGAAGCATTGACATTGAGCCGATCTCCTTTCTTAACTCGCAATTTGACTCTAAATTAATCTCTGCACTCACTATCGAGTAAGCTATCGAGTCAGATCGAGTAAGCTGTGATTATAGCTTAGGCTATATAATAGCTCCAGGACGTTGCTCGTATACAGTACGGTATCTATTATAGGCCTATCTATTACATTTTGTCATTGGCACCTTGGCCATTTTTATTTTTAGAAGTTTGAATTTCATTGCTTTAATAGCAAAATTATTAATCTGACAGATTATTTATTTACCAACTTGATCGTCAACTAGCTAAGTGACCTCACAGTGATGTGCAGCTGCGCTGGTACCCTGTTTCATAGGCGTAGGGGATATTTATTCACTAGTTGAATAAATGCTCTTGAGTGCTGTAATACGCCGAGCCAATTTCTGTCCAGGGTACGACCTCTGTTGTCATAGACCTTTGTCAAATCGGATCCAGTGGCGGATTTAGGTTTTTTTTTGCACGGGGGGGCGAGGAGAATTTCAAGAGGGCGCCTGTACTTACATAGTTTAAAACAGTAAATTAGTTATAATTAATCCGATTTTCCCGAGTATATAGGCTACATCAAGCAGAATCAAGAATCTAAAACAGAAATTTGTTAAACTTGTGTGCTTGACTACTTACTTGAGTTACATAAATTTATGCTTATATAACATATATAATATTTATTAATGCTATTTATAGGATATTGATCTAGGTAAACGTGTATTTTAGCGTCGTGAATTATTCGCTCGTTGCAGCATTTTTATTTTTAATCAATCCAACTTCTAATTTGGCGAGAGTCCTTTTCATCGATCCAGCTTCTTGTTTAGGCAAGAATTTGCTTAATCAACCCCGCTTCTATTTCGTCAGCAAATATTTTTCATCAATATAACTTCTATTTAATTTAAAATTATTATTCATCCCGCTGCAATTTAAGCAGGATTGTTTTCATTAATTCCTCTTTTCAGGGACGGATACAGAAATTTTCGAAGGAGGGCCAAAATTTTTGGTGGTCTTTCCCAGAAAATTTTATGACTTTTTTAATCATCTGGTCGACGGTCGACCGTCAGCGTAATGTAGTTATGTTGATAGTTTTGTATGTCACTCAACTCAAAATCCCTAGGCTGGTTTTAAACAATTTTGTATCATTGCTTAGAAATTTGCGTTTTAAAGCGAAGAGTGTTGTGCCGCCTATATCCTTTGATGTGATTTGCCTCTAGGAATACTGGGATTCGCCCAAGAGAATCCTGGGATTTGACATGAGGTTCGTAGGCTTTTTTCCAAAGAATCCTGGGATATACATGAGTGAGCGATAAACCGAACTTTCATAGGCAATTAGCTATCCGGCAACTATATAATACATATCAATGCAATGGGCCATAGTAATAAATAAAAATAGGTAGGCCTAATGACCGCCATATGAATCAATAAAAATAAGTAAAGACCGCCATAGAAATAAATAAAAATAATTCTGTAATGAGTGTTAAATTCAAGGTGTGATTGCGTAAAGTCACTGGTAAAAGTATGAGAATTTAGTTTCCCTGAAGGACATTTTAGGTTTAAGTAGTAAGTACGGGCCGGGCCCGAGGGGGCGCCATTTTTTACCCAACAGGGGCACGGGGGGGCGACCAGACCCCCAGGCCTGGCCTAAATCCGCCACTGATCGGATCCATGCATCCATTTCAGCAGTGGGGTGACCAAGATTTTATTTCTGACCGAAAAATAAATTGGCGTCTTGCACTTATATAGGCCTATACTAGGGTGACCATACGTCCCGGTTTTCCGGGACATGTCCCGGTTTTTTGTGATGCGTCCCGGTGTCCCGACGACTTAGGCAAAATGGCAGAATTGTCCCGGTTTTTTACAAGGAAGGAAGTCGGATCTTGAAAACGTCAGTTTTATGTGAATGACCCAAAAAGAAGTCGTAGCGAAAGAGAATCTGTCAATTTATATGGACTATTTAGCTTATAATAGGCTAAATCTACGTACGGTGCTAGTACTTGTGTTTAGTTAATAGATTTAAAGAATTATCAAGACGTAGGCCTAACGAGACAGTTTTCATAATTGGCCACAATTTCAATGGCGGCGCCAGATCTACATCGATCGATTTCGGGATTTTCAACAGGTCAAGCGGCTCACGCCAGGGTCGTAATGGGATCAGTTAGTCCACTCATGTCAGCACTGAAATTTTACCAATTAATTTCAACAACTTAAAATGCTGCCATTGTAATTGGGAAATTCAAACAATTTCGGATAGTGAGGAGCACACTTCCTCCCCAAACCATATTCCGCCGGCCGTTCTTGTGCGCCCCAGAAACCTTAAACCTTTCTCTGGACTATAGGGCCTAATTGATTACCTAGGCTACTGCGCGCCGATTGAGAGTGTTCTCGATGATAAGAGTAGGCCTATACTGCACTCAGTGCACTGACAACTAGAGCAGATTTTGTGATTTCTACATATGAATAAAGTAAATGCTCATAATATAGGGTGATTTCAGATAAAGTGAACCAATTTTCACGTTTAACCACTTTGCTGCCTTCAGAAGCGTCGTACCAAAAATGTAAAAACATCATTTGAAAGAGCAGAGATTGCTCTAAAAGACTATGTAGTTAAACTGAACCGGTGTTGAGGTTGAGTGGGTCATATATTAATCCAAAGTTTTAATGTCCAGTGGTTCTCTTTACCTGAATGTTAAGATATAGTGAATCAGTTTTTTTGAAAAAGTGAACCAGATCTTACCTGTATAAAACTACAATGTCTAAGGCGAACCAAATGCAAAAAGCCCAAATAGTCTATATAAATCACAGCAGAATGTGAACATTTGCACCAATTTTAATAAGTGACAACCCAAATTGAACTTAGAAGTTGATCATGAGATCATGCACATGCTTTGAGACTAGATCAATTATGGATCACCCTGGTAATGCTGAGTTTGCTCAAGAGATGGCCACATCTAGCATTCATTTGACCAATGACTTAGACCAGTCACTTAGTCATAGCTATGCAGCTTTCAAATCAGCAGAGCTATCCTTTGCAGATCTTTACAGTATTCAATGATGGTTAAGAGTAGATTCTCTACAATTTATGATACTGTGAGAGGCCTTATGTTAGTTCTGTGAGTCAAAAGTTCTTGCATCTTATTGTAGATTGCATAATATATTTTTTGCTGAACATACATGTAGGAACTAAGATAGAAAGTTTTACTCACAAAACTAAAATAACAGTAGCTAACATGACTAACATAAACTCATAGTACGCCTATCATAAATTGTAGAGAATCAACCCTTAACCATCACTGAATAGCATACTTGTTATATGCTTGACTGCATTCTTCGATGATCTTGAATCCTCAAATTCCATTGTGGCTGCACTGGTCATCTCAAACTTTGGAGGTTTGCTGTATATGCTTTTTGCCTATTGTCACTCTCTGTGTGGCACCAAAATAAGATCTGCAAAGAATAGCCCTGACATGAAAGTCGCATTCTTCATAGCCATGAATAAGTCACTGGTCAAGTCATTGGTCAAATGAATGCTAGATGTGGCCAGCTCCTGAGCAAAATCAGCATTACCAGGGTGACCCTTAGTTGATCTAGTCTCAATGATGATACATGAACGAGACCAAGAACTATAAGGCATTGTCAAAGTTTGCTTGATAGAATTGGATTAGGCAGTTTTGCATGAATCTCAACACCACTATTTAAACTTGAGTCAGACACTTTGTATAGTCTCACAACTGGATGCCATAATAAGTAATAGGCATACAATGTTTCAATGTTGCTTGGTGAAACTGAATCAGACACTGGCCAAGTCTCAACATAGTTGGCTGCCCCGCCTAACTGATGAAACGTTTAGGTCTGTTTTGCAAAAGCATGAATTCCTTCGAATTTTCAATGTCCTTTCCATACAACCTGGGTCCCACGTAGGCCTATTAATTTTTCTGTATTTCTCGGTTGCCATCAACTCACAGAGAGTCAAATTTTGCTGGTCTTTCATTCTCCTTCTTTTCCTATGTCCTGTTCCGTGATGGTGGAGTTTTCCTATTGTGGTGCAAATAAATGCATAGCTTAAACTTCAGAAACCAATTTTCATTAAATATTAAAAAAATTATTAGGCCCTACTAGCATTAATTTGCTTACAATGTGGGCTTATTTTCTATTGCTGTCATAAGTTATATCTAATTTAGGCCTATCTGTATTAATTAAACAGGCTATCAGATAAAGTGAACCGCTGGTTCACTTTAGTTGAACTTTTGTGGTTCACTTTACCAATGCGTGCAAGCAAAGTGGACCGCATGATTAAACTCGCACAAACGGCTCGCGGAATCGTTCAATCAGACATTTAACTGCTTTTTTACTCAATCCCATGCCCAAATTCATACTGAGAAAAATTCCCTGTATAGGTCAATGTATTTAGCCGTCAAACCGACTTTTGCTATACCCTCTTTAAAAAGTTGTACACTTCAATTTTGGGAAGTTTCGTCGGCACCCGACATTTCTCTGTCGACCACGACATGAAATTGCTATTTATAGTTCAAAAAACCAGCTGACTTGATAGCCAAGAGACAGTACAATCTAAAAATAGCCTCCGTGGGAATTTGACGTTAATAGTTTGGTGCACAGACAAGTTCTAGCAGAATTGGTTCACTCAACCTGATGATTCACTTTATCTGAAATCACCCTAATTTAATTGTGATGACGCCCACGTCGTTATGATCGAACAACATTCGCAGAACAGAACTTAGGAGTTAGGACTAACTAAAAAATTTACTCTTCTGAGAAATATCAGAAACTTCAAACTTCTTCAAAGTCTGCAGTTTACACTATAAGCAACAATAGCATATAATAGACTGGAGAAGCCAATAGGGATAGGCATTCGATCGTAGGCTTAAAGCCATAGGCGTAGGAGGCGGGGGTCCAGGAGGGGCAAATGCCCCCCACATTTTGGGCAAATGTGTTTTTCGAACACAACAGGCACGGGTGGGAATAAATTTCGGTTAATATTTTTCGGGCAAACAGGTACGGGAGGATTTTTCGGGCGCACAGGGTAAAATGGCTATATTTTGTCTAGAGGAAATCTGAAAATTTTGGTCCGACGACTAAAAAAAGTCATCAAATTTTTTCGGGCGATGAAATAGGAACATTTTGGGCGGATGTCTACAAAATCTAAAAAAATGTGATAAATGTTTTTCGGGCAAAAATGAAAGTTTTGCCCCCCCACTGCCAAAATGTCCCCTACGCCTATGCCTATAGCCTAAGCTTAGTCCCGAAGTTAAGGAATTACAACTAGGTCTAGCCTATTGGTATAGTTTCCAAAAAGTGTCCCGGTTTTTGTTGGCCAGAAAATGGTCACCCTAGCCTATACGCAGTGACGGATCCAGAAAGTTTCAAAGGGGGAAATGGGATAAGAATCAAGGTATGGCCTTTACCGGACAATTTTTCTGATGACCTATTTTATTTGAGTCTTTCTGTATACCGAAATTTATGAAAAACGTCCCAACTGCGTTTCTTTTAAAATCTTGAACCTCTTTTAGTCATATTCATAACTGGGGGGTATACGTTCTGTGTAAATGTCAAATTAGAACGTAACGCAGCAAAAAGTGACAAAAGTGTCACTCTTTGCTGCGTTGCGTTTTTGAATCGTCAAAAACAGTGCGTGGTCTCACTAAAAGTGATATAAGTTTTTGTTCTTTTTGAAATATTTTGGTGGAATTTGGCCATTGTATGCAAATATGAATTGAATTTAAGTCTGTAAAATTTACTTTAAAAATTCTTACTTCTGGCGAAGATATTGGCCAAAAAAACCTATAGGCCTACGCATCTGTTTATGGCCCACCCTGCAGTATATAATATCAATCCAAATTGACAGTATACCTTGTCCTGTAGCTTCAGCAGCAAGACGTCATGGTTTTGTCCATGCATTTGTGTGAAGAACGGCACGATATCACATAAGTATTGATGAATCTGAGTTCGTTCCTTCTTATTAAGTGCTGTAATATGCCAAACAAATTTCTGCCATGCAGGGTAACGGCCTCTGTTGTCATAGACCCCATGCATGGATGGTCAAATCGGATCCATCCATCCATCCATCAATCCATCCATCCATCCATCCATCCATCCATCCATCCATCCATCCATACATCCATCCATCCATCCCTTCATCTGTCCATCCATCCATCCATCCATCCATCCATCCATTCACCCACCCACTACCCACCCACCCACCATCCATCATCCATCCATCCATCCATCCATCCATCCATCCATCCATCCATCCATCCATCCATCCATCCATCCATCCATCCATCCATCCATCCATCCATCCATCCATCCATCCATCCATCCATCCATCCATCCATCCATCCATACATCCATCCATCCATCCATCCATCCATCCATCCATACTTCCTGCTTCGTTAGATTGAATACATGTATGTATGACGTTGTTCGCTAAATAGGCAAGACCGGATTAAGGCATGTTCAACATGTTCGGCCGAGCAGGGCCCCACACTTTAGGGGCCCACACATGTGGGGAAAAAAATTCCCGAAAATTTGTTGAATTTAGACCAAGGGACAATAAAAAAAGGTCATCAACTTTTTGGGGGAGGGGAATTATCGGTGTATTCTAGGAAAATTTCGACCAAACGACTAAAACTGTCGTCAGAAGTTTTGGAGATCCGCCAAACAATTTCCGAACAGGGCCCCACATTTCTTAATCCGGTCCTGTAAATAGGTATATTTTGATGGCATATATTATACAGTTTACTGGCCACCGCAATGTTCATGGCAACTTGCCATGGGCTCTTCGTTTTCTTATTGAAGACTGACATCTAAAGACAATCGTTGGCACCTTAACGAGTTCTTGCAATGGTTTAGGGCTCTATATATAGACCATAATTATAATGATATGGTCATCTCTGAAAATGGCTTAATGTCAGCAAACTCCTGTAGAAAACTAGTTTTCTTTATTGAAGGGTTCACTGCCGGATATATGACTTCCAGTCTTCCGGTGTTGTCACGTGTCACACCTTGCGTAGCAGCTTTAAATACATTAACGATTAGAATATATGGTGATTTAGAATAGACGGACCATAATATTACAGCTCATGCAAGAGGAATGAAGATTTTCGATAAGAACAATTTGATCAAATGGTGATCGACGGCATGCAGGTCCCATGCATGCATTATGGCTCTTGATCTACTTTGTCTTCTATAGCAAAGCGTGCACTTATGTGAAAACTCGGCGTTGACATAATGACATATTTTGCTACATAGCACGAGGCTTGAACATTATCATTGAGTTTAAATTAATGACAGACTTTGGATTTAAATTGCATTCTGTCATACAAAGGCTATTTTCAAGGCCGTAGCTATAGGAGGGTGTTTGGGGTGTTTGAACACCCCCCGAAATGTAAAAAGTAAAAAATAATAGAATGTATTTACTAGCACATGCATGATGTGAAAACCATGAAATAAAACCTTGAAAAAACCCAAATGAAAAAAATGCGAAAAAATAGAATGAATTGATTTCTGTCGGATGACTAAAAAAGGTCATCAGTTTTTTTCGGACGGAAAACTGAAGAAACACACCCCCCCCAAATCAAATCCTGGCTACGACCTTGACTATTTTGGACGCGTATACATCTATGCGAAAGGTCTCATCCACACAATCGCCTGAAATGAGTACTGACAGGCGGTTGACATTTCTTAATCTAAAAATCTCAGGTATATAGACCTATACGATTTTCACATCCACAAGTGCATGGATAGTGTACACAGTACAATTATTCAGATCCTGCATGCAGCTTCAGTGCATGTGCTCCACTGCTCCTTCGTGGTCTTCGAAAGTGCTCCTTATACATGTGGATGGTATACACGCCGTGAAAGTGGCAGGGCATGCATGATGATTAGGAAGGGGAGGAGGAGGACGAGGATGATTATTGTAATGAAAATATTATGCTGCTGCTGCTGATGATGATGATGGTGGTGGTGGTGGTGGTGGTGGTGGTGGCGGCGGTGGTGGTGGTGGTGGTGGCGGCGGTGGTGGCGGTGATGATGATGATGATGATGATGATGATGATGATGACGACGATGATGATGATGATGATGATGATGATTTTTCCTGAACCAAAACAACAAACATGATCTATACAATTATGGCAGTGAACATAATTTGGTTAAGAAGGGGAGACCCAGAATGGATGGACAATCCCGCTAATAGGGTCACCCATTATTCATGTAAAATATGAAAAGGCACATGACAGCACATTTAATTGCAGGAATATAAAGATCGTTAGGGAGAGAGAGGAATAACTTATTAATAAGCAATCGGCAGAGTACATTGCAATCATCAGGAAAAACAACTCTTAACTAATTACACAATGATCTGCTTGCAGATACCCAGTATGGATTCAGGAAAAATCTATCCACAGAATTGGCCTTAATTGATCTTACTAACCAAATTAGTAAATCTTTAGATGATCATCAGACTATACAATTGGAATCTTTCTGGATCTCTCGAAGGCCTTTGACACTGTGAACCATGAAATACTTTTGCATATAGACTTGAACACTACGGAATACGGGGTATACCCCTCTAAAGTGGTTCACAAGTTATTTATCTAATAGATACCAATATGTTTCTCTCAATAATACCTCTTCATCTTTCTTACCTATAATATGCGGCGTCCCGCAGGGCTCAATTCTCGGCCCCTCCTATTTCTTTTGTATGTAAATGATATACAATCTGTGACCGACTTGAGCTTGATCATGTTTGCAGACGATACGAACATCTTTGCAACTGGTCATTGTCCTATATATCCTTTTGGCTGCATCATTGAATAGTAAACTGGAGGAAATTTGTCATTGGTTCGCAGCTAACTTACTTTCTCTGAACCTGCAAAAAACTTGCTTTATGGTATTTACTAGAATTTTTTTTCTGATACTGATGTTAATATTACTATAAACGGAGTTTCTTTGAATCGAGTGCATGAAATCAAATTTCTTGCAGTGGTGTTCTCTGATGACCTTAAATGGAAGAAACATGTAGATATGGTAGTCAACAAGGTATCTAAAATCGTGGGCATACTCTATAGGGTTGGCCATATTCTTGATGCCGATAAATTAAAACTACTATTATACCAAACTTTACTGGAGCCACACTTGACATACTGCTGCTCTGTATGGTCGTCACCATATAAAACTGGGAATTTAGACCGTATACTAAGGCTCCAGAAAGCAGCTGTAAGAATTATTACCTACTCCAGTTACCTTTCTCATTCAAATCCCTTGTTTTATAAGCTGAAAATATTAAAAATTTATGAATTATCCCATTTATCGAAACTTGTGTTCATGTTCAAGTCTGTACACAACTTGTTACCTAATCAATTTTGTAATTATTTTATGACGGTTGATCAAACCCATTCTTACAATAGGCTACTAGGACCGCGTCAAATTATGTTGTACCTTATGCACGAACTGCCTCCAAAGCACATAACCTCCAGGTCCTGGGTCCTCGTTTATGGAATTCCCTATCTGATGACCTTAAACGAGAATCTTTTTTACCTGCATTTAAAAAGGAAGTGAAATCAGGCTTTTTACTGAAATATACTGAATGCTAAACAGGTCTTTCTAAACAATTCATCGGTTAACTTTGTACCGTTTATCTTGCTGTTATGCATACCTCAGCACCTTTTCTTTTTAGTTTCGGTTCTTGTTTTCTTAATTTTGTTTTCATATCTCCTTTTTTTACTAGGCTATATATAGGTACTGCACCTGTGTTTCAATTTAATTTTGTTTTATAATTTTGTACTGATTGTGTTGCTATTTTGCTGTATAATATTGGTCAGTGCTAACATTCATATGGTCTCAACAGAACTTTTTTGTTTACAACTGTGTGACATGTATCGTTGACTGAAATGTAAATGTAATTTAGGGGCCAGGTTGATATAAGCTTTTAGCTTTTTCCGGGCTTCCTGTTGCTCAGAGACCGTTTCTGTATCTATTACTTGTACACATGTTCTTTTTGTTTCTTTGGCAATAAATAAATAAATAAAATAAATAAGGACTTAACTAAGGGTTTGATGATGATGATGATGATGATGATGATGATGATGATGATGATGATGATGATGATGATGATGATGATGATGATGATGGCGGTGACGGTGACGGTGGCGGTGGTGGTGGTGTGGTGGTGGTGGTAATGATGATGATAATGCTGATCATCATGATTTTTATGATGATGTTTACCCGTCTCGTTTACGTCTCTGATTCTGGAAAAGAACGACCGACCACTTTATTGGTAATAAATTTTAATTAAGCGGACAGTCGAGTAAGAAGAACATTCTGTATATATGCCTATACGTTGCGTTGGTCACGAGTCTCAGTATATGGAAGGGCAAAGGCAGATATCAATAACAACAGCGTTTCGAAAAACAATGTATACCGACAAGACCTGCATCAGAAAGAAAACATTTCGGATCCGACTTCAATTTTACGGCAATTACATATATCTATAGCTGCGGCGTTCATTGCAAAGACACTATACGGCTAAAAGAATTGTACTTGTCAATATTGTGGGCACAACTGTATACTCAGCAGCAGTCCCGCATAAATTTTCCGATAAAGATCTTATCGTCTAAACACAGCACGAAACTTTTCACATGCGTCGCCTGTGAAAGGCAGCAGCCGCAATAGATCTATTCGAACGACCTGTGATATGATAAGAGAGATGGTCGACAAGATGTCAGTTATTATGGGGATGAGTAGCCTATATAATATATATATAGGTGGAGACCATCAGACATGTCGCTGAGTGCTTCTGCGTGCATGTAACAGGAACCTCCATTTCAAATGGACCGAGTAAAACCGCGAATGTCCCAAGTTCATCTCTCATTGCTCCCCATGCACACTCGATGCCTTGAATCTTTACAGCATCGGGACAATGGCTTTGAGAAATAAGACAAACATTAATTCATACATATTGCTTGGACTAATGGGATCTCTTGTCATCTAATTGTTAACGCATGACATTGTTTGATTACCTAGCCTATAAAATAATACTCTATAGTCTCTATAGTCTCCGACTCATGAATATTTACTCTAACAGAACTTTGAAACTCCTCAACTCGTATATATATATATATATATATAATTATATATACAGGGTGGGCAAAACAACACCCCCTACGGATTTTTGCCAATATTTTGCCCAAAATCAGGAATAGGCCTGTGTGTCACTTATGGAAACAAATTCAAAATGAGCTCTATTAAAAATTTAAAGCAGAATGAAATTATGTGTAGTATATCGCCACAAAGAACAGTCATAAGGTTTTAATGGAATAAAGACGCTGATCGATGGACATTACATATATATATATATATATATATATATATATATATATTAGGGTGGTCCTTATTTTTAAAAGTTTGATTTTATAACGGGGCACCCTCTAAGTTGGTTTCTATTCATGAGAAAAAAATTGAGAAAAAGTTTGGAGAGAATCTGAGGACATTTAGGGGTCACTACCAGAGGTTAAAGTTCAAGGTTAGAATTAATTTGTTCTTTGTGGTCTACTATGCGCAATTTCCATTAATATGCTTTCCAACCATGTTAATCGCTATGACAGAATTTGATAGACAACTACTCACATATTTATTAACACCTCCGACATCATGATTGCCACCTACTTACTTATTTTATTGACATTTTTCTGTAATGCATTCACAGCCATTGCATCTTTTGGCGGCAATTTCGCTTCATTTTGGTTTTTTCGGGTAGCCTATATTGGCAATATTGCATAATTTCGCTATTGTCAAACAGAACACAAATTTGGCAATAGGCCTGAGTCCTCACAAAATGCCACGGCGAAAGTGAGTAACAGAAATGCAGCACCTGTAGACCTACTTTCTTTCGCACTACAATGTCTCGGCAATGATCCTACAGAGTTCAATCTCAATTGCTTTTAAATCCTTAAACAGTGAATAAAGAGTCAGCAAAAATTTCTCAAAGCTTGAAAGCTGAATGCCAACCAGGAATTCCTCTAATAATTCACTGGGATGGAAAGTTGTTGGAAGACATCTGCAGTAAAGAAATAGTAGACCATCTTTCTGTCCTCGTTTCTGGAGTGGGTGTTGACCAGATCCTCGGTTTACAGAAGTTATCATCGGGACAAGAAAATCTTCACTGTCTGCAGTGTATGAAGGGGTTGTGACTTGGGGCATTACTGATCAAATGAAATCTACCGGTATGTGCCTTGACACCACATCAGTGAACAGTGAACTTAGAAATGGTGCCTGCATCCTGTTGGAACAGAAGCTGGACAAGGATTTGTTGTAGAGTGCATATCGCTATCAGTCACATATATGCCTAAATTAAGTCGGAGGCAGTGGTTATGTTTTCTTTTGGTTCACCGAAGGGTAAGGACATAATGATTTTTCAGCTGGGCTGCACAGAGCGAGGTTGATCGGCAAGAGCATTTACAGTGTTAAGATACGGATGTTCAAGAAATAATTCAAGTCAGCAAGAAGAGAATAAAGGGTATAGCTGACATCTGCCTGCTATACATGTACGTCAAAGTCTGGTTTCAAGCACCGTAGGCCTATGCACCATTTATACTCCTCAACTTGACCTGAAAAGTGTAGGTCTTTAAGGACATTGACAAAATACAGGGAAATAAATAGTGCAGTTGCAGACGTTGCAATGACGAAATGTCTGGGTGACCTTTGGAATCTTTCAGAGGAATTGGTGACTTTTGCGTTCTTTGATTTATGGGCCCTATGGGGCTTCCATTTATACCAAGCGCCAAATGGCTACTACTCTGGACAAAACTTGGATCGAGCATCCACTACAAAGAAGAACATTGGAACCTGCTGTAATAAGCTCAATGCAACTGGAAGATTTTGTCATGGAAAACATGAGATTTTTCAAGTTTTCTCCAACAACATGTTGATATACATGGTCAAGCGACGAGAACTTCAAGTTAGATTAGGCCACTGAGAGCTCAGTGAAAGTTGTGAATGATATTACAAAGCGTGGAGTGACACTCATGAGCAAGTATAACAAGCTTCAAACAAATAATGAGGATCAGATGCAGAGTCTGCTATATTGATTGTAAAGAAATATAGGCCTATCGTCGCAAAAGACTGATGCAATAATGGAAACATTAACTGGAAAAACATTTTTATGTCCGCTTATGTGTTTTGACCAAAATAGTAAACCAGTCCACAGGCCACTAGTCCACCTCTAACACGGTCCATTGCCCACCAGAATTTATTTCAATTTGTGCATTCAGCCATACATGTACATTGTACACTAGTAATGGTATACAATATACGATATTGCATGTTTCGCCTGTGTCTTTACATTGATATATGTTACGTCCGGTAGCGACCCCTAAAACTCAAAATAATCTGTCAAAATTTTCAGTGATAATATTTTTTAACCTAAAGGCATAAGTTAGGAGGTTGCCTCCTTTAAAATTCTCCAAAAAATATTTTTACATGGAGCTAAGGACCACACTAATATATATATATATATACAATAAATATATATATGTAGAATTGGGTGAATATATATATATATAATAAGCTTATAGTATGCCTTTGCTGTTTGTTTGCAGAATGGCGAAAGCGTCGAGGCTTGGCGAACCATTTCCGGTCACGTGACAAGTCCGAACGGATGGTCTTCTTTCGACCCGACAGCAATAGTTGGATATCCCTATAATGCCACGTAAGAATACTATTACTATTACTGCTACTTCTACCGCTACTGCTACTACTGCTACTACTACTACAACAACAACTACTGCTACTACTACTACTACTACTACTACTACTACTACTACTACTACTACTACTACTGCTACTACTACTACTACTACTACTTCGTTACAAAACCAAAAGAAAACTGGTGGCAAACTGAAATTTCGGCGGATGAAGTTGAAAGATTCGTATCTTTCTATATATCCCTTCAAATTTATGATATGACTAGCTGAATAACCCGGCGTTGCCCGGGAAATATAAGTTTTTGTCCCCAGCCACGCCTGACCCCGTTCCGACTTCACCATTCTGACCCCGCCTTCCATCGACCCCCGCGTTAAGGAGAAGTAACGAACCTCTCCGCTAGGTGTACAGGTCTGGTCGATAATCGAAGAGCAAAACCCGTTAAGTCCATTCGACACGTAACTGAGAAAAACGACTTTTTCTGAAAAGATACTACCATTCAGCGCAACGTGCTTTTTTCATAAATTGTTCTTTGCCACTTAGATAAAGGAAGTTTTTTTAAATCTACGCTTTTTTATTCCGATTATTTGCAGTTATATTCGCATTATTTACGTCCACAACATTTTTGCTACGCGGTTTGGCGAGATGTGACGTTAAGATTTGAGCTCAAAATAATGACGTCATGAGTTTAGTGAACATAATTATGCCGTGTCTAATATATCGTTTTTATAACAGCGAAATTTAAAATATGGAAAGATTTTTGGATGGCGATCTTTATGATTTTCTCGTGTGGATCAGAAGAAAAAAGCCGAGAATAATCCTCGCAAATATTGTCGATAGAAGTAAATATCACGTGACCTCAAACCGTCATGCCATTGGCTGTAGTTCTCTGGTAGTCAATGGAGGCCTTGTGGAGGCGATCAACGTGAATGGATTTTGAATCGCTTATCGCGTGCAAGTTTAAATGTTGACATCTCGGGACTTATAAAGTGAATTGGCAGCCGAAAATAGTGGCGTTTAACTCCAAATGTGGGTATGAATCGATTGCAAAAATTTGTTTTAAACGAATCGCTGTAATTTCCGAGTAGGCCTCCGGGCAAAATTGGTGCATCCCACACACAGAAGGACAAACTTTGAGTTTTATACTTTAAGATATTTTGGAATCATATTTTTCGTTCAATTATCTGAATATTGGGAAAAATTGAGAATGATTAATAATTAATCAGGCGTTGGAGATATATAAAAAACAGTTTGGCTTTCTTTTTAGAACCACGGTGTATTATTGCGTTTTCTGAAAACGGGACGAAGATATATGTGTGGGCGGAGATACCTCCGTGAAATACGATGGGGCACAGTCGGCAAGCGATAATTTAGGCTACATGAACAATGATCATTGACATCTTAAATCCAATATAACCTGATTAAAGTAAAATAGACAAAAAGTATACAAGCATGCAGGTCTTCCCGCATAAAACTGAATATTGACCCAAATCTGAGTATTTAGGTAAAGGATGTATACTTAATCGAGCCACAGTATTTAAAACAGACTGCAACTGATCGATGCAGGCATGCGAGTTATAGGTCTGTATATACACAGTATCGGCACTAGGAGGGCTACGGGGGACTAAGTCTCCCCCAAAAACGCCATCCGGTTTTTTACATGTAAAAATGAAACAATTTCCATGATCAGCTCCCCCCCTAAAAACTGAAACCATATCCACGAGATTTCCACCAAAAAAGTCATAAGAAATTTTGGCGGGTGTAAATGGAAAATTTTCATCAGATTTCGACCAAATGACTTAAAAAGAAGGAGGTCGTCAGAAATTTTGGCGAGTGAAAATGGAAAATTTTCATGAGATTTCGACCAAATGACTAAGAAAAGAAGGTCGTCAGAAATTTTGGAGGTGAAAAATTCCTCCGCGGGAATTTAGCCCCCCCCAAACTGAAATCTTGGCGGCGTTGGCGCCGCCACTGCGTATACATGGCATTATCGGAGTCAAGCCTGCATGCAGTGCACATAAGAATGCATTCATGGCGGTTTGTGTACTTTTAACAAGCGACGTGCATTATGCATGGTGCATGCATCGGGTCTGGCGCAGATGTTGCGAGCGCTGGAGTGTATATAGCATGGAAGAAACGGTTCATTGTGTGTTTGTATTTGTTGAGAGCGTACAGCAGGTCATTGAGTGCAGCATGCGAGCTATGACTGCAGCGTTTGTTGGATTGAACGCGTGTTTTCGACATTGGACTAATCGCTCATTATAACATGCTAATGTTGGCCTATCGTGAAAACTTGGTACATGCACGCCATACTGCAGAATTAACCATGAATGGAGGGAGTCGTCTGCTGTGTCATGACGTGCAGCATTGGAAACACCATGCGACACACATTTCTTCATATATATGTTTACTGTTTAGGAAAGGTCAATTCCTGGTCCAAGGTAATAGATCATGCTCTGTAGCGGAGATATAGATTCTAAGCTTAGAGACGCAAGGATATTAAACAAGTTGAGTTGGGACAGCTATACTCATGAGCTCCAGCCGCCTGGTGCATATCCAGTTAATTATCCACCTCACGAAGCTATTCTGCGAAAGAACAACCCCTCTCTATATGCAGGGGCGGATCCAGGGGCGCCGTGGCGTAGTGGTGGCGTCGTTGCCTTGAAGCCGGATGGTTCGAGGTTCGAATCCACCTCGCCGCGTAAGGACCCTGGGCAGGTCCTTCACTCACAATTGCTCAGCGCTTCGGCGTGAAACTCCGATGCAGTGTCCGCTCTGCATTCGGGAGCGCCTCTGAGTAGAGATAGCTTGAAGGGGCGCTATAACAAGTGCGCATACAAACAAACAATCCGGCCATGGCCCCCATTTAGAAATATCTTTGTTTTTGACCAGCTATTTTCTGGCTCGGAAAGTTGACGTGGCCCCACCCCATGAGTAGTTCTGCAGGACCCTCCCCCACGCCCACGAGGTTCGTATACGAGGTCCGTGCGACTTAAAAAGAGGTCAGCAACTATTTTGGCTGATAAAACGGTCTCTTTTCTTGAGAATTCGAGACAAATGACTAAAAAAAGTCATCAGATTTTTCGGCGACCTAGACGAAAATTTTTCCATGTCCCAAGACCGAAAATGTTTCCCCCGTCCCCTTTGAAAATTTCTGTATCCGCCCTTGTTTGCATGCATACATTGGATCATATTCCACAGTGGCGGCGCCAGACACTTTTTGTAGCCAGGGCAGTCATAGATCTACTTTTAACCAGGGCAGAGGGCAATTCGCGTGCTCGATATAGCACGGGCTTTCGAAGGCCTAATAATTTGGCGCTATATATATTTACCGCCTTCGCCATAAATGTTACATCTTTTTTTCACACTAGATCTGGGTTTTTTGGGCTTCGTCTGGATATTTGGGGGTTTATTTGGAAGCGGGGGCAAAATCTGCATGGTTTTTTTTCAGTTACTGACCATTTGTATTTACAGCGCAGGAATGTTCTGTGCAGATTGCATAGGCCTATTTATAGCGAAATTCAATGCAAGCGGATTAATTGCTCTACGCCGCCACTGATATTCCATGAGGACAGGATTGGAAAAAATCCACGGTTTTGTAACGGCAGGGACGTCAAGATTGTAGCATAGGTGATGATGGCGTTTGCGAAGTCTACGAACTTCTCACCCAGAATGTCCAGAAATCAACCGCTCCAGACGATCGATCTGCGTTTTGTCCTTCCAGCCGCCGCAGTATCTGTTGGTCTGTAGGCCAAACAAATATCGATCCAGCAGATTTCATGAAATAGCTATAATTAGGCCTTTAGCCTGTAGTTGCTTCAAATGTCGTTTACAGTCTCCTGACAAATTTTTAACTTCAAAAAGATTGCACTTATATGGCCCAAGAGATAATAGCAGCTCGATGAAATTATACTCTGACTCATGTTTATACGCTTTAATGCTCTACAGCTGTGCAAGTTTCCTTCCGGGGCGTCTAAATGCATGCACGGGAGAAAAACGTTTATCGGACCTTGCAGTGCAATTACAGACTATTATAGCGGTCGATAATATAGGCTGTATACTCAATACTCATCATGAGGGTGTATGTATACGATACTGAACATGCATGTTTGTTTACGTTTCACGGTTTGTTTACAGTGGCGGCGCTAGGGGGAGTGGGCTGGAGGGCTAAGCCCCCTACAAGAGGCTCGGCCCCCCTAAAAAGGGCCATCCGAATTTTTTACATTGAAATATCCACGACTTTCGGCTGATGACTAAAAAAAATAATAAAAAAAGGTCGTCAGAAGTTTTGACGGATGAAAATGTGAAATTTTCGCCGCGGGGCTTCAGCCCCCCCGAAACTGAAATCCTGACGCCGCCACTGTTTGTTTAGTTTTTAAGATGGACTGCGGCGGTTTGCATCGTATAAAACCGTCCATTGTTACGTGTCGGAAGCATGCATATATATAATCTATATATATATACACCTGTTCTGATTGCTTTTAATGATGCGCAATCAGTGTGTCAGCGTCCATCTGTTACCTGAATATCGAAGTAGTTCACCCTCCGCATCCACGAATGCGAATCGACGATTGATGCGTAACGGTGCGTGCGGTCACAGTTGCACGTCGTCATTATCTCTCGCATATTATGTCAAAACAGACAGCGGCGCAAAACGCTTTGGTAATCTATAGCGCTCTGTGTCGGCGTGGATTCTAAATTTATCTGTAAACACGTGTCTATCATATCCGTGGGTGCTTGCGCATTCCTTGGTTGGACGATCGACGAATTGGCGTGACTTACGGAAAACTTACACATGCACGGACTGAATCAAACGAGAGAATCGATCAAAACGCGTATCGATCTGTCACTAGTTGTATATATCCTACTATATATATGCCTAAGTCGTAGTTTGATGATCAATACTTTATCATGCATATTGAAAATATATGTTAGGGAAAATAAGATTTTCAGTGATTCATCGTATAACATAGGACACGCGATGCGCGTATACGTTTCTCTATAGTTCTATATCCGTCAGGTTTCAAATTCCAGCAACTAGTAATTGCCTTCAATCGATGACTCCAAGGCGCATTTATTTGCGTGCTAGCGGTTACAAATGACGGTAACACATGACGGTATCAAATGACGGTATACTATAGAAAATGACGATAACAAATGACGGTATGATAATTCCACTGTCGGTTTCATGGATATCGATAAGCTATGTTTCTGCATGTGAACATGCTCGTTCGTATTACATATTAGGCAAATTCTAAGACAAATTATAGATCCGGAAGACGCCCTTTGGTAGACTGTCATACGTAACATGGAGTGTGATCTTTAGGAAATGCTGAGACATATATGTAGACGCATGTCACATCGGTGATTTAAAAGGAACAGCTCTGCATTAGCGGATTTTCTTAATATTCTTATCCTCAATTTCTCCAACCAAACCATATCCAACTCAGCACCACGCCTTTGGAATGATCTGCCTCCTGAATTCCGATCCTTTTCAGTCCCTCCATCCATCATCATTACTAATCACACACCACCACCATCCTCAGGCTCCTCTATCCATCACACCTCGGACTTTTCAATCGAAACTTAAGACACTCCTTTTCAAGAACTCTTAACCTGTCTCATCTGATCCTCCACCGTCCAATTCCCGACCCAGACGACACCCGCCTTAATAGCTGTTCCATCCCATCTGATCCTATATGGTAACTCTACCCGGACCATGAACCATATACATGTTACTCTTACGGACAACCGTGAATGAGCTGGTGCCCCGCGCTTGGCTTTCGAGTGGCGCTTTAGAAATTTCGAGTTTACGATTACGATTACGATTAATGTCCATGTATACCGACCGCTCCAACCACCGTGTGTGCACATTGTTGCTGGTTAACAACACTGTGTCTTAAGAGAGATGATTAGCGTCGCCCTCCTCCTTTATCCAGGCTTTAGACTGGCACCACATTTATAGCATCTATCTATGCATGCATTTAAAGCTATATAATAAAATGTGTTATGCTTTGTGATTACTGCACACATATCACACAGTGGCGCTCATATATGGGGCGCGGTGGTGTATAGTGGGTATGTTCGTCGCCTTGCAGCCGAAGGGTTGCAGGTTCGAATCCACCTCAAGTCGCCGCGTAGGGACCTTGGGCAAGTCTTTCACTCGCAATTGCTCAGCGCTTTGGCGTGAAACTCCGATGAAGTGTCTGCTCTGTAGTCGGGAGCGCCTCTGAGTAGAGAACTTGAAGGGGCGCTATAACAAGTGCACATACAAACAAACAAATGATGATGGTGCTATACAAATGTATGCTTGTGTCTGCATGTGGTATACAGATACGGTGGCCTGGACGTTCGACGGAAGAACGCCACCAGGGAATCGACGAGCACGTTGAAGGCGTGGCTGTACGAACACATCAAGAACCCTTACCCCACGAAGGGCGAGAAGATCATGTTGGCCATCATCACGAAGATGACCTTGACCCAGGTGTCCACGTGGTTCGCCAACGCCAGGCGACGGCTGAAGAAGGAGAACAAGATGCAATGGTCGCCAAGGAATCGCGCCGGAGACGATGATGACGACGACGACGACAAGAACAGTGATAACGACGACGACGCCGGAAATGCGCTGACGCAGAATGATGACAACGACGAGGACGAGGACATTGTCGTTGATTCAAGTAACGTAGTTTTTAGACTACATGTGTAAAGTAACTAAAAGTAATCCCTCTTCAGGTTGTGTTATTCATTCATTCATTCATTCATTCATTCATTCATCCATTCATTCATTCATCCATTCATTCATTCATCCATTCATTCATTCATTCGTTCATTCATTCATTCATCCATTCATCCATTCATTCATTCATTCATTCATTCATTCGTACATTTATATAGCGCTCCTTCAAGTAAAAAAAATACTAAGAGGCGCTCCCGACTCCGGCGCGCCCAGAAAGAACAGTTTTAAGTGTATAGTAAGAAAGAATCCTGCAGATAGAGTCCCAGGGTGTTATGTTTTTGGATCGTCAAAAACAGTGGGGTGGACTCAATTAAAATGATATAACTTTTGCTCTGTATGCATGACAATTGTCGGTCAAATTTGGCTGCTTACTTTTAAGCCTATATAGCTTAATTTAAAAATTATTACTTTTGGCCAAAAATTCTTCATGCAAATTAAGATTTGGGTAAAACATTTTTTTATTTACTGCTTAATTCCTTAATTGCCGCTGTATGTAATTGAGACGTCTGAATATTCCTATTTACTGAGACTCTTCATGCTCCTTTTTCCAGGCAATGACGATTCCTATCCCTTGTCTCCAAACTGCTTCAGCGGAGATGAGTTTCTGAGGAGAGAATCTGGAATGGAAGAACCGAACAGAATCGAGTCGGACGAAACAACTGCCAGCTCCGGATCACCCGGACTTCTTCTTCCTTCCGGACTTCTTCTTCCTTCCGACCGCAGCGAACGAAAGACCAACGATACTCCGTCACGTGAAAACAGTCCAGGTCATCACGAGGACGCTACCAGACCTGACCGCAGTCTAAATTCTTCCAACTTTTCCACCACATCTTCCACTGCCATCTCCACGCTGAGCGCCACCACGGCAACCATTGCCACAGCAACCGTTACCACGGCAACCATTGCCAGGGCAACCGTTACCACGGCAACCATTGCCAGGGCAACGACAACCCGACCGTCCGATAAGCCTCGTATCTGGTCTCTGGCCGACGTTGCCACGTCCAACAACTCGTCGCATAGCAACAGCAGCAGCAGACGACCCGATCCACCGCCGACGGTTCCCGCTCTCCAGTCCATTTCCGGTCCACCTCCTCCACTCACGCCTATCACCATGACCTCGATGATGGTCTGCCCCACATCATCCACTCTGCTCGGGTCAACCGGTGGAGGTCATCACCACCACCATCGTAGCTTCCAGCCGTGGATGTACACTTCATCATCGTCATCGTCGTCGTCATCGCCATCGTCTGGAAATTCCCCATCACTGACTACTGGAAGTGTATACGGGAATCCCCACTGGCAGCGTGACGCCACTTCCGTCGGGCAGCAGCTAGACATCGGCGCCGTCCCATGCAGCGCCGCCGCTGCCTCCTCCGCCTCCGCCTCCGCAGACATCGTTGTCGTCGGCGCTGGAGTCCGATCGTTCGGTACGGGCAGCCGAAGGTCTCAGAATTCAACACCGGAAGAACATTCAATGGATTCGGAATCAGTGCCACCGTTACAGAGGTTAAGCAACGGCGCCACATCCGGTAAGTTCATCCTGCAGCAGCTGCCCGTCTGAACTCGTCGTGACTTCTGTAGCGCTCGTTTTTCAATTTATTTATTTAGGTATAATTATAGCATCGTGTTAACTATTTTAATTATTATTTGCTGCAGATCCGGTGTGCTACATGTCTACCTTATAGGTTTGATGGAGTCTTTATGGCAGGGTCATCAGAGTCATCTCTTCCTTAGACTGTTTCCATGACTTGCCGAATTCCAATCGAGGCTTTCAGCAAGCTAGGATTCAGTGCGGAATTTGGTTTTCCCAATGTTGTGTAAACAGCTGCAATTCTATATCTATTATACTGACCCTCAATTTAAACAAGAGCGTAGAGGCAGTTTTCAATAATAATAATAATAATAATAATAATTATTATTATTATTATTATTATTATTATTATTATCATTATTAGTATTAATATTATTATTAGTATTATTATTAGTATTAGTGCTATTGCTGTTGCTATCATTATTATCATCAGCATCATCATTATGGTGATTATTTTTATTTTTATCATTGCTTTTTTACGTATGTATTGTACATGTAATCCCTCCAAATTTGAAAATTGGGGATCTATAGCCAGTGTTTAATCTAGACGTCTCTGGGGGAGGAAAGTTCCCCCCCAGGATTGACATTTCCCCCCCCAGAAAAATTTGACGAAATGATATTGGTTTTTAGTTACTGTTTTCATCATTGTTTTACTTGAAGTGTTATAATATACCATGATATTATTTATTATTATATGATTATAATGACATTATTTGCTACTATAATATATGATACTATCAAGTTAAGATGACACCTTAAAATGCAGCCATTGCAATGTGGAAATTCAAAAATTTTCTAATGGTTCACTGAAAAAGTACAGCTATTTTGTTAAGATGACACATTAAAATGCTGCCATTGCAATGTGAACATTCAGAAAGTTTCTAATGGATCACTGAAAAAGTACAGCTAGTTTGTAAAGATGACACATTAAAATGCTGCCATTGCAATGTGGAAAACAAAAAGTTTCTAATGCGTCACTGAAATAGTACAGCTATTTTGTTAAGATGACACCTTAAAATGCTGCCATTGCAATGTGGAAATTCAAAAAGTTTCTAATGGGCCACTGAAATGGTGCAGCCATTTTGTTAAGATGACACCTTAAAATGCTGCCATTGCAATGTGGAAATTCAAAAAGTTTCTAATGGGCCACTGAAATGGTACAGCTATTTTGTTAAGATGACACCTTAAAATGCTGCCATTGCAATGTGGAAATTCAAAAAGTTTCTAATGGGCCACTGAAATGGTGCAGCTATTTTGTTAAGATGACACCTTAAAATGCTGCCATTGCAATGTGGAAATTCAAAAAGTTTCTAATGGGCCACTGAAATGGTACAGCTATTTTGTTAAGATGACACCTTAAAATGCTGCCATTGCAATGTGGAAATTCAAAAAGTTTCTAATGGGTCACTGAAAAAGTACAGCCATTTTGTTAAGACGACACCTTAAAATGCTGCCATTGCAATGTGGAAATCCAAAAAAATTCTGATGAGGCTCTGAGAAAGTACAGGTATTTTTGTGAAGATGACACCTTAAAATGCTTCCATTGCAATGTGGAAATTCAAAAAGTTTCTGATGAGGCTCTGAAAATGTACAGCTATTTTTGCTAAGATGACCCCTTGAAATGCTGCCATTGCAATGTGGAAATTCAAAAAGTTTCTAATTAATCACTGAAAAAGTACAGCTATTTTGTTAAGACGACACCTTAAAATGCTGCCATTGCAATGTGAAAATTCAAAAAGTTTCTAATGGGTCACTGAAAAAGTACAGCTATTTTGTTAAGATGACCTCTTGAAATGCTGCCATTGCAATGTGTAAATTCAAAAAGTTTCTGATTGGGAGGGGCGCATCCCCTCCCCATACCCCTCCCCCTCCCAGTCTCGGTGCTACGCGCATCACGAGCGTCCTTCGGACGCTCAATTGTCTCTCCCCCCCTAGAAACCTCAATTCCCCCCCCAGAGGAGGGGGACTAGATTAAACACTGTCTATAGCACTGCTCTGGGATGGCTATTAATATCAAATATTATTAAATTTATTTATTACTTTTTGCCCAGAGGTATACACATGGCATTGATCCCTAAGGAACTGCAACACTAACCATGATAGCAGATTTGTCTGGAATGAACCCTATTCGTCAAGGTCCCAGTTTGAAAAAGTGCCCCTGAAGAATAAAGCCACGCCGTTGTTGCTGTTGTTATTATTATTATGATTAATTTTTTTGCCCCGAGGTATTTAGGATCCCTCAGGGACTTCATTGCTAACTATTGTTTGAAAACTAGTCCGGAATTGTCAGGCCTCGTCTTCAGGGTTTGAAGAGAAAGTTCCTTTAAAAGCGACCAAGTTATAGCGCTGAATGTTGACAGACAGACGCTGGAAAAGAAAAGTTGTTATTATTATTATTTCTATTATTACTATTATTATTACTATTATTATTATTATTATTATTATTTTAACTTTAAGCCATGGAAGCCGTGATTCATGCCAGTGTAATCTTATACATAAATTAAAGAGTCATGAAGCTGGTCCTGTTATTTCTAATTGTACTAATCGCTGTGTTGGAGTTAGGTAAAAATTGCTTCAATACAATGTAAGGTACAGTGGATTATGTATACAATGTAAAGCACAATGAGTTGTGCTCGAATTATTTTTGTATGCATGATTGAAAAAATGAAATAGGAGAAGCACTTGTATTGCGAATATTCTCATTGTATTCCGTCTAGTCACATGAGTCAGACCGAAACACAACATCGCTAAAGACGTTGAGAGCACAGTATATATAGCCACTGATCTTTGGATTATGTCCCCTTGTTGTTGTTGTTGTTCTTGTTGTTGTTAGTGCTAACGTTGTTGCTGTTGTTGTTGTTGCTGCTGCTAGGGATGGCAGCAGTAGTTTGGGCTTAACTACATTGATGTGTGATTACAAAGATCATTAGCCTCTCCCTCCTTCTTTATCCATGCTTTGGACTGGTACTGCAAGCCAAAGGACGAGGATGGAAGTGATGATGGAGACGAAAGAGATTACAAAGATAGTGATGATATAGATGATTATACGACAATAATGATGATGATGATGATGATGATGATGATGATGATGATGATGATGATGATGATGATGGCGACGAAGGTGAAGATAACGACTTTCGTGACTACAGTGGTAGCGTTGCTGTCAATGATGACGATGATGACGACGACGTTGTTATTCATGATGTCAAGATGCGATGAGATAATTGATGCATGCGTGGTTGCCAGAAATAATAAGAGACGGTCACGAGGATAACGAAGAAAGACGATAACGATATCAATACACATACACCCACACACATACACACGCACACATACGCACACACATACACACACATACGCGCACACACAGAAAGACCTACACAAACACGCACGCACGCACACACGCAAGCCCGAATGCATATATATGGCTTTCTTGCCAATTTATTTTTGTGTTTACATGTCTGTTTCAGAGTCGCACTGAGTGTCTGTTAGCAACTCGAACACAAATATAGTCATGGTACGTTTTAAGACGATTAATAATTCTCCGATCAATTCAATAACGCATAGCTTATAATTGTATGTATATACCTATAGAATAGTTATAAATAGTTGCAGACGACTTGTATGTCGTTTGGTAATGCATATGAGAATTTATAAAGCGCCTCTTACAGTACTATAGCTATCCAGAGGCGCTCTCAGCGTGACAGCCCCGAGGAAAATGAAAGACTTCAAGCAGCGAGAGTCTGAAGACGACATGTGCACCCTGAATAAGATCTCTTACTACGGATAGTGGGAGGGAGGTCATTCCAAATAGGAGGACCTACACGGGCAAAGTCGCGATGTTGGGCCATGGCATAGTTCTTGCCCGTGGAACTAAGAGAACAAATCGATCAGCAGACCGGAGAGGGCGGGAAGAGACTCAGGAGGCGCCTATGCCTGGGTTTTTGCATCAAATCACAAAGATAAATTTGGGAGCTTGTCCCTTTTGAGTTATTGAAACAAGCACCTTGAAGAGACGAAGAGACAACGGGAAGCCAGTCTTCTGATGACTCTCAGGCGCCTCATGGTGATGATGATGGTAACATGAGTACGTCAATTGCAAGAAGGCTAATCTGTGTTGAAGCTATAAAATTCGGTTGTCGCATTTAATGACTTCAATTGAAATTTTTAATAATTATTGATTTCAGTTGGATTTAGTGACAGTATGATCGAGGTTTAGAGGGCGAGTGATATACATAATGTGCAACATACCCGATCACAAGACTACATGCATGGGGTGTGTTAACTTTTACGCTTGTGCTATATGTTATAAATCTAACCATCTATCCAACTATTTCATGGTCTGATAACATGTCTGTAATTTCTTGACAGAAAGACGAAGCAGCTGTATGGCACTGAGATGTCTTTGATGCCATCCGTCTGTCTCTCAGTCTCTCCTCCTCAGCAGCAGCCGGCTGATGATGCTGATGCAGCTCACCATCCGTCCCGTCGTCCGTCGATCCTCTCTGCCTCTGGATTAGCTTCAGCGACGACCGAGTGACTCTGTCTGGACTCCATCCAGCTGACCATGCACGCATGGATGCACGCATGGATGCATGCATGGATGCGCGCATGGATGCATATGGACACGCCTCAGTTAATTGTTGTTTGTTAATTAGTGACTTCTATAGCGTTGATATCTGATGGGCAAGGTCTCACCCGATGGCGCACCTAAATCAGTCCATATTCAGACCAGTGAGTCAGTTATAGCATTGGTCGTCAATTATAGACTTCTTTTGTGCAGGCCTTTAACATAAGAGTTTGCCACACATCTAAAGGGGAGAAAGGAGATGCACTGCTGGAAAAAATTACTAAAGCATATAAATATATCATAGGTATACTTTATTATTATTGTTGCTATTGTTATTATTCTCCCCGGAAGGGGCCCGGAAGGATTTATATTATGAGTCTTCAGGATCTATATAGAAACTGTGGGATAGTGTTGTTCTGGAATGTCTACTCTTCGCATATGATCCATGGTTATTATTATTATAGTTTCATGGATGGAAAAGTAGCTGCATAAAAAGCGACTGCATTGAGGTGCCGGGTATTCTGAAGAGAGGAAAGTCATCTCTTTGTTTTATCTCTGGAAATGTTCAAGCAAAGCGTCAACTGAGGAGATTTGGCCGGAAGAAGTATCACGTTGATTAACATTATTGACGTTTCTAAACCCAAGGGAGGTGGAACAAAAATGTAGGCCTATACCTTAATTATTATTGCTGCTGTTATCATTGTTATTATTAATACGATTATTACTATCTTATTGTTACCATTTTTACGATAATTAATACTATTATCTTCTTATCATATAATAGGTACCATTATTACGATTATCACTGTCTTATTATTACCATTTTTAATATTATTAATACCATTTCTTATCCTTGTAGGTATATACTGTTATTTTTCATTTTATTACTATTACTAAAGTAACTGTTACTCTATCCGGATGCGTCATGCAAATGGTCAAGACACTCTCACTCAGAAGTCAGTCGTGTGTGACCATTAAACGGAGAATTTCGCTGGCATAAGATCTGTTAAAATGTAGACGTCGTTTGCAGATGTTTCAAGAGAATGCTGAGGCATAATGCGACCATTTTGGTAAAGGGCTGGAAGTGAAGGGAACTTCACAATTTGTGATTGGCGAAGATTCGTTAAGCAATATTACTTCGTTCTTCATAACTTCTTCATGCATTGAGAATTGAGTGCAGTTAGTTATTTGCTCGTGTTCATATCTATACTTCATGTCGTCGGGATGGAAAAGGACTGCTGAACGTTAGACCCCTAAAATGTAGAGCAATGGTTACATAATTATAATGGAATTCGGGTTCGGTGGTGTAGAAGGGTATGTTCGGTGCCTTGGAGGTAGAAGGCTGCGGTTTCGAATCCACCTCAAGTCACCGATGAGGGACCCTGAGCAAGTCTTTCATTCGCATTTGCTCATGCGCTTCGGCATGAAAAAATTCGCTTCAGTGTCCGCGCTGTAGTCGGGAGCGCCTCTGAGTAGACATATTTAAGATTCGCTATAGCAAGTGCTCACCCATACATGCATGATATGCTCCTCAATTGGAAGGAGTCTCGAAAAACATTGGACAAATCGATCAAATTTCTCATCGCAATAATAACCGTAGTTTAAAATGCGGCATTAGTTAAGTTACGAGTTAAGTACATCATGACTGTGAATGTAGACATGTTTATTGTCATGACATTGTGCTTGTGCATGTCTATAGCTGGAGTAATAACTGTTGCTATAGCAAGTATATCATTGGACGCTAAATATAGAATATGGTGATGGTGGACTTTGTGCGATACTGGTGCACGGTAGTGGTGGTGGAAATACTTTTTTTATAGTATAGGGAAAATGATTTTAGTATAGCAATAATACTTATCAACATTTTTCGCAGATATGCATGTGCAGTTATAAGCGTTATAAACGATTATTTCTGCTGTGGACCGTCGAAAAAATTGAACAGAAACAGTGACTTTGATGTCTGAATACAGAACCGAGATAAGCATTTCAATTCTTATCAGGGCTTTTTTTAACGTGCAGTTCTACACAAACTGTGGGGTTCTAAATGCATTTGCGCAGTTGTAGAAGCACTTTTGTACAGTTAAAAGTAGCAAAAAAGGCCTTTGTCCTCCGATTGGAAGTAATTTACCATGGAGGATGGGAAAGGAAAGAATGGGTTGTGCAATTCAAAAAATTCCTTAAAACAGCCCTGCTTCTTTTTATCTGAGCAATTCTAGAAACTTGTGTGACTTCATACTCGGTGCGCATGGTAGTCTTTAAGAAAAATCCAGTAGGAGTGTCCGGATCCGTAATTCCTTTACCACTCGGCACTTTGCATCCGCCTCACGTCGATTCGACGGCGGAAGTAATCACGTAATTGCGTGACCTCTGGGTCGCCGCCATTTTACATACACGTGACCTGAAGGTCACGCAAATAGAGTGATTGAGCGGAGCGAGGCGGGAAAGAGGGAGGCGGCAATCGGGGCGGTAAAGGCGCCGCCGCCGCCTGCCATGGCGACCTGCATCGGGCAGTTAGTTGGGCGATTGACCAATTCGAATTCGAATCGTGAGCGCATAATTTCGCGGTCACTCGTGTCCTCGGTGGGCATTAAGGATTGACAGGCGTCATGACAGATGACGCAAGAGAGGACGCTAAGGTGGAGCTGTGCTCGGCGTGGAGGATGGAAAGGTGGAAAGCACCGGACAGGCTGGAAGGGCTCGAGTGGCAAAGATTCGGAATGAGTGTTCCATGTTTCGGGGAAGCCTGCGAGGGAAATAGGGTGTCGAAATTAATGCGGATGTCTCGCGGGGCGAATCGTACGCGCGGCCCCGCATATCAAACGCATTGTCGTCGTCGGCGGACAGTCTAGCTGCGTGTTATGTCTCGGCTGGTGACCGTCGTTCATGACGCGTCGTTGTGGGTTATCGATGTCAACACAGACATGGACTTATATAGGAGGGAAGATAGAAAAAGGACAGTATTGGTGGGGTGAGAAGATCATGAAAACTGTACAGGCACTTTACTAATGCGTATAACATTGAGCTAAATAAAAGCAGCTTCTATTCTGCAGTTTAAGTTGAGAATTGCCAAGGG
Organism: Lumbricus terrestris; assembly: GCA_949752735.1. Lineage (NCBI taxonomy): Eukaryota > Metazoa > Annelida > Clitellata > Crassiclitellata > Lumbricidae > Lumbricus > Lumbricus terrestris. Next base: position 32,229,807 of record OX457040.1, read on the forward strand.
TTTGAGGTTTCAACCATATTAGATCTATAGTCCTTCTTCCTTAGGTCCCAGGGTTAAGTCTTATTTGTACACACACCACTACACCACGTGGATCATAATCTGACCCCCAGTTATATTTCTTCAATTATCTCACTGTGTATAGCACATGCACTCTACTATTCACTGTTCGAATCATGAGCTGCTGCAACAATTGAGACGATCTTAGAAAACGGAAGAAGAAGAAGAAGAAAAGAAGAAGAAGAAAAGAAGAAGAAGAAGAAGAAGAAGAAGAAGAAGAAGAAAAAGAAGAAGACTGCTGCTGCTGCGGTTGACACCATCATCATCATCTGTTGCCCTGCGGCAAGTAATGAATCCTCCACTTGACTCGATTACCAGCACCCGATAGGTGGCGCATGCAGCAGCACAGAACGAAACCCTCACCCATCCGTCGTCTGTTCATCCGATGTCTGCGTCCATCTACAGGGTGGGCCAAAAAAAGACCACCCCTAAGTTTTTGCCAATATCTTGGCCATAAGTTAGAATTTTGAAATGAAAATTTGCAGGCTTAAAGACAATTCATATTTACACATGATGGCCAGATTTGATAAAAATATTTCAAACACAACAAACGTTACACCACTTTTAGTGAGGCCACCCCCCGTTTTTTGCTATTCAAAAACGAAACGCAGAAATTTTAATTATTTGAGATGATAACAAAATCGTGTTTTTGTTACTTTTTTGTTGCGTTTCGTTTTTGAATCGTCAAAAAACGGTGGCTGATCTCCCTAAAAGTGGCATAACTTTTTTTCTGTTTGAAATATTTTGATGGAATCTGACCACCATGTGCAGATATGAATTGTCTTTAAGCCTGTAAAATTTCATTTCGATATTCCTACTCTTGGCCAAGATATTGGCCAGAATAATTAGATTGTTTTTTTGTTACTTTTTGTTGCGTCGCGTTTTTGAAACGTCAAAAAACGGTGGGTGGCTTCACTAGAAGTGGCATAACTTTTGCTCTGTTTGAAATAATTATTTTATTGAAATCTGGCCATCATGTGTAAATGTGAATTGTCTCTAAGCCTGTAAAATTTCATTTCAAAATTCTTACTTCTGGCCAGGATATTGGCAAAAAACCTAGAGGGTCTTTCTTTTGGCCCACCCTGTATATATCTGTCTGTATGTTTCTCTGCCTGTGTCTTGCATTGCAAAGACAAAGGTGGGGTTGCTGGGCCCGGCATATACATGTAGTATGTAGTAGGTCCTGTGTAGGTCAGCCATCTGCGCGTATTTTGAGCATTATTGTTCAGAGTCCTTCTGTCTGTGCTTGTAGGCCTATGTCTGTCTGTGCTTGTATGTCTGTCTGATGCCTGTCTACCCGATTATTCTACGTTTCTTACGATTCCGTGAATATCATCGTTCTCATATAATAACAGGTGTTTACTGTTTAGAAACAGCAGGTCTTGTCAGTTGACTTTCGCGCTCTGTGACTTTCGCGCGGTGCTCTCTAATCGCCCGTATGTTATAAGGAATTCTCGGCTGCTCGTGAACCATAGAAACCCATCGCCTGCACCAGTCACGTGATCGGACAGCATTGTTCGGGTGTATACATGGAGGAAGATGTCAGTGCTAATAAATACGCTACAATAATATTTCGATCGAAACCGATTTGATGCGATCAAATAGGCTATTAATTGTTTCTAAAAGAAAGAAACAGAGGCTGTCTAAATAATCCAATAAACCGGTTTTTGTACTGCAACATTTTGTTCTAAAAGTAGACATACGGATGTCAATGCATTTAGTAATGCTGCCGGCGAAAAAATCCGATGACCTTTTTTTGTCATCCGTGCATTTTCACTACACACTGCACGTACAATCCATTCGGCACCTTCTTTCGATTTTACAGCTGCACAGATTCATTTGTAAATCTTAATTTTGTGGGTTTTCTTTCTTTAACTGAACGGTAAAAACACTTGCTTCTATTAGGTCGACCAAAAGTTGCTGCACAAAATCTGATTTACAACTGCACAAATTTCCATCCCAACTACACACTTTGTGTCCAGCTGCACGTTAGAATAAGCTCTGATATCCTTACCGCATAGACCTACTTTTCACTACTAGTGTTGTTTATGAAGAGGAGCTTATGAAAATAATATTAGCCGGATGCGGCAGTTTGATCTCTTAGTGCAGGTGCTACCACCTACCGAATACCATAATAACATTACAGATATTCGCCACATCATGACGAACGAACGAACACGCACTAGTATAAAGCAACAGTACTATAACAGTTAGACTAATTCCCGCCGCTGGTTCCACTCTGCCAGTGCCAGTCCCAAGTCTGAATAAAGGAGGAGGGCGACACTAATCATCTTATATTATAAGTCCGAAAATTTGTCCTTCTATATGTTTGTTTGTTTGTATGGATGCATTTTGACTCTTCGTAACAGAAAAGGCTCGGAAATGACAGAGCGTCGGTTTAACAACAAATTTTAAACTGATTCTTACCCAAATTATATGGTCAACGCAACTATTTTCAGCTTTTAATTCAATTTAAAACCAGAGTTATTAGCGTTTTAATCTTTACAGCAGCCATCTTGCCGTATTTAGTAAAGAGGCAACAGTCCGCATGACGTCATTCACGCCCAGTAATAATTTCCGTTTATCCACAATCCGCTTGACAAATCGAAACCGGTAACAGTTTGCAATTATGCACAAGCACGCAGATCACAGAAATATTAACTATACTAACAGAAGAGAACCTGCAATAATTGTATTAGGCCACAGTCAGCACACACACCCGACCCTCAGGGATGGGTCATGTTTGGTTTTTTGGGGAAGCGGGGTGGAGTAAAGAGCCACAGAAAACCCGAAATTTAGCGGTCTACGCTGGGTACAGTGGGTAGGCTACCCCAGAGGAGTAGTGTTGAAAAATCTAAATTTTCCGGGCAACGCCGGGTAACACATCTAGTCTTTGATATGGCAGAGTCGTTAAACGGTAACAAGCACAGTGAGGCTACTGTGCATCGCATTCTGTCATAATCAGGGCGGTACTTTATGGTATATATACGCGGGTATAAGGCGTATAGGCCTACTCACCTCCGGGAAAAATGACAACGTGTGTGCGTTTGTATGTGCGCACGTGTATGAGACTATGAGTATGTATACATATATTGCATGAGTCAGCAGTCTGCGGTCGAAGTATACATGTCTTAATGATCCACAAATGACAGTAATAATGACTAAGATATAGTGACCGAGATAGCGATAATAATAATAATAATAATAATAATAATAATAATAATAATAATAATAATAATAATAATAATAATAATAATAATAATAATAATAATAATAATAACGACAATTTATATGGCGCCGTAACGCGGCCATACCGCTACAAGGGCGCCTCACAAACGGCAGCGATGATGATGATGATGATGGTTTATAATGATCATGACGACATTGCCTGGTGGTTGATGACGATGACGACATCGACCATGATGATGGTTAGGAAGATATATACTTGTATAAAATAGATATATATAATTTATATTTTTATACAATTATATAAATATATAGACTATTTATATAATTGTATAAAATATATATACTTGTTAGTCTTTCTCGTTTCATTCTAGACGACTGCTCATCGTTTTTTAATTAAAGAGTCGATGCTGCAGCGTGGCCGCCGTATAACAATAGAACGCGTCATGCATGCATGAGTGCATATTGTTTAGCATATACAACAATGCTCATGCACCCACGCGTTCCGTTGTCATCAACATTTCCGTCGGAATATGGATGTCTCTGTAGTATAACCGTGACAAGAGTTGTTACTGCGTGGAGCTACTTTGGTCTGCATCATCATCAGTCCAGCGCTGCTGCTGCTGCTGCTGCTGCTGCTGCTGCTGATGCTGATGATGCTACAATTTCATTCTGCAGCCGATACGTCATCAGTGCACGGCATTGCATCAGCCGGTGTCTTTTTCTTAGCATCAGTATCCAATTTCAGTGCAACGATATATGCGGTATCAGCTTTAGTATCACTCGTTATCGTTATCGTAATCTCCAGATTTCTAAAGCGCCACTCGCAAGCCAAACGCAGGGCACCAGCTTATTGGCGAGCGCTGAATATAATTGGATATCATTCGGACATTGTAGTTTCAAACTCAGAACAACTATATAGTAGGCCTTTCATTTCGATGTATATTTAGTTGGAACTCGGTTCAGTGTAAGAAGAAAGTCAGTGCCATGAATTATTCATGAGCAACCGAATAACGTCATAGACTCAATCATTATGTTGCGCAATGTGGTCACCTCTGGCTTCTGCAGTGTCCACAATGAAGTCGTTCCATTGCCAATTATCGCCTCAAGGAATTCGGACAGCGCTGGTCATGCCTCAGAGCTCCGACGACGCTCCTCGGCTGACCCTGCTGCTGCTGGGGAGCCAGGGCATGGGTCGGATGAGTCGACAGAGATCGGTGTGAGTCAAAAACGGACGAAGAGGTCCAAAGGAAGGCTCCGTATCGGTTTCCCCATCTGCATCCTGCTTCCATCCGTTCTTTTCACCGTCGTCATCGTTTCGTGGATCGAAGATGGAGCGATGATTCTGCTGAACAAACCACCGTCTCACAATGATCAGCGGACCGAGACAGGTTGCGATGGGCGCTGCAGTGGGGTTCAAACTGAGAGCGTATCGAATGAGAGTTGTGGTGGAGCCGTCGTGGTTTTGCTGAGCCTGAATGGCACAGATGGGTGTAGCTGCTCCAATTACTCGCGTCATCTGGTTCAATTTCTGCCTGCCTGCTGCCACAACACTTCGCTCTATGGTGCGTCCGACTGTCATGAGGGAATGGATTTATTCGAGCAGTTTGGATGTGGTGCGATGGATTCAAGGATATGCAACATGTCAGAGTGTAACTTCTTGAGCACGACGGATTCTTATTTGAACATACATGTACGCGACGGTCTTGACACCGCAGATCGTTGTTTCAACTTAGTGCAAAATAACCAAACGTCGATCAGATACCTCTATGAGAATTGCAACGACTCAAATATCTTTTTTATCGGGTGCAATCTCACTGTGTTTCAAATACCCTCATCATCATCATCATCATCATCATCATCATCGTCATCATCATCATCATCATCATCATCATCATCATCATCATCATCATCATCATCATCATCATCATCATCATCATCATCATCATCATCATCATCATCATCATCAACATCATCATCACCATCATCATCATCATCATCATCATCATCATCATCATCATCGTCATCATCATCATCATCATCATCATCTTCATCATCAGCGAAAACAAAAGACCCGTATATTATTGAAATCTTCGTGTCTTTGCTTCTCCTCCTTCTACATGTTACCACGACGATCTTAGTTCTCAGATTTTCAATTCGACGCCTCCGCCATCAAACAAAAGTCCTTGAACGCTCGTCCTTGTCCACGGCCGAGTTCCGCTGGAACCGAGTGAAGGTGGAACAGCAGAGGTCCAACCAACTGCTGAGCGAAATGCTTCCTGGTCAGATCGCCAGCAGACTGAAGGCCGGACAGACGGCTCAACCGGAAGCCTTTGATGAGGTGACCGTTTACTTCAGTGATATTCCCGGATTCAACACAGTCGCTCTGACCGTCTTCGCCATTGATATCGTTAAACTGCTCAACTCCGTATTCAGGTAATCAGCAACGAACAGGTATACATATACAACCAATACCTTTACTACACATTGACATAGTCATCACTTATGGCGTGCGCGCTAGATCAGTAGGTCTTCCATTATCGTTAATATCTCTGCAGTTGAAGCCATAAACTTGCGCCAGTTTTACGATTCGTGTCCTGCACCAAATATATCGGTTTGTGTTTAGTTCAGGCACAGGCACTCAACTAATATAATTTTATTCATACGAAAATTATTATTCGTCTAATAATTGACATAATAGAATTTCACGGCGTGTCATGTGTGGTCCTCTGATTTGACATTATTCACAGCACAGCGATAGGAATTAGATCAAAGAGGCCGTCCATAAAGTACGTCACGCTATTTTTGACCATTTTTGACCCCCCTCCCCCCTGTCACAAACTGTCACAAATCTCGGACCCCCCCTAAAGTACGTCACACATTCGAACAAAAAAATTAAAAACATAACCATTTACCTAACCCTCTAAACCCTAGGATACTATCCCTAATCCCTCTGATAGTGACGTGTGTCCCTAAACGCTTTGATAGTGACGGGAAATCAACTTTTATCCCGCCAGCCGGGTTTTAGACACGCCTGGCCGGGCCGGGCCGGGTCGGATTTTAGGTACTAAGAACAAAAAATATAATAAAGAATTTTAAAAATAAATGTGTGACGTCACACTTGGCCTGATCCCCTCCCCCTGTCACAAACTGTCACATTTTCTTACACCCCTCCCCCCTGGAGCGTGACGTACTTTATGGACGGCCCCAAAGCTTTTCACGATAATTGTTAATAATTAATTGGATATTCATATTTCCATGCATACTGCAGATGTTCACACGCACATCGAAATTTGTATTGTATTGTATTGCATTGTATTGTATTATATTGTTTTACATTGTATTTATTGCATTGTATTGTATTGCATTGCATTGTATTGCATTGTATTGTATTGTATCTAAAAAATGTATATTTCATTTAACGATCGATGGCGTTAAGTAGCTGCACACAAGGGAGATGGGTTGGCTAAATTAAGGTCTATCTCACACTACAGTAACAGCCACAGACGAGGTTCGAACCCGCTCACTCCGTTCTAGAGGAAAAGAGCTTAAACCAGCAGACACATATTATACCGTTCCGTTCAATTTACATGCCATATTCATCACAGCCATGCCATAGCATGCAACACAAGATCATCATATGTCTCTCTCACTGTCTCTCTCTCTCTCTCTCTCTCTCTCTCTCTCTCTCTCTCTCTCTCTCTCTCTCTCTCTCTCTCTCTCTCTCTCTCTCTCTCTCTCTCTCTCTCTCTCTCTCTCTATTTTCCTATTTATCTCTTTCTCTCTTTCGCTCTCTCTGTCTCTCTCTCTGACTCTGTCTTTGCCTGTCTGTCTCTGTCTCTATATCTCTCTCTGTCTCTATATATGTCTCTCTCTCTCTCTGTATCTCTCTGTCTCTGTCTCTCTCTGAACACACGTACACAGTACACACATCATATACAAATTGAGAGGAAACCTGAATTAACCAGAGAAGAATTAAATAGTCATTCAAGATTTTCCCTGCGCCATTACATAAGAAAAAGCACATCGTTCCATACGTTTCTAAGAATCAGCCTACTCTTCCATGCGCTGTTCAGTTGCATAATATGTTGGGCCAACACAATGGTTGATGTTTATTTATGTGAATCTATTATTATGCAGCGCCTTCGACAATTGCCTCAAGAGATTCCAGGTGTACAAAGTGGAGACGATTGGTGACAGTTATCTGGTGGTCAGTGGACTTCCGGTTCCAATGATCCGTGACATTCATTCGGTCGAGGTGGGCAACATGGCCCTCGAAATGATGTCCATTGCCACCGGGTTCTGCCTTCCAGGTGATGCGGCGAACACACTGCCTCTACGCATTGGAATCAACACAGGTGGGGGACATTAAGTTACAGGTATTATCTAAACACGGCTTAGGATCAGTGTATATGTCTATAAACGATTATCACTTCACTCTTAAGGTGCGCTATCTTATCTTATCTGACCATTTATAAAGCGCTTCTCGCAGCAAGAGCCTTTCAGAAGCGCTCCCAGTGCGTTTAACTCCGAGAAAAAGGCAAGTTTTTAGACGAGAGAAAGACGAGAATACACTATACCAGAGAGGATGGCAGAGCGAACTGATTGGGGAAGCACATTCCATAGGGAGGGACCAATGCAGGCAAATGATATAAATGATATAAATGATATAAATGATATAAAAATAAGGCTACAATTACGGGAATGAATTGGTATTTTATACACTGGCTGTGGTCTCAGTGTTTTTTAACATCATTTAACAGGTCTAGTGCCCGTGATCTTCTCAGATTTATCAATAATGTCACACTTAGTACGTATTCACAGGGCGTTGAAGATGGTGACCCGGCAGTATGGAATGTCCTCCATCTTGAGCTGCGCCTGTTCCCTGGGTCTAGGTCACATGCACTTTAACACTGTTCGGTTTTGACCCTACTGGAGTCGGGAGCACCTCTGAGTAGTTTCCCTGAAGAGGTACAATATAATGAACGAGTAAGGCTGTCATTTATTGTTCATCAGGACTGTGATGCTCATACTTAATTGTCAAGTATTTATATTTTAACTTAAGTAAGGCTCAGTGTCGTTTCATGCTGATGTCAATGGTAGTTATTTGCGCTCTGATGTGAATCCTTTGTGTCTGTTTAACTTGTTGTTGTGCGCAGGTCCTGTGGTCGCTGGGGTCGTTGGAATGAAAAATCCTCGATATTGCTTGTTTGGAGATACGGTCAACACTGCGTCCAGAATGGACTCAACCGGAAAAGGTAAACCATCTCCCCTTCTGGCCCTTCATTGTTTAATATCTCTCATTGGACAAGACTCAATGTCAAGGTCAATTGACATCTTAATTAACAGAGTTCAACTCAGTATGCCGTTCTGATTCAAACCACTGATGCCAAGAATAGATCTGCCATGGGGTCGTCTATTATAGAAAGATTATGAAGAGAGATTATGAAGAGAGATTATGGAGAGAGATTATGAACAGAGAGATATTGAAGAGAGATTATGAAGAAAGATTATGAAGAAAGATTATGAAGAGAGATTATGAAGAGAGATTATGTCGGACACTACAGTTGAATTAGGGTTAAGCGAGTTAGGCAGGACATCTGAATGTCTTGTTTTTATCGACAGCGGTTGGATGAAGGGTTGTTCTATTATAGATAATCTCTCCATAATCTCTCTTCATAATCTCTCTTCATAATCTCTCTCCATAATCTCTCTCCATAATCTCTCTTCATAATCTCTCTCCATAATCTCTCTCCATAATCTCTCTCCATAATCTCTCTCCATAATCTCTCTTCATAATCTCTCTTCATAATCTCTCTCCATAATCTCTCTTCATAATCTCTCTTCATAATCTCTCTCCATAATCTCTCTTCATAATATCTCTTCATAATCTCTCTTCATTATCTCTCTTCGTGATCTCTCTCCATAATCTCTCTTCATAATCTCTCTCCATAATCTCTCTTCATAATCTCTCTCCATAATCTCTCTTCATAATCTCTCTTCACAATCTCTCTCCATAATCTCTCTGTAGTTTTTTCATCGTGGACGAATAAAACACGTCCTTCTTATCTTTCATCGAGCTGAGAGCGACACACAGTTCAATTTCTCTTCTCCAAACCTTTGACGTCAAATCATAAAAACCTGCTCGAAGACTCAGCAAGTAGAGCACTGACGACATGTCAAGGAATACTTGAGTATACGCTGTGCTCACTGCTCAAAACGGGGCTGAAAGATATCACTGATCTCACTGAAATCAAGATACATGTAGTTACCAATGCCCAATGCTAGCTTTCCCTCTCATGAGACGCTGTGATTAAACGGCGCAGTAATCCATGCAGGAACCACTCTACCATGTATTGCTACATATCTCGGACAGGTAGATCCGAGTCAGTATACACTATACAGGTGTGATACAATGGAATCGATACAATTAAAATCGTGACCATTACACTGATTATAGGTCATAAATTAATACAACTCATGAAGTGTAATTATTCGAACACTTGCCCCCTGTAAATCGACCATATTTTACGCACGCTCGTGCATGAATGTGCGCTGGGATGGCGGTATACGAACGCAGAACCGACTGTAAATCTTCATTATAATTAATAATTAATAATTGCGAATCCAATCCTGCATCTGGCATATTCTGTAGATCTTGAATTCACTTTCGCCATGACAAGGTAAATCCAAAGAGCTGGTGGCGTGATCTCTCACCTATAACATCCCAAAGGCGTGCACTTAAATATTATGTCAGAGAGTCGCTTCTTCCAATTAAGCCAGTTTAATTACCTTGCTCATGTTATACCCCGTAATTAATAAATAACTTAAACAAGGCTTTTGAAAAAGCTGCATTTCACTGCAATATAAATTATAAGGTTACCTGCACCGACGACAGCTATTTGGCACGCGTGAGTGTGCGAAAACTGTTTACAAAACAAGTTATCCAAAACTCATCCAAAACTTGCTTACTCGCCATAATCTATATATGCTGCGAATTCACGTCCTGACAGAACTCTATGTCAATTTTAACACGCATTGTTATAATCACACACATATAGCCTATATATATTATATATAATATGTACATTTTGTACAATGGTTTCTGCTTCAGGTATGTGGGACAAGGTATCCATACGCTTGAATGCAAACAAATTAGACACAAAATAAAGCTTGCATTTCTCTTGTTCCAATGCACAGTCGACGCCGGTGTCAAGTGATATTCTATCCCCCCTAAAAGCTATCCGGGGGATTAATTAATCTATCCCCCGGATGGATTTAACCGGTCTATAGGCTACTATCCGAAGGGATAAACCATTCTATTCCATTTATTAAAAAATGCGTATAATTGAAAACTTTATGTTGTAATCGAAATTTAAAGTGACTCTAATATTGTTTTGAGTGTCCTTAACAATGTTCAGAGAAAAGCAACTCGAATTTATTTAGTGACCCTGGGTATTCTTAAGTGTTTTAAATGTTCGAAGTGCTCTAAAACCAAAGCAAACAAAATTATCTAGTAGGAATAAACATACCTTTAAGTGTCATTGTTCAAAACAAAGCAGATGGGAATTAATTTGCAAAAATAAATACACGCGGAAGCGGCTTTTCGACTTCTCTCTATTTGGGGGGGGGGGGGGGTACAATTAATACGGGGATATTCTATTTCGTGACACCGGCGGCAGTTAGTCCATCCCGTTTAAAAGCTTCTTTGATCCATAGATCATTATTAACGGGCATATCCCTGCAGTGCAGCTCATTATAACATCACAGGCTATATAATTTGTCCTTTCGTTTGGAGTTAAGCTCCAACGACCATTAATAACATGGTTAGTGGAATGCATTCAAAATCACGTGATTATAGCATAGGAAGCGCCAGCATTATTTCCTCACAATGCGGCGCTATATATTTCCCAATCAAAATTACAGGTGAATGAAAGGTGCAGCTTCAATTCCGAGTAGCCGACGACAGTTACATATACAGGTGTTAAGTGTAGATCCCATTATACCTTGTGTCCCATTGCAAATTCCATGCATCGTTTACTTCATACAACGATTACTATAGTTGCTATGTTTGCATTTGCAATTACAATTGCAGCGCGAAAGCGACAGCATTAGTCTTAATGCGTTTGATCATGGCTGAGGGTGAGATATTAATAAAATTCCATGGATCATGGAGTAGACCTTATTAGTACGAAATCAGTTCAGAGAATTTCTAATTATACTGGAGAGAATTACTCGCATGACTATTATTTGACTGCAGTTGCCATGGATTTGGCCAAAGGATTACAATCTTATGATATCGGCCTTGCCTGTAACAGTCCGGATGTCGATTACGAATGCAATTAGGGTATTCATGGGCGGAGTTTGGTTTCCGTTCTTGGAGGGGCTAAAGCCTTCCTGGGGGGGCTAAACCCGGGAAAAGATACCATTCACACGGTAAAAAAATCTGGGTCTTCTTGGGGAGGGAGCTTAGCTCCCCTAGCCCCTGATAAACTCCGCCCATGTATACGGTTACAGTAAAAACGATAGCAATCAAAATTACTATTGCAACTACGATTACAACGAAAATTACAACTGATCTTGCAGCTGCAATTACAATTAAGGTTATAATTATACGACTATAGTATACGATTGCAATTATAGTTGGACTACAGTTACAATCGCAGATAAAATTGCAATTGCAACCAGAGTTAGAATTACACTTGCAACCTAAAAAGCACAGCTACATTTATAGATATGCAACTGCAATCACAATTGTGGTCACTATTACCATCCCTTTTATAATTAGGCCTACAGTTGCAATTACAATTGCCGCGCGAAAGCGACAGCATTGAACCTATTGCGTTTGATAATAGGTGAGGGTGAGATATTAATATAATTTCGAATATTGAGTAGGCCTATTAACACTGTTATTGAAGCTCACCTTATCAATAATATAGACGTATTTATAGTGATCTAGTAATATTCGTCTAATGGTGTTATATTGATTGCAGCCTACAAGATTCAGTGTAGCGAGGCGTTCAAGATGGCCGCTCAAGAATCAGGTTCTTTCGTGTTTGAAGAAAGAGGAACAATCCACGTGAAGGTAAAAACGTCTCACAAGTTCACAACCATGGCTTAATTAATTGTGCATGTTGTCTATATATATATATATATATATATATATATATATATATATATATGCATACTGTATATGTATGTGTATATGTATAATTTGTATATGTATATGTATATATATATATATGTAATTATGTATTGTATATGTATATGTACATGTATACATTGTATATATGTACGTACATACACCGATATACATGTATAATTCGTTTAAGAACAGCACGAATTTACTGTTGCACACGACGATCATCACCACCACCATGAATTTTATTGCTTCTTGTAACACAAGATAACATAAAAATAAAAATATTCGGTTTTTTAAGAATGACAAGGTACCCATGTCTCGCTGGCAGGTAACCCTTACACACGGAAACGATTGCCGCCATGCATGGCTTTGCAATACAATTACAACGAGTATAGGCCTATACGAGGTCTTAAGTTAACTACATATATAGTTAGCCAAAAATCAAAGTGAGCACACTGAATGTCTGCACTTGGCAAATGTAGCAATGCCGTATAGGTAAGGGGTGTTTTGGGTGTTTGAACATCCCTCCAAATAAATAATATAAAACTAGAATAATACATTTACTAGCACGTGACAATAAGAACTACAGCGTGCAATTTATTGGTCGTCCAGACCCTACTATATATGAGAGCTCACTCAGCTCACGACGATTCTCCAAACACCTTCTTATTCAGTTGATTCGGTTGCTTGTCACGACATAGGAACTGATGCTATTTGCTATGCACGGTTGCTTTTGGGCTTCGTCACGCTCGAGTAAACACCCCCGAAATAAAATCCTGGCAACGACTTTGGCACCAAGCAGAATATATAGTCCTGCACACAAGTAAGAAAGTAAGAAATGAAATGAGGAGATATAGTCCGGTATTGATGCATGCCCACAATATACATTCGTAGGTCTAAATAAATAAATAAATAAATAAATAAATAAATAAATAAAATATACATACATATATAATATATACATGTACATATGCTCAATGTATACAATACATACATACATGCAATAACTAGTATACAATGCATAAATGCACGCGCACACTAAATTAACATAGACTGCTTTTTTTATTGTGGCAGGGTAAAGGCTCGATGACGACCTACTGGCTCCTTGGAAAGCAAGAACCTGTCCTTGTTATATTTAAGGTTTAGAACAAGAAGAAAAAACACAACATTTATTCAAGTCTGCTTATGAAGACAAATAACGGCTTCAAGAACGCTTTTGAAGCCCAAAGCTTTGCCAATTTATGGTGCTATATATCTGGACGTGACTGCTGTATTTATTTTCAGAAATAAACTCTAATTGCTTATTAGAATAATTTGAATTATATCTAGAAGAAAGCGCGATGTCTGTGAACTGTGGAGGTTATTCAGATTATGTAGTATAAATTGGTGTCTAAGAAATTTCGTTTGGATTCAGATTTATTTACAAGTTTGCTGACATTTTAGCTAAGCTTTTCACAATGCTTTCGCATTTGTGACAGAAATCTAAAGAGCACGAGTTGACAGTAACTACTGAACAGTCGCTTCGCCAATAGGCAATAGGCAAGGCCGTAGCCAGGATTTTATTTTGGGGGCTGTTTCACAAATTTCCCTCCCCCAAAAAACTGATTACCCTTTTTTAGTCATCCGTCCGAAATCTTCAATAAAAGGTCTCAATTTCCGTTCCATAAGAACTGATGACCTTTGTTTAGTCATCGACCGAAAATTTTCACAAAATATGACCAATTAGTTTATTATTTCTTATCATTTTCCATTTGGGGGGTGTTTTATGGTTTTATTTCATGCTTTTTACATCACGTACTCGTAAATGCATTAATTTTTTTGGCATTTTTCATTTCGGGGGTGTTCAAACACCCAAAACACCCCCTAGCTACGGCCTTAGCAATAGGATTTCAAAGCTGCAGGCACCCTTATATAGGTGCTTCACAAGTCGTCCTCACACTCACTCCAATGTCTACCTCTGTATATACGCGCAGCTTCAGGTTTACTATAGGTATACATAGAAAGAAACCTGCAGTGTGTTATGATGAAACCGGTTTCCTCTCCAGATCCACCGCTCCTCTCAGCTGGTGCTCGCTTTTAGGAAGCTCGGTCCTTTTCGCATTCCAAGGCATGTGAGAGGATGGTAATTTTTATAGGCGGCTTTCTTTTAGAAAGAAGAACTCTTGTGCTTTAGTCATCCTGAGAAGTCGCAATGACTACAAATGACATCGAGAAAAAAATTATAGTAGCCAATGCATATAAGTAGCGCTCGTGAATAAAATGGTGCCTCGCAATTGGCTTTCGGGTAGCGCTTTAGAAGTTTGGAGATTACGATTACGATTACAATTACGAAGTTCTCAAGGACTGCAGTAAGGGTTCAAATCTTCCATCCACATGGAAATTCAAAGTGAGTCGATGTTCAAAGTAGGCTAGAGCAGGTCATTAATTCATTATTCATTATTAATTCATTATTAATTAATTCATTAAATATTATAATTCGTCTGGACGGCCAGCTTCGGTCAGTTAGTCAGTCATTTAGTCGGTCAGTTGCTTTCAGTCAGTCAGTCAATCATAGGTCATCGGGTCAGCTCTTCAGTCGGTCAGTTCATCTAGTCAGTTATTATGTATTAGACATCTAGCTATACTAGTTCCGATACAAAATCATTCGCCAGTTGTCAGTAGCGATTTAAAATTTGGCGACAATCCACAAGAAAACACATTTGCCGATCTCTAACCATATTACACCGAACTGATATTAAATTTAGTGAAGTAATGAAGCGTAGGCCTATAAGTACTGCCATTGTCACCTTAATCAAACTTTAATACTATCGATCCCGTGGTAATTAAGCACACGCTAGATATAGACCTATACAATTAACTGAGTCTCCGCCGTTTCCGGGTGGTGCCAGTTCCGAACCTGGATAAAATAGGAGGGAAACGTTGGCTATCTTCAGCGTCTCTTATTCGAAACCACAATCGTTGTCCATCCCTCAGTCCCGTAATGGACAATTTACTCCATCCAAGAAGACAGAGATATAGACAATGGAACGAAATAGCGAATGGCTATCTGTAGACCTAATTACACGTATAGTTAGCTACGCGACTGTAGCCTTTTGAAATTGAAGCAAGCTAGAATTTTAGCAAACGATAAGCTAGGAATTGTTAAGATTGGAAAATCTTATGAAGATGTAGGTCTACGTTATCTTGCTATCTAAATCGACTCTTTAGAGCTTATGTAGAGGCATGGTTTTTTGGCAGAATCGACTCACATTGGAGGATATGGATGGATGCCATAAACTGTGTATACAGAGGTTATAATAGTGACTTCGAATCGTCTGCAATATAAATCAGGGCTTTTTAACGTGCAGTTGTACACAAAATGTTCAGTTCTAAATGGATTTGTGCAGTTGTAGAAGCACTTATGCACAGTGAAAACTAGTTTTAAAAGGTTATTTTCTCCGTTTTGGAGTAATTTACCATGGATGATGGACAAAGAAAGAATGGGTCGTGCAGTTCTAAAAATTCCTTAAAAACAGCCCTGATATAAATTAAGACGGAAGTTGATTATTCAACGCATGCAGTTTCAGCTATCAAGGATAACTTTTTCAGCATGTAGTTTCAGCCATCAATGATAACTTTTCAGCAAGAGGCCACCAGCTGAAGGACGAGCCGCCGTACCGGTACTGAAAGTAGGCCTACTTAAAAGATAGCAATGTTTTGATCTCGAAAAGCAGGACAAGACGGTCACTCTGGCAAATTACCAATGTCCCTAAAGGAGCTATATTATTCATCTAAATTCAAAAGGACGATAGCGGATTTTAAGGAAGGATTAATTAATGCCGAATACAACAAACACAAATTTCTATTGCCCCACATCGAACCCATATATCGTACGTTTCTTCTTTCTCTTCTTCTTGATATTATCCTTCTTCCTCTACGTTCTCTTTATCCTCCTCTTCTTCGTCTCCTTCATTTTCTTCTTCTTCTTCCTTCTTCTTCTTCTCTTCTTCTTCCTTCTTCTTCTTCTCTTCTTCTTCCTTCTTCCTTATCTTTCTTCTCCTTCTCTGCATCATCTTCTTCTTCTTCCTCCTCTTCTTCCTCTTCCTTTTTACCCTTCTTCTTCTTCCTCCTCCTACTAATCCTATCCTTCTTCTTCCTCTTCTTCCTCTTCTTCTTCCTTTTTTCTTTAACTTCTTTTCTTCGTCTTTTCTTCATCTTCATCTTCTTCTTCTTCATCCTCATCCTAAGAGACAGTTAACAACAGCACAAAGAGGCAGACATAGCGAGAGACAAAAAAGGCGACGGACAAAGTCTGATACCTCAACTACATGTATGCGCGTGGTTTTGGATGCCTGCAGCATTGTTTCTACGGGTGTCATGGCCAGATCGCTGAACGAGCTTGTTGCATTTCGGCCTGTTTTCGTGTACATAGACTAACAGACGCCCTTGAAGCATTATAAAAAGCGATGATTTCAAGGTTGTTTCACTGCCGCTGATAATATTAATAATAATACAGACAGTCGATACATTCGCATCGCAAACAAAAATCCATTGCAACCTGACGTTTGATATGATGAAGCCTTTTGTTATCATATTAGCACAAAATGAGAAAACCGCCAATCAATCAGGTGCGTCTGAATTCATAAACTGAGAGCCGGATAATGCATTGATCGGATTAACAATCATCCGATGTAAAGCAACATGCAGCCGCAGCCGTCGACGACGACCTGTGTGATTACTGTTTCGTGGCCTACAGCTGCACTTTACGACGACGACGACGACGACGGCTGTTGTTGTTGGCTGCAGACTAATCGGTGCTAATGTGCGACATGTAAAGCATGGTCTGTATGCAACAGATATGCTTTTAGAGAGATATGCGGACTTACCTGTAAGCTGCTGGTGACGTTGGAGTGGCGGTGACGGTGGTGGTGCTGGGGTGGTGTAGGTTGTGGTGTTGGTGGTGGTGTTGGGGTGGTGTAGGTTGTGGTGGTGGTGGTGGTGTTGGGGGTGGTGTAGGTTGTGGTGTTGGTGGTGGTGTTAGTGGTGGTGGTGTTGGTTGCGGTGGTCGTGGTTTTTGGGATGGTGTAGGTTGTGGTGGTGGTGGTCGTGGTGTTGGGATGGTGTAGGTTGTGGTGGTGGTGGTGGTGTTGGTTGTGGTGGTGTTCGTGGTTTTTGGGATGGTGTAGGTTGTGGTGGTGGTGGTGCTTGGTGGTGTTGGTGATGGTGGGGTTGATGGAGTTGGTGTTGGCTGTGGAGGTGGTCGCGGTGGTGGTGATGGTAGGCCTAATGGTGGTGGTGATTGTGTTGATGGCGTTGGTGCATGGTGTGGTAGTTGTGGTGGTAGTGGGGTGGTGGACACTGGTGATGGCGTTGGTGGTGGTAGTGATGCTGCTGCTGATGGTGGTGGTGGTGGTGGTAGTGATGTTCATGGTGGTGGTGGTGGGGTGGAGTGGTAGGGGCGGTGGTGCTGGTACAACGATT
Organism: Lumbricus terrestris; assembly: GCA_949752735.1. Taxonomy (NCBI): domain Eukaryota; kingdom Metazoa; phylum Annelida; class Clitellata; order Crassiclitellata; family Lumbricidae; genus Lumbricus; species Lumbricus terrestris. The sequence goes on from OX457040.1 coordinate 32,247,652, forward strand.
ATGCGTCCGGTGATTCATGACGAGTTGCTTTTCGAAAATCTCTTGTCTGTGATTTTTCGACACATTAGACAGAGATTTGACAGATTTCGCGAATAAAGAAAATCTTCGTTTCCATTCTGTCCATCGTCTTTTGTCTGTCTTGTCGTACGTAACATCATTCTTTTTGCCTGCCTGTTTAGGTTTATCTGTCTTTCTGCATGTCTGTGCTTATATGTCGGTGCCTGTCTTCGCATGTCTATCTGTCTATCTTCCTGTTTGCCTGCCTGTCTGGCTGTTCTAGTATGTCTGCATGCCTCTCTGTCTATCTTTCTCGAATTACCTGTAACATACTGGCAAATATTTGCGTGCTCATATGCGTGTGTGGCCGCGCGCCAGTCTCATGTTTGCCAGTGACAAATATGCCACTCTCCTCCTCCTCCTTATCCGCCTGCTCCTTTAGCCATCTAGCTATTTATAGCCATATGGCTGCAGCTCCTCGGCGTCGATCGAAGGAGCAGCCATGCTCAGGCGAATGCTCTGTTCGTGAAGATGGAAGGAAGGAAGGAAGGACGAACATCGACAGGCCACTCCTTCCTTCTCTGTCTCTGTCTCTGTCTCTGTCCATATATCTCTGTATCTGTTGTTATCTCTGTCTCTGTCCCTATCTCTGTCTCTGTCTCTGTCGTTATCTCTGTCTCTGTCTCTGTCATTATCTCCGTCTCTGTCTCTGTCATTATCTCTGTCTCTGTCTCTGTCACTATCTCTATCTCTGTCTCTGTCTCTGTCATTATCTCTGTCTCGGTGTTTCTGTCCCTGTCCCTGTCTCTGTCATTATCTCTGTCTCTGCCTCTGTCATTATCTCTGTCTCTGTCTCTGTCGTTATCTCTGTCTCTGTCTCTGTCATTATCTCTGCCTCTGTCTCTGTCATTATCTCTGTCTCTGTCTCTGTCATTATCTCTGTCTCTGTCCCTGTCATTGTCTCTGTCTCTGTCCCTGTCCCTGTCTCTGTTGTTATCTCTGTCTCTGTCTCTGTCGTTATCTCTGTCTCTGTCTCTGTCATTATCTCTGTCTCTGTCTCTGTCATTATCTCTGTCTCTGTCTCTGTCATTATCTCTGCCTCTGTCTCTGTCCCTGTCATTATCTCTGTCTCTGTCTCTGTCCCTGTCCCTGTCCCTGTCTCTGTCATTATCTCTGTCTCTGTCTCTGTCGTTATCTCTGTCTCTGTCTCTGTCATTATCTCTGTCTCTGTCTCTGTCATTATCTCTGTCTCTGTCTCTGTCTCTGTCATTATCTCTGTCTCTGTCTCTGTCATTATCTCTGTCGTTATCTCTGTCTCTGTCTCTGTCGTTACCTCTGTCTCTGTCTCTGTCTCTGTCTCTGTCATTATCTCTGTCTCTGTCTCTGTCATTATCTCTGTCTCTGTCTCTGTCTCTGTCATTATCTCTGTCTCTGTCTCTGCCCCTGTCATTATCTCTGTCTCTGTCTCTGTCCCTGTCCCTGTCTCTGTCATTATCTCTGTCTCTGTCATTATCTCTGTCTCTGTCTCTGTCGTTATCTCTGTCTCTGTCTCTGTCATTATCTCTGTCTCTGTCTCTGTCCCTGTCCCTGTCTCTGTCGCTATCTCTGTCTCTGTGTCTGTCTCTGTGTCTGTCTCCGTCTTTGTCTCCGTCTCATCCTACTTGTCCGTCTACCCGTATATATAGCGCCTTCAATGTCGCGTCATTTTTCGTTGCTTTAGATCACTATGAATCAGTTTTTTAACTGAGGAAGACAATACATACATTGAGATGTGCATTGTGTGCAATGTGTGCAATGTGTGCAATGTGTGTGTGCATGCAGTTCATCAATCGGAACACGACATGTTATTAGTTACACGATTTGCCCGAACTGCATACATTGCCCGGTTACCTACATTTATTAGAGCGTATGGGCTACGACGCTACGTGCACCATGGATTTCGTCCCATACTCGTCTGTGCTGGCTTATTATTTAAGAGATTGTAAAAATCGCTGCAAAAATATTCCGTACACGGGGACCTATTCAAACGGTGCAGGTTTATTTATTTAAGAGATTATAAAAATTACATGCGAAAATAGTTCGTACAGTACACGTAGACCTATTCCAACGGACAACGAGGGTGATTATAATAGAATCAAGTACATCATTATAATAGAATCAAGTACATCATTATAATAGAATCAAGTACATCATTATAATAGAATCAAGTACATTATTATAATAGAATCAAGTACATTATTATAATAGAATCAAGTACATTATTATAATAGAATCAAGTACATTATTATAATAGAATCAAGTACATTATTATTATTATTATCATTATTATTAGTATGAATCAAGTACATTATTATAATAGAATCAAGTACATTATTATAATATAATCAAGTACATTATTAGAATAGAATCAAGTACATTATTGCTAATGAATTGTCTTTTAGGATTCTAGGTTCTGCTCTGCTAAATAACCGCCTGCCGCGAAACTCATCTGTAGCCATTGTCTGATAAGTTTATTATCTATCCTTAACTCATTGTAATCGCTCTAACTTGATTTGCATACAATGGCCTATAGTGGCAAATATATTAGAGTAGCCTGTGTTCACGAAATTGAAGAGCAAAGCAGGTCTATCAGTCCGCCAGCGCGCATTTCGTTACCGTTTATACATATAGGCTATAGGTCTATGTATTATATGTATAGATATATGTATAATTGTATACATATAGGCGTAGGGGACATTTCGGCAGTGGGGAGGGGGCAAAGATTTTTACTTTTGCCCGAAAAGTATACCTAAACTCTTTTGACGAACCGCGAGTCGCCGAAATTTTTTCATCGACCAAATTTTCTGATGGCCTTTTTAGTCATTTCGATTTCCCACCGAAAAAACTGATGACGTTTTTTAGTCATTTTGTAGTACAAATCTTCAGAAAATACAGCTGTTTTATTCCTGTGTGCCCGAAAAATCCTCCCATGCCTGTTTGCCCGAAAAAAGGTTCGTTCACCCATGCCTGTTTAGCCCAAAAAAACACATTTGCCCAAAATTTGGGGGCATTTGCCCCCCCCTTCGAACCACGCCTCCTACACCTATGATTGTATACGAGTATGTTGTAATGTTAGAGGCTTTTATGAGTCGGCAAACAGAATAAAATGTGATATCGAGTCCTCTGCATATTTTCAGCATTATTTTAATATCCAGGCATCTCTGACTTAATAATTCTTTGACGTGTTGCTCGATTCCTTCGTTTATGGTTTCTCTGTAGAAATGCAATTTCCGCCTTCTTCGGCAATGTTATGATCAGCACGAACACTTCGACTGCGACTTCTACGAGTCTTATTATAAGCATGCGACTTCCACGACTCTTATTAAGCACGCACAATAATAATAATAATTCTAAGCGTGGATTATGAAGTTCGTGCTGTTTTGAGCTTTAGTCAACAGCGCATGCGCGATGCGTCCGACCCGCCCTCAATAATAATATGCCTTCTTCAGAGTGGATTGGTAAATATCCAGCGTCCTAGGGTTGTTTCTAATGAATTTTTAGAACTGCACAACCCCTTCTTTCCCTTAACATCCTCCATGGTAAATTACTTCCAATCGGATGACAATGATCTTTTTGCTAGTTTTAACTGCACAGAACTTGTGACAGAAGTGCTTCTACAGCTGCACAAATCCATTTAGAACTGCACATTTTGTGTACAACTGCACGTTAAAAAAGCCCTGCCGCGTCCGATGGCACTGCTTAGTTAGCTTTTTTGGCTGCTACATTTGGGTGATGGAACCGAATGAAACCTTCAGGAACCTCCGAGCAGCCGGTAACCTGGTTTTAAGTTTTAACCTCACATCTTTTAAGTGCTAGGAACAATGTCAACGAACGTCGCCTCTCTATAACGCGAGTACCCGGCGGTCCTGCAGCCAGCATACGCTATAGAGCAGTGGTTCCCAAACCTCTTTGGGTCGCGAACCACTTGTAAATATCGTGGCTGTATCGAGAACCACTGAGCAAAACTAAACATCGTGTAGATCTACTGTAGAATTTGCCTCGTAAATTGGCATGGAATTATTGCGCTGATTTACGGACCCTGTTTAAAAATTGCCACAACTACGACAGCCAGCCCTAGCGGCCTAGCCAGTCAAATGTTGCTGACCCGCTGTTTATAACATGATTTTTTAGAATTTAGGAATAAGCAACGAACAAAATAAAAACAGATATTTCGCGAAAAACTATCGCGATCCACTTAAAAGAGCTTCGCGACCCACTTTTGGGTCGCGACACGCGACCCACAGTTTGGGAAACACTGCCCTATAGAGTGTCATATACGGTACTCTCGCAAATTCAATTGGCCATGGTGACATTGATCTGCCTTGGCAACTTGAAGGTGGGTATGACTTGTCCTTTCAATTTTTTTCTTGTTCCCTCTTTAAGAACATTGTTTAAATGGCACGGCTAGTCTGCTGGCAAGTCCTGTTTGGAATTTTACAGCTGACATAATTATAGTGTGCTAGAAATTTGAAGTAGACCTGCGTTATACTTCGTTTCGTTTTGTGCAATGAAGTTCATCCGCTTGGTGCGACCCGAAGGAATGCAGTCAATGGCATCAAGGACAGACAGAGAGAGATACAGACAGACAGACAGACAGACAGACAGACAGAGACAGAAAGAGTAAGACACACACACAGAGCAATCCTGTCGTCATCCTAGTATCAGTGTGGGGCGCGGTGGTGGTAGTGGGTATATTTGTTGTCTTGCAGGTTCGAATCCACTTCAAGTCGCCATGTGGGGGCCTTGGGCAAGTCCTTCACTCGCAATTGCTAAGCGCTTCGGCGTGAATACAGAGCGGACACTGCATAGCTCCAATGCAGTGTCCGCTCTGCAGTCGGGAGCGCCTCTGAGTAGGAAGCTTGAAGAGGCGCTATAACAAGTGCACATACAAGCAAACAAACAACTGTGCAGTTTGGCGAACGGGTGAAGGCGCAAGACCAGACGGAGGTTGCAATGGTTTCTTGGGTATAGTCGAGAAGAAGCCTATAGCTGCCTGGAGTGCCACAATTGTGCACATAGTGCGGTCCCATATTAAATGTGGCTGGAGTGGCATCTGAACTGGCTTCCATACAGAACTCTTGTCTTCTTTATTGTTGTTGGTATTTGTTCGTATAGAGTCTAAAGTGACTCTTCAAGTAAACTAGTCAGAACTGCTTCCAACCCGATTAAACACATCTGCTGAGGCGATGTTTAGCTGCATGTAAGCGCTGCCGAAAATCAATATGTATACGCTGGTCATGTATACAAGTCTGCATTTGTACAAGCACTGTATAATGTATATACATGTATACATGGGTCGCTTCCTTTTTAACGGACCAAACGCAGAAGCTTTACTTCAACGAGGATCTGTCATCAATCACACGTCTAGACTGCTGCAGTGTTCGTCAAGGTTCTGATCTCTGACCATTGCTCTTCCCTTTTTTTTATAATACACGGCTTCGATCCTGGAATCATTGAACGCATAATATATAGAGGACTGATGACGCATGCCAATACGCCGACGACACCCAGATCCACATCAGCGTGCATGCCTGCCTTGGATGTTCCCTAAAAGTGGTTTACAGACTGACAGTGTCGAGTGCATCAAGGAATGGTTTGAAAGGTCGAAAGCGCTCGCAGATGATTGTGACTCATCTGAAATCTGACATAATATGACTAAGACTGAATTTTGCAACTAAGCATATTATTATGCATTGAAGGACGGTCCCAGCTGCAGTCTTCACCGGTTCGCTATCCTCGAAAGCGACCAACTTAGGATCATCATCAACAAAGTACTGACAGTGAATGAGCAATGCGACCAATCAGGGCCGGATTAACCATGGTGCTGATTGTGCTGCAGCACAGGGCCCCAAGTTTCGGTGGGGCCCCCAAATTGTAAAAGTTAAAAAAATAAAGTGAGGTATTTCAGGAAAGAAACAGTGCAAATTGAATTGCAATGCATTATGCATAGCAATCATAGCCATGACTAGATGTAATTATAGCCAAATAGGCCTAATTTCATAGTATAAGTCGAAATTGACCTACTCGCTGCTCTGAAACTGTACGAGTCACTGATAACTTTTGTGGAGGAAATGCGAGGGACTTTCGATGATATGGAAGATCCAGGGTAACTCATGGGCGCCGACTCTGCGAGTCCCGTGAGTGCCAAGCACCACTAGAAATGGGCCATGCGAGACCTGCCAATGCATGGGTGACAGGACAATTACCCCCTGGACAATTACCCCCGGACAATTACCCCCGGACAATTACCCCCGGGGACAATTACTCCCCGAACAATTACCCCCGGACAACTACCCCCTGTGCCAATTACCCCCGGACAACTACCCCCGTGCCAATTACCCCCGGACAATTACCCCGTACCAATTACCCCCGGACAATTACCCCCGCGCCAATAAAGAAGTCTATGTCATGTTCATCTATTTTCGCACTCAACGAAACGACACCATTTGCTAAATTCTTCTGTTTCACATGAATAAAACCTTCGAAACTAAGTTTATCTTTCCCTCTCTCGGATTTATAAAATTCCATCATGACTAGATATGGATAAATTAAGCAGACTGTGAGTATTGCATTGAATGGTCAGCTAAATTTTATGCAAGAGCGTACAGGTAACGTATGCCTGAGAGCGAGATAAACAGGTACATAGAGAAAGACAGAGAGAGGAACAGAGAGGCATGGACTCCATGGAGTGCTGGAAGGAGGCATGTACGCAGATAGATGAGAAATAATGGTAGTAGAGCAAGGAGTGTGTATAAGTGTGTACAATAAGTATTGTAGAGTGAGCCAATGAAGAAAGTTGTCTACATAGTAAAGTTACTTTAGGATAGGCTTTGAAGGTCTGAAAAATACGTGACACCATGACCATGAGAATGTTCGTTCCCTATACGAAGATACGAGTGGGAGAACAAGCTCACACTGTGCCACGGGGGTATACTTGTCCTGGGGGATTGGTATGGGGGTAATTGTCCGGGGGTAATTGGTACGGGGTAATTGTCCGGGGGTAATTGGCACGGGGGTAGTTGTCCGGGGGTAATTGGCACGGGGGTAGATGTCCGGGGTAATTGTCCTAGGGGGTAATTGTCCAAGGGGTAATTGTCGGGGGTAATTGTCCGGGGGTAATTGTCCAGGGGTAATTGCCCTAGACCCCAATGCATGGGCACCGCCAGAAATCAACCAGCAAGATGTTCTTTTAAAGAGATTATTTCTGTTGTCATTGCTTATCTATAAAAATCATTCCGTCTTTAATATATTTTTAAAAATCTCAGTTAGTCTACCTTACTATTACTCCAGTTTTACCCCATCCGGCAGTTTGAACTTCATTGGTCCTCAGCCGATCAGCGAATACGAGGAAACACCGAAATCATGCTTATTCGATCCGCTTCCGTCATTTTTTACGGACGAAGGCGACGATTTTAACTACGTTGTTTGAATTTGTTTCTTTTTATTGCACATGCTCAATAATATTTCTCACTGCGCGGGAGTCACTTCCCAGCATCAAAAAGCGGGATATTGTTTTGTCTGGCCTAACAAATCAGCCTTGACTAAATTGTCAAGACTATTTGAAAGACTATAATTATGAAAAACTATTTCCACACTGCAGTGTTAGGCCTTATATTGGCTAACTAAATAGTGACTAATGTAAAAAGAATTGCTTGATTTCTTGTGTAAAATTTGAGTCTGTTGACCCAATTAGGGTAGAGTGCTCCAAAATGCCAATGTTAACGAAGATTGTGCTTTTCTTCTGTGTGGATTCAAATAGAAGTACCCAAGGAGTTATCAACTTTTTTAAACAATTAGGAATCTGGAACATTTATTGAAGTTTTGAATCATTCAGTTATTCATTCCGAAAACTTATATAGCGCCCCTTCAAGAAGCCTACGCAGAGGCGCTCCCAGCCCAGCCGCGGCTAAAAGAATACAGCCTTGAGCAAAAAGCAGGCAAATTATTCCGAGGTAGTAAGCGTAGTGCAAGCGGGAGCCCACTCCATGTGGATGGGCCAACAATCGAGAAGGTTCGACGCTGGCAGAGCGGGTTCGAGGGACCAGCAGCTCCCCATTGGCCGAAGAACCCAAAGTCGATGGAAAACTATGTCAGAGACAGAGCGACAGAGGTCAGATAAGTAGGACAGAGCTACCAGTGAGGCACCGCCAGACAAGCGCTGCTATTCTGTTCGAGATGCGCTGCGAGACTGGAAGCCAGTGCAAAACATCACGCATGTAAACAGAAATCGAGACATTTGTATGTCATAATGTCTGCCTTGCTTCTTAGAATTGTAAGGGGCCCCGTCATTCGATCAGCACAGGGCCCCCAAAACTGTAGATCCGGGCCTGCGGCCAATGCCCTTAAAGTGGCGTGACGTCATCCGAAGCGCCCTCTATCACGTGATTGCTCGGCTCGGGGAACGTCAATCTTATACGGCCCACGGGCCCAGTACTGTAGGTCTATACATTGTGTGCAATAGCAGAAAGCTTGAAACATTCCATGCTTATTCCCGACCGGTTTCAGCTTGTCTGGGTTTTTTGACGGGAAAGACCCAACAAAAGACGTCCCATAAAAAATGTGGATTGCTTAATGTTTATAGAGCTCGATAAAACAGTTATATTGAGCAGGTGACTATTATTGCAAATCAAAGCTCAACACACGAATAAACTCTGCTCTGTAGGCCTACACATTTCAAATTATTGCTCCCATCAGCAACTTTTTATAGCTCGCCGCACCTGCACGACATGCACGTGCGACCATAAACCCACCTGTAGTGCACTTATCGTAAGTGAGTGAGTAAGTATGTAAGTATAGCTTTTATTACTCCATTTGCAGACGCACACTGAGACATCAAAAAAGATTGGAGAATAAAACAGAGAAGTGAAAACGAAATATAGTAATAATAATGTAATAAAGTAGCGGCAATCATATACATGCAGACGCCATTCGTCATATGATTAAATATGCAACGGTAAGCACTCTCCCATTGCATACATATACAATTATACATACACGCTTCGTGGGACGCGGTTGTGTAGTGGGTATGTTCGTTGCCTTGCAGCCGGAGGGTTGCAGGTTCAAAAATCCACCTCAAGTCGCCGCGAAGGGACCTTTGGCAAGTCCTTCACTGGCAATTGCTCAGCGCTTCGGCGTGAAACTCCGAGGCAGTGTCCGCGCTGCAGCCGGGAGCGCCTCTGAGTAGTGAGCTTGAAGGGGTGCAATAACAAGTGCACATGCAAACTTCTGTCAACACACAGATCCAAATGCTAGCGAAACTGATTATAAACTCTATTCCTGAAAACAATAATCATTGCTGTAAGAAAACACTCTGGCATAATAATATCATCCTTTAAAATTAATGGTGAAGACGAAATTATTTCTTGACCTAGAAGAAGAAGAAGAAGAAGCAGAAGAGCAGACCCTTTAGAAAGCCCTGAGGCAGCTTATGGCTATGAAGTGTTAACGACTAAAGCTTCCAGATAAATTGCAATTAGTTGTTTTCATGAATAGTCATCGTCATGGAATGCTTGGAACTATTTTACATGCAGTGATGTGTAATAATATTATGTATTGTGGAAATAAAATGAACTTGAACTTAGACTTCGTTTTCCTGGCCTCGGCATATGAGGGTGGATGGTCAGTCCTCTCCTCGCCGTCTCATCTTCACACCGACAGTGTGCAGTCGGTGTTCTCATCATAGCCGAGTTGGCTATAATTGGGGTTCACACATGGAACATAAACTTCGACACAAATATCTGCCCTGTGGCCGGGATTCGAACCCCCGATCTGTCGCTTGACAGTCCAGCACGTTAGCCACTAGACCAACTGCACCTCTGTGTTGACCTAACGCTGCTCTAAACCGACAGAGACTGTAAACGGTTCGAAGTCTGATCGATAGAAGGTTCGGAAGTCGACGACACTTACATACGCACATACGACGTAGCCTACGCACTTATTTACATATGCAAATGCATGGCATACATGCACACATATGCATGCAAAGAAGCACACATTAACGGGAGCATAATACGTGTCATCCTTTCGTGGGGTGAATGTATGCGTGTGTGTTTGTGTTTGTGTGTGTGCGTATGCGTGTGTGTGTTTGTGTGTGTGTGTTTGTGTGTGTGTGTGTGTGTGTTTGCGTGTGTGTGTTCATTTGCCCGCAGTGTGTGTGTTGTTCGCAGTTGGAATCGATTTTCGGTCGATACCGTATTACGATGATGGAGGAGGCGACCATTTAGGATGGATGTAATTCAGCGAACAGTTCGTTTAAACAGAGCTCTGTGTTTTCGCGCTTCCCTCGTTCACCACCCACTCCCCTGCGTCCCCTCTCCACCTATATGCTGTCCATTCCTATTCACCCGCTGCCATCCCTTCTTCATCACCCACTGCCCTTTCCCCTCTTCATCCACTTCCTTCCCCTATATACTTTCCATCTTCACCCTTCCCTCTCCACCTACTATCCTTCCCTCTTCACCAATATACTGCCCTTAACCTCCACCCACTTCCCTTCCCTCTTCCCTCTTAGCCTCTTCCCTCTTCCCTCTTCCCTCTTCCCTTTTCCCTCCTCCCTCTTTCCTCCTTCCTCTTCCCTCTTCCCTCTTCCCTCTTCCCTCTTTCCTCTCCCCTCTCCCCTTTCCACTCTTCCTTCTCCCTTCTTCCCTCTCCCCTCTCCCCTCTTCCCTCTTCCCTCTTCCCTCTTCCCTCTTCCCTCTCCCCTTCCCTCTTAGCCTCCTCTCCTCTGTCGGCGTCATCGTTGTCGGTGACTGCCTGCTGCCGTGTCCACAATCGCTGACGATGGATGGCACTGCAGAGCTGCAGAGCCTGAGGCAGAGCGACGAGCATCTTTCGGTCGTGTGAACGATTCCACGGTTGCAGCGACTGAGAAGGCATGCAGGCAGGGAAGTGAGGAAGGGAGTGACGTAGGGAGGGATGGAAGAGAGGGAGGGGGTTCGTCCAGCCCATGCCGCGTGCACCCTCAGGGTCAAATCCGAAATCGGTGTGATATTCATAGATCTTGAGATTGCGTTTAGACTCTGCTTCGGCGTGGCAGGTGAGGAGGGAGGTGGTTTAGAGGCTGGTGGTGGGGTGGTGGGAAATGGGGCGGGTGGGGGTGGGGACGGGGTTGGGTCTGTCCAAAGGGCAATGGATGCGACCAGGGTGACGCTTTCAATTATGGCGATCACGACGATGGTCAGTTGCAGCAGACGAACGCCGATCAGTGAGCGGTCAGTGTGGTCAGTGTGGTCAGTGTGGTTTGTGTGGTCAGTGTGGTCAGTGTGGTCAGTGTGGTCAGTGTGGTCAGTGTGGTCAGTGTGGTTTGTGTGGTCAGTGTGGTCAGTGTGGTCAATGTGGTCAGTGTGGTTTGTGTGGTCAGTGTGGTCAGTGTGGTCAGTGTGGTCAGTGTGGTTTGTGTGGTCAGTGTGGTCAGTGTGGTCAGTGTGGTCAGTGTGGTCAGTGTGGTGGTCAGTGTGGTCAGTGTGGTCAGTGTGGTGGTCAGTGTGGTCAGTGTGGTGGTCAGTGTGGTCAGTGTGGTCAGTGTGGTCAGTTGTGTGGTCAGTTGTGTAGTCAGTGAGCGGTCAGTGTGGTCAGTGTGGTCAGTGTGGTCAGTGTGGTCAGTTGTGTGGTCAGTTGTGTGGTCAGTGTGGTCAGTGTGGTCAGTTGTGTGGTCAGTGTGGTCAGCCTGGTCAGTGTGGTGGTCAGTGTGGTCAGTGTGGTCAGTCTGGTCAGTGTGGTCAGCAGCAGCAGCAGCATTAGAAATTCGGCTGTTCATGAGAGAGTGTGTGGTCAGTTTATGGTCACGAGTGGTCAATTGCGTCAGTATAGACAGACTGTATTTTAGATTCACAGCACGTTCATGCATGTTGTATATATATATGTATATTAGGGTGTCCCAAAAAACACTTTTTCTTGAAATTCTTAGGTCTCACCAGTCAAAAAGTTTCCTATGGATATGATAATTTTTGTGTAATTTTTTCGAATTTTTACAATAATTTTTAGAGCGCCCCCCAGGAGCTCCAAATTTTATATATAGCGTACAATGATATTCGTGTGCAAATATTTCAATATATCCTCATATATCATATATCGTCATTCACACCACATATATTTTAAATGCTTTTGCACAAAATATGATATGTCATACTATGTAATTGCTCAAAAAATGTTATGCTGTATTTTTCTCAGACTGGTTTTGCAGTTAATTGACTGAAATTTGACAAAATTGATATATGCACAGACTTTCATATATTATTAGAATTCGGAATATTATTTAACCATTATTGACTACTATAATAATTCGAGCAGTTATTCAAAAAAAAGTTTACTTTGAGATGGTATATTGGTACACAGTACCAAATGTGAGATAGTCACATGTTTGATCCAATCAGTAGTTCACTGCATCGGAAGAAGTGACTCAAGTGAGTCATGGTCGCAATTTGGGAAGTACTTTCGATGTTTTTCAACAGCTTGCAATTAGAAATGTTTATGACTTTCATTTGCATTAAATGTCTGTATCAGGCACAGCCATTGACACATGCCAAGTTGTTCACGATTACAATGGCTTAATTGAACGATTATCCAGATGGTCAAACAGCAGGACTCTCTAGAAAGCTGTCGTCAATGCCGGTAGTCTGGAAAAAGCTTTGAGAGATATATAGCTCTTGTAAAGTTGTGGAAGAAACTTGGCCAAGTGAGATCCAATTTCGGGGTCATGTGTAGTACGAGAGTTGCTTCCTTGTGTGGTGTTAAGAGATCAGAAAACAATTCAAGAGTTGCGTGCTCTGGACTGAAGTATCAAGAATGGCATTGCATTACTTTAAGTGCAGTAATACTGAGACCACGCAGGATAATCACATGCTTGTAATCGTCTAACTAACATGATGCAATTAAATGGAGCACCAGCTGACGTCGGACAGTGCTCCAGGATAATATGTATAGTGTACATCCTATCCTGGACAGTGCGCCAGGATAGGATGGATTGTATGGTATATATCTCGTACTACACATGACCCCGAAATTGGATCTCACTTGGCCAAGTTTCTTCCACAACTTTACAAGAGCTATATATCTCTCAAAGCTTTTTCCAGACTACCGGCATTGACGACAGCTTTTTAGAGAGTCCTGCTGTTTGACCATCTGGAAAATCGTTCAATTAAGCCATTGTAATCGTGAACAACTTGGCATGTGTCAATGGCTGTGCCTGATACAGACATTTAATGCCATAACAAATGAAAGTCACAGACAGTTCTAATTGCAAGCTGTTGAAAAACATCGAAAGTACTTCCCAAATTGCAACCATGACTCACTTGAGTCACTTCTTCCGATGCAGTGAACTACTGATTGGATCAAACATGTGACTATCTCACATTTGGTACTGTGTACCAATATACCCGGTACCATCTCAAAGTAAACTTTTTTTGAATAACTGCTCGAATTATTATAGTAGTCAATAATGGTTAAATAATATTCCGAATTCTAATAATATATGAAAGTCTGTGCATATATCAATTTTGTCAAATTTCAGTCAATTAACTGCAAAACCAGTCTGAGAAAAATACAGCATAACATTTTTTGAGCAATTACATAGTATGACACATCATATTTTGTGCAAAAGCATTTAAAATATATGTGGTGTGAATGATATATGAGATATGAGGATATATTGAAATATTTACACACGAATATCATTGTACGCTATATATAAAATTTGGAGCTCCTGGGGGGCGCTCTAAAAATTATTGTAAAAATTCGAAAAAATTACACAAAAATTATCATCTCCATAGGAAACTTTTTGACTGGTGAGACCTAAGAATTTCAAGAAAAAGTGTTTTTTGGGACACCCTAATGTATATGTATATAAGTATATATATATATATCATCATCATCGTCATCATCGTCAAGAACCAAGAGACCAGTGCCCATATATATATATATATATATATATATATATATATATATATACTAGCTTTTATACCCGGCTTCGCCCGGGTTCCGTCAATTTTTCCCCCCAAATTTCCCCAACCCCATCCCCACCCCCTCCACAACACGTCACCACTAACTCCGACCTCCACCGGTACGCCACCCGTGAAATTTTGGTTTTCGGGAAAAAAATTCCCCCAAATTTCCCCCGCCTCCCTCCCCACCCCCTCCACAACACACCACCACTAACTCCGAGCTCCACCGGTACGTCACCCGTGAAATTTTGTTTTTCGGTGAAAAAATTTCCCCCCAAAATTCCCTCCCCAAAATTACCCCTCTCCCCACACCCTCCACAACACGCCACCACTAACTCCGACCTCCACCGGTACGTCACTCGTGAAAATTTGGTTTTCGGGAAAACATTCCCCAAATTTCCTCCCACCCCCCCTCCACAACACGTCACCACTAACTCCGACTTGCACCGGTACGCCACCCGTGAAATTTTGGTTATCGGTGAAAAAAATTTCCCCCAAAATTCTTCCCCCCTAAAATTCCCTCTCTTCTTACCCCCTCCACAACACGCCACTATTAAATCTGACCTCCACTGGTACGCCACCCGTGAAATTTTAGTTTTCGGAAAAAAAATTCTCCCCAAATTTTCTCCACCCACCCCCTCTCCCACCCCCAGTGTGTGATTTGTCCAAAAAGAAGTGTGGGGGTCAGCTTAATGTCCTTTTGGGGGGGGGGCCAAAATACGCCGCGGCGACTGCGGAGCATATCCGACTAGGGGGTCTGGGGGAGCGTCGTAAGCTCCCCCAGCGGGGTCCGGGGCGGAGCCCCGGCCGCTATTGATTTGGTGCAATCCAAAGCAAAATCTTCTATTGAAAGTGAATTGAATGAATTGAATAATATCACCTTTTTAAAGACCAGTTAACATGTTATTTATGTTAAAGGGTTTGAAGTTTTTCTGTTCGTTAACCCAGTAGTTTTCAAGTTTAATTAACTTGTCATTAGCAACTTTCATTGTAAACAAACACAGTACTGCATAAACTTGCTCTAAATTAGAAGTAAAATAATACAAAAACCACTCCCAATTGGACTTAAAATATGAGAAAAATAACAAAGTCCAATTGAAATTTTTGTTTTACTTTTTTTTTGTTTAACATGGAAAACACATAAACATATGGAGCAAAGACATATGGGTATTCATTTATAGTGCCATAGTGGCACTATAATATTCACTTATGTTGCACTATAGTTAGTACAACGCAAAGTGAGAATAATACTCAGCAGTCAGCAGACTCAGCACTCAAAATAATAAAACAATAGTAAGGTCCTAGGATGAACGAAGTGCTCGGAACTTCACAAGTCACAAGCTGTAACGCATCAACTAGGCCTAAATACTGTTCTTATAACAACTCACAAGAAATAACTTCAAATAAGAACTTTCTTAATAAGAAGATATTTGTGTTCCTATTGAGGACTAAAAACTGAAATAATTTCAAATGACAACAGAAACAAGAATCATCAATAACGAAGTGCAAATTATTTATGATAAACTAGTCATCATGCGAAAATTATTGAAATGAAATTGTCATGTATGATGTAGCCTAATTTGTGATGAACTCTAGCTAAGTGGTAGTGACTAGTCTTTAATCATGGCAAAAAGTTTATATCTTGGTCTAAGCTCATCAACATTCCTTTTCTTCCCTGTTGGTTTGTCGTTGGCACCATGCCTGCCTTTTTTGAACCAAGATAGGCCTAAGACATACTCGTGACACTTGAAAAATTGCACAGCAGGGCCATTAACAGCTATCATCAATAGAGCACTGACAGTTTCAGTTTTTAGCCGGTTTCTTGTGTCTGTGTGCTGCAGATTCATGGAACTAAAACCACGATCGCAATCTGCACTGGAGATAGGATAAACGGACAGTTTTGTCAGCAATTGTTTTAGATGCATTCCTACTTTCAGATTATCTTTAAAAGTAGCAAAATCTGATAGGATTTCAACACTCGCAATAGAACTGAAACAAAGTTGCTTGCAATCTTTGAACAGTATGCCTAAACGTTAAGGCTTCCACAGTTTCTGAAATTTGATCATTTGGGAAATTGTGTCACTGTCACGGGAGTCGACGGGACCGGACAACGTCACAACAGTACAACTTGAAACTTTGTGTCAACTGTGACCTGTCAAGTGTTGAACGAATGAGGAAATGAAACAAATAAGTCCTACTAACTGCTTGCAGTCCCCCTCTTGTGGCACTGGCCGCCCGCACTGCCAAAAGAGGGGGTCGAAATTGGACCCCACACCTTTTTTTTGGAGGTGGAAGTGTGGGGGTCGGGCCATAGCAAAGAGGGGGTCCGACCCCCCCAACCCCCCCGGCAAATCACACTCTGCCCACCCCTCCCCAACACGCCACCACTAACTCCGACCTCCACCGATGCGCCACCAGTGAAATTTTGGTTTTCGGAAGAAAAAAAATTCCCCCAAAATTTCTTCCCCCCACCCCACTTTCCACCCCCCATCTACCACCACTCCCACCCCCACCCTCACTCCCCTCCCCACAACGCGCCACCACTAACTCCGACCTCCACCGGTGCGCCACCCGTGAAATTTTGGTTTTCGGGGAGGAAAATTTCCTCCAAAATTTCTCCCCCCACCACCCCCCTTTCCACCCCCCCACCTACCACCACTCCCCCCCCCCACCCTCATTCCCCCTTCCCACAACGCGCCACCACTAACTCTGACCTCCACCGGTGCGCCACCGGTGAAATTTTGGCTTTCTGGGACGAAGAGTCAAAAGCGAACAAACAAACAAACAAACATATGGAAAGTGTTTCAGAATTATAATATAGATATATATATATATATCGATGGCCGTTATATGTATATAACTATATATGCATATAACTATATATAGGCATATAACTATATATATGTATATGTATATAAATACATATTATATATATAGGCATCTGAAACATTTCTAAGTCGCTCACCGATGCTCTCTCAAGTCGTTTAGTGTCTCTCAGTGCAGTCTATAAGTATATAGGCCTACACTGCACAGTATACAGTGGAGACTGTAGTGTCTAGCCTAACCAGCCCATGCATTATATTTCCAGACACATTATGTATTCGCCTGCAGTCCACAAATTCACACATATAGAACGGGCCTTCGATAATAATGCAGAGTAAAGCACACGTATACAGACAGACATATATGCACGGGTGCATGCAGGTATACCCGTTGAAGCACACACTTAATGAAGTAAACCGTATTTACGAACTGACGGAACAACCTCTGCCTCCATTAAGACTCTGCAACGAATTCCTTCCATCGACGTCTACAGCAGCAGCAGCAGCAGCAGCAGCAGCAGCAGCTTCATTTGCAGACATCGGTCGCCATAGTGGCATCAAAGGCACCGCCGGATGGGTCTGGTGCCAACGAGTGCCTTTTGATGTCACCGATCGCAAAATCCGCTGCGGCGGCGGCATCTAATGCGTCGTTGCTAGTTGACCATGTTTGGACTCGATGCATATATGTATGCATTCTCATTGACAGGAGGAGGCCGCAGTGATGATGATACCTAGGAGGAGTTGATCTCCAGTGTCTCGATGGATTCAGAATCCATTTGTGCGTGACAGACAGAGAGACAACACGATAATAAGAGACCGTATGTGTGTATGTGTGTATGTATGTATGTATGTAGGCCAACATGTATGTGTGTATATTTTTAGGTAATTTGTGTGTATGTATATATGTGTCAAGACACTTAACATAGCGTATTTAAAGTTACTATATGAAGTGGCCTCTTTGATTAGCAGGCGGTTTTTCAATTAGATGCTGCACAAATAATATGCAAGCAATCTCTGATTGTGGCAACAGAATAATTTAATCGCCACAGAGATGATTGTGTTGAATGAGGACTGCCCATGGGCGCCCGCACATAGGGGCAAGGGGGGGCACTTGCCCCCCTGGAAAATTGAAATCTATTTTTCTGACTACTGCTTTTGGGGTTTAAGAAATTTCTTCCCATTGAAATACTAATGTTGCGAATGATACACTTCAGTGAAAGTCAGAAACTTAAGTAATGAAATCTCTTTAGAAATAAAGAAGCTCTTAATTTTCTGCCTTGCATTTTTTTCAAGCTCATGCTGAAAACGGTAACAATGACTTTTAACCCTACCGTGGGTGCCCATGCAAATAGTAGGTTATTCCTATCGATTATAGCCTTCTTGTCTGGAATCTCACTGTAGGCTAATGCAATTTTTCGCAACTAGGCCTACACAAAAATTAATTACCAATAAATTACACAAATGTAAAAAAATTTAATTTATCAACAGCCCATTGAAATTAGGTAAAAGAGATCTACATATTCACAGCGTTATATATGGAATCAAGTCTGCTCTTAAGTCATGCTGCATTTTGTCCATTTTGCATTCTGCCAGCTAGCACAGAATTTAGGTCTACCGGTCAAACTGTAGAGAAACTTGGATAATTGGCTCTGGTTAGGCCTATCACGGGATCCTCCACCTTTCTAAACGCAATTTTTAAGCTCTTGCGACTAGGAAATTTGACCGTGACCACCTCAAAAATTTTGCCCCCCCCTGCAAAAATTTCTGCGGGCGCCCATGGGACTGCCCGATAGATCTCTACACTTCGGTTACACTGCTTCTGACAAAAGTCCCTACTTTCACTTCAGCTGCAGTTTTCTAGCTATATATGCATGGGGCATTACTGCAGGAGGCTGATGGTCTTCAACATTGCGTTGATCATCCGTTTGTGAATGAAAAAGATCGATAGAGACGAACTAACGCGCAATAACCGTGTAGAATAAAGAACCAGGCACACACGAACTTCAGAGAATACATTCACTCGACTCTCTGTATGCCTGTCTGTATGTATGCCTGCCTGTCTGTATGTCCATATGTCTATATATTATGTCTGTCTATCTGCCCGTCTGCAGCAGAGGGTCACTCAAGCGTAACTGCGTCATGTAGCGATTTACCAAGCTATGGATGGATGCACAGAAGAGCTGGCGAGCGATTGGATAAATAGATGGATTGATTGAAGAATGCATGCATGGATGATGGAAGGGGTTGATGCTTGGATGGATCGACTGATTGATTGATTGATTGTTTGATTGATTGATTAATTGATTGATTGATTGATTGACGTAGGAATGGATTAATAGACAAACGGATTGATGGATTGATTGATGAATGAATTGATTGGTTCGTGATGGATGGATGGATGGATGGATGGATGCATAGGCGTACGAGGCGGGGTCCAGGGGGGGCAAATGCCCCCCCAAATTTCGGGCAAATGTGTTTTTCGGGCAAAAGAGGCTTGGACGGGAAAAAAAATTTCGAAAATTATTTCGGGCAAAACAGGTACGGGAGGGATTTTTCGGGCACGCAGGGGTAAAAAAAAGGTCGTAAGAATTTAGAATTTTGGGCAAATGACTAAAAAAAAAAAATGGTCGTCAGATTTTTCGGACGGGAAAATCTTAAGAATTTTGGGCGGATGACGAAAAAAAAAAAAAAAGGTCGCCAGATTTTTCGGGAAAATCTTAAGAATTTTGGGCGGATGACGTCGTCAGATTTTTCGGACGGGAAATATCTTAAGAATTTTGGGCGGATGACTAAAAAAAAAAAAAAAAAAAAAGGTCGTCAGATTTTTTCGGACGGGAAAATCTTAAGAATTTTGGGCGGATGACTAAAAAAAAAAAAAAAGGTCGTCAGATTTTTCGGGCAAAAATTTTTTTTTTGCCCCCCCACTGCCGAAATGTCTCGTACGCCTATGGATGGATGGAGGGATGGATGGAGGGAGGGATGGATGGATGGATGGATGGAGGGATGGATGGAGGGAGGGATGGATGGATGGATGGATGGAGGGATGGATGGATGGAGGGATGGATGGATGGATGGATGGATGGAGGGAGAGATGGATGGATGGATGGATGGATGGAGGGATGGATGGAGGGAGGGATGGATGGATGGATGGATGGAGGGATGGATGGATGGATGGATGGATGGATGGATTGATGGATGGATGGATGGATGGATGGATGGATTGATGGATGGATGGATGGATTGATGGATGGATGGATGGATGGATGGATGGATGGATGGAGGGATGGAGGGAGGGAGGGATGGATGGATGGATGGATGGATGGATGGATGGATGAAGGGATCGATGCGTAAAGTGACGGATGAGGTGATAAATTTATTTGCATGACTCTCTCCATCGTGTTCTGCTTGGATGCGTACATTGTTGGTCGGTCGGTCGGTTTGTTGACTGACTAACTGACCGACCGACCGACCGACTGACTGACTGACTGACTAACTGACTGACTGACTGACTGACTGATGACTGACTGACTGATGACTGACTGACTGACTGACTGACTGACTGACTGACTGACTGACTGACTGACTGACTGACTGACTGACTGACTGACTGACTGACTGACTGACTGACTGACTGACTGACAGACTGTAAGAGGCGAGTGTGTGGACTGCCTGGCTCTACCGTCTTGCCATCGGTCTAATGAATGGGGTCTTATATCAGTCAGGAATAAGGCGCCTTTCTCCTCCTTCTCCTTCGTCGTCTGCATTATGACCACCACACCGCATCGCAGCGAAGTCTCTACTCTGCGGAACCTTGCGGCGCTTCGCTTCATTATGCGCCTATAATTGCATGTGGTCGCTGGACACCCATTATCCACCAGGACAATCATTCTCTCTCTTCTCTTCTCTTCAATTCTCCTCCCTTCTCTTCTATTCTCTTCTCTTCTCTTTTCTCTTTTCTTCTCTTTTCTTTTCTCTTCTCCTCTATTATCTTCTGTTCTCATCTTTTCTCTTGTCTTCTCTTCGCTTCTCTTCGCTTCTCTTCCCTTCCCTTGCCTTCCCTTGCCTTCCTTTCTATTCTCTTCTTTTCTCTTGTCTTCGCTTCTCTTCTCTTCTCTTCTCTTCTATGAAGGGCCAAGATATACAATATTCACATACACTCAGATATACACATGCAATTTATTATATTTAATATGCATAGAACAATATAACACATTTGTTACGTAATTCTATATAGATCTAAATATTATTAAAATATATTGTGTGTTGTATGTATCCATGGCATTCAATTTTTTGACTTTGTGAGTCGGTTGGAGGTTTTATTGTTGTGTTGAGTCGAATGCGGTTCTATACGACAAGTCGCAGTAGCGCAGGATTTGAATCCGAATCATTATCATCAGTGATATTTTACTTCAGGAAAAGAATTTCGTTTTACATCTATTTCAGTTCGCACTGCCTCAATTCATTATCACCGAGTTTCTGACAACCGTCCGTTTAAGAAACTTTAAGTGATTGGCCTGGATTCCTTGCTTTGCTGCCGACCTGCGTTTCATCGCAAACTTCTTGGCAGATGACTCCATGTGACTTCCAGTGATCCTTCTTTCCCCGCTCCCAGTTTTGGTCCAGTACTTGATTCAGCGCAAGAGTATGAGCTCGTTAGCCTCCACTGTATAGAGTCTACATATAATTATAATCCCATAGCAATATTAGATTCGTTTACTGAGAGTGAAGGTTGTCAAATCGCAACCGGAAAGTTATGAAATACGGAAATAATGAATGTTATACAGAGTGTTGGATACTATCAATTTTCGAGTATAAATGCAACCAGAGGCGGATACAGACATTTTTGAAGGGGGAACCAACATGTTTGGCCTTGGGTAGGAAATTTTTTGATCTCTGGCCGATAAAATCTGATGACCTTCTATTCTCTTTTTTAGTCGTTTGGTTTAAATGTCATGAAAATATGCCATCTTCAAAGCCAATGCTAAAATAGTTGATGACCTTTATTTAGTCGTATGCTACTTTTTCTCCCACCTTTACCGCTGCATTGATTGAAAGCTTGTTGAAACCTAATGAGGGGTGGGGTGGGCCACGTCTTGTGTGCATTTCTTAATGAGGGGACACACGATCGATTGCTTGCAAACCTATAGTTCTAATAACCTACAAAGCAAAAGTAATGCGGTGTCTACATGTACAGTAATCAGACACTTGTGTGCTGGCGACTTGAAGAAAACACATCCTGTTCGTACATTGCGCAGCAAATCTGGAATTCGCGCAAAATTATTCCAAAACGATAATTATTATGCCGGAAATGAGTCGCAATGATTATGCTTCTCCGTTTTTAATCCAAACCGACTTAATTAAGTGCTCAGTCGTGTCGATTCCTGGGTGTATGGGTGGAGGAGCTATATAAAAACACCAACCTGCGCTCAGGCATCCAGAGGAAAGGCAATCCGGTCATGCTGAAGCACAGGGCTGTTTTTCAAGAATTTTTAGAACTGCACAACTCTTTCTTTCCTTTCCCATCATCCATGGTATAGGCCTATTGCTTCCAATCGGATGAAAATGACCTTTTTGCTAGTTTTAACTGTACAGAAGTGCTTCTACAACTGCACAAATCCATTTAGAACTGCACAATTTGTGTACAACTGCACGTTAAAAAAAGCCCTGCTGAAGCAATGTAACACTGTAATAAGATTTTTAATGTTATTGGCTTTTGCAATACACTGTATTCCAATTGAACTATATAATACCGGTTTGTTCTGATGATAAATCTGTCAAATCTAAAATGGTTCAAACAGAGTTTAAAGATTCTATCAACATAACATTGTAGAAGTTAATAAATAGTCTATTTGGCACTTTTACAGGAAAATACAATGGCCACGGCTGATGGTTTTTGGCAAGACTGTGAGGAATGTAGACTAAAGCAGGAAATCAAGAGCATGTGTATTTTTCAGAGCGGCTTCTAAATGCAGATTTCTCAGTTTCACCTAATGTATTATAAGTATCATTAGTGCCTCAGTGTGAAGAAGTATCATTAGTGCCTCAGTGTGAAGAAATTTTATAAGTAAAAGCAGGGCAAAAAGTAGAGACTGTGAAATATGTCAAATTTTCAGGAAGCAATTCCTTCACCCCCTCTTGCCGTTCTGCGGGAGCGCAAAATTGTAAGGATGACTTTGGTTTTATAAAAATCTTGAGACAAGAAAAACATTGCAGAGCAAAAAGGTCATTGAAGGAAGGCTTTTCTTAATAGATTCTGGTTTATCGCAGCCTTGAAATGATTGATTGATCGGTAAAATTGATGGCATCAGATCAGCAGAGGAACACCATATATATATATAATATAATATATATATAATATATATATAATATAAATATAATATATATAGCGGTTGTGGACGATGCTCCGCTTAATGCTCTTTATATATATAGAAAATGTTGCTACTATTCAAGCGTTCGCATGCATTGAGTCAGGAAGTTCGACCTTGCATCCATAGAATAAATTCGTCAATATCTTACGAAGCTGGAATTTCGCGAACTTCAGCGCATCGAATAATTGTCGACAAGAATATCTGTGACTGGAATGTTTAAATAGGAAGCAAGCAAGCAAGCACAAGACCCAACCAATGCGAATGATTGCCTGTCTGGTATACGCACATGGCAAACAACTTCTACCAAAATATTATCAGAGGTTAGCTCAATTCAAGCGGGTCACGACTGAAAAGAACGGCACGGGCAAATATGAAAATAATAATATAGGAAATACTTTGAAGTTTCAATGAAAAGATATATGCTGCAACCAATCACTAGATTTGTTTCAGTTTTAGACTCTTTCAAACTTATCTAAATCCGTCATGGTTTCAGTCGGGATTGTATGTGCACTTATTATAGCGCCCCTTCAATATTTCCGCCCTGAAGCGCTGAGTCGGGGTTTCACGCCGAAGCGCTGAGCAATTGCGAGTGAAGGACTTACCCAAGGTCCCTATGCGAAGCGGCCGCTTTGTATATGACCTGGAGCGGCCCTGAGTAAGAGCATGAAGGGGCGCTATAACAAGTGCACATAGACCTATATAAACATATAATCCAGTTATTATCGGGCATTTTGAATATCAGCTTTGAAGAATAACATTTGACTTGAATTAATTTGACATGTTGTTGATGTCTTCAACTTCATGTTTTTGTTGAATTGTAGTCTCCATTGTAAAAAATTTACTTTTGCATTTTGAAAAGTTTGCCAAGCTTTGAACATATCCTACTTTGGATCCTTGTGATGGAAAGCAATTTTCGAGCAACACTGATTGCGAATAATACTTCTGCTGCTTTCAATCTATTAGCCTATAGCCTATAGTTTATCGAGTTGCATTATTTTAGAGTTGGCAGATTTATTGACAAACAAAAAATTACGACAGTTCAATTTAAACACAATTAATATTTACGATGCCATAGCAAATTCTGCTACGGTAGCCTATATAGCTACATGCAACTACATGCATCACGTCCTACTATATATAAATCGTTTGACTTTGTATATTACTGCAGAATGTGCAAGTTAGCCTATGTTCGGACAAGTTAATAGCTGAATATGTGCCAGCTTATTCATCGTCACAAGAAGACTGCAAGAGACATTTTAGATCATACATAAGATATGAAAAATTAGATTGTCCCGATCCAAATGAGCCTTTCGCTATAGATCTATATGCCATTGTTATTATCGCCATTATTATTTATTTTATTGAGCTCCGATATTTATTGCAGTATTGGCTTGTTCTGCATGGCAGACGCTCGTTTCCTATTAAGCATTAAATTGCGGCATTAAACTTAGCTCAGACAAAATAGGACTATAGACTGATCTGGATCAGCCTATAGGTCTACTTTCGACTTATTTGACTATACATGCTACGCTAAATTGATTTATCTGCGGCGCTATATAAAGCCACTCAGTTTTGTAGTATTTGACAATTATTGCAGAATAGCTAGATTTAATTGCAAACTAAAATGCCGTGGAAGTAAATTATTATTTGGCTAAATATAGAAAAATGTCAACGGCTGAGAATTACCAAAACCCGCATATTAAAAGTTTTCTATTTTTGTTGAATTGTTATTGATGGCTATAATTGCTAACGTTACTTGAAGTGATAAAGACTACGCGCGGTTATAAGGCCAGTGGCTAAAGTGGCTTAGATGAGAAGATGAACGCGTTGTCGTTAGACGTCTACAGCATATCTGCTGCTGCTGCTGCTGCTGCTGCTGGTGCTGCTGGTTTCGATAGGGGACGTGCTGAGAGCGAGAACAGCCAACGGGACCCGAACATCATAGACACCACGGTCGCTAAATTTGCTTGGATTCTGAAGAATTCGGACGACAGATTGACTGACTTGAGATGTGGGATGATGGGAGAAACGCTCTTGTCCTTGAGTTGCATGAGATCCACTGCAGCACCGATGACGTCAATAGCACGAGGTCGCTCCGATTGCTGGAGTGGGCGAGAGAGATAGATATAGAGAGAGAAAGAAATAGAAAGAGAAGGAGAGAGAGAGAGAGAGGGAGGGAGAGAGAGAGATATATAAAGAGAGAGAGGAAGAGGGAAAGGGGGAGAGGGAGAGGAAAAGGGGGAGAGTGAGAAAAAGAGAGAGGGAGAAAGGGAGAGAGGGAGAGAGAGAGGGGGAGAGAGGAGGAGAGAGAGAGAGACAGAGACAGAGACAGCAACAGAGCGAGGCAGAGAGAGACAATGAAGAGAGAGACAGAGTGAGAGAGAGAGAGGGGGAGAGAGAGAGAGAGAGAGAGACAGACAGAGACAAACAGAGAGAGAGAGAGACAGAGAGAGAGAGGCAGAGCACCAGCGTCAGACGCGAAATCGCTCATGAGCTGCTGCTGCAAACGCCGCCCGCCCGCCCGCTCGTCCGTCCATCCGTCCGCTGCCCGCCGTTGCTGCGCCGTCGCCGCTCGTTCCTTTAGTTGTATAATGCATCCATATTGTAAAAGCAGACAGAAAGACGGATGCTACGAGGAAGCAGCATCGACAGACACGCTGGGAATAAATCGACGGATAAACACACAGACAAATGGATGCGTGCATGCTGTATATATATATATATATATATATATATATATATATATATATATATATATATATATATATATATATATATTGAACGGACGAACACACCTACACACACACATACCTACACAGTACACAGTACACACACACACACACACACACACACACACACACACACACACACACACACACACACACACATACACACACCTACACAGCACACACATACATACACACACACGCCAGCACCAAAAGCGATAGGAAGAGGAACGGGCTGAGAAAATAAACCCGGGAAAGCGGACAAAAGAATAAGTGATCGGCAGATAGCAGCGCTTCCACAGACGAGGGACGCAACCCATACATAAAAAGAGGCGCGATCGGAAAGACAGGCTCAGCGATGTTTATTACGGTCGCAAGTTAGTCCTATAAGGCTATAAATATACTTTAGGCCTATAGGCTGCTATAGGCCATATCCCGCAAACAGCGACAGCCAACATTCACGGTTCACCGGACTAACTTAAGCAGTGTAGGCTAGTGTCATTTGCAACAACGGCCTATTTTAGGGAGGTGTTTTAGGTGTTTGAACACACCCACCCCTAAATGAAACAATGTAAAAATGAGAAATGCATTTACCAACACACGATGTAAGAACTTTATAAGGGGATTTCATTTTGAAGCTCTCATTTCTATTCGAGTTTGTACAATTGAGTGGATCACTACGATGATCTAATCATGATGATGATCTAATCATGATGATAATCTAATCATCATGATAATCTAATCATCATGATGAGGATCTAATCGTGATGATAATCTAATCATGATGATGATCTAATCATGATGATGACCTATTCACGATGATGATCTAATCATGATGATAATCTAATCATGATGATGATCTAATCATTATGATAATCCAATCATCATGATGATCTTGTGGACGCTGCTCAAGTCTAACTAATTCACTCAGCGGAGGAAACACTCGCCCCCGAAACAAAATCCTGGCTACGACCTTGTAAAAATTAATAGTCTATGAACAGGCATCCACCGTGCACCAACTGCATAATCTGGACACTGTGACAAATAATATCCTAGGAACATAAAATGTCACCCATGTCCCATGCAGCCTTGCCAAGCGTACTATTATAGCCTACTAGTCGAACACACATAAACGTGGACAGTGTCAAACACTTTGGATGAGTGTTACATTCCCATAGATTGTCGCTCGCAGTTACACATGCATCAATGGGCATTCATTCATGTCCCATCATCAGCGCATAATGTGGTCGCCCACAAAAAGGCCTTCAGCAATACACACACACACACACACACACACACACACACACACACACACACACACACACACACACACACACACACACACACACACACACGCACGGGGCATTTGCAGACTGTGCTGCAGTGGAAGACCCGTATAGCCAACGTCTCAGATCATCGTCTCTTACTGCTGCAGTCCTGCTGTTCCTCTCGGATAATAATCCAGACCCGAAAATCCCTGTAAATAGAGACGGACTCTGCCCTCTGCTGCTGCTGCATGCTGAAATCCATTGACGGAGGGAGGGAGGGATGGAGGGAAGCAAGGCCGTAGCCAGGATTTGATTTTGGGGGTGTTTCTTCAGTTCCCTGTCCGAATTTTGCTACATTTTTCATTTCGGGGGTGTTTTCGTGGTTTTATTTCATGGTTTTCACATCATGTGCTAGTAAATGCATTCTTTTATTTTTTACATTTTCCATTTCGGGGGGTGTTCAAACACCCAAAACACCCCCCTAGCTACGGCCTTGGAGGGAAGGAGGGAGGGAGGGAGTCGCGGTTTGCATATGCAACGAATTATCTTGTCAATATTGGACGCGGGGCATGAAAGACGGTTCTAACACGCACGCCTACAGTATAACAGACGCCAGTGTTTCTACAAATTTGCGAACTTATAGGTTCATCGCATGCGACCTCGGTTTTATTTGTCCCCAGCGCACATCCCTTCATGCTGAGGCACTGTTCACTTACGCGGAGTGATAAAAAAACTGAATCGTTAACCTATTTGTTTTTAAAATGGTTGCCGAACTGCTGGAAAATTGTTTAACATGGTTCCCGAACTGTTGGAAAATTGCTTAACATGACATTGGTTACCGAATACCGAAATGCTGGAAAATTATTTAAAATGGTTGCCGAACTGTTGGAAAATTGCTTAACATGACATTGGTTACCGAATACCGACCTGCTGGAAAATTGTTTAAAATGGTTCCCGAACTGTTGGAAAATTGTTTAACATGGTTACCAAATGCCGAAATGCTGGAAAATTATTTTAAATGGTTGCCGAACTGTTGGAAAATTGTTTAACATGGTTACCGAATGCCGACCTGCTGGAAAATTATATAAAATGGTTGCCGAACTGTTGGGAAATTGTTTAACATGGTTACCGAATGCCGACCTGCTGGAAAATTATATAAAATGGTTGCCGAACTGTTGGGAAATTGTTTAACATGGGTATACCGAATGCCGAACTGCTGGAAGATTGCTTAAAATGGTTCCCGAACTGTTGGGAAATTGTTTAACATGGTTACCGAATGCCGACCTGCTGGAAAATTATATAAAATGGTTGCCGAATTGTTGGGAAATTGTTTATCATGGTTACCGAATGCCGACCTGCTGGAAAATTGTTTAACATGGTTACCTAATGCCGAACTGCTGGAAAATTGTTTAAAATGGTTCCCGAACTGTGTGTGTAATTGGAAAATTGTTTAACATGGTTACCAAATGCCTAAATGCTGGAAAATTACATAAAATGGTTGCCGAACTGTTGGGAAATTGTTTAACATGGTTACCGAATGCCGAACTGCTGGAAACTGTTTAAAATGGTTCCCGAACTGTTGTAAAATTGTTCAAAAGGGTTGCCGAACTGTTGTAAAAATTGTTAAAACGACTATATATAGCCTATAGGTCTCTTTAAATATTGGCTGCAATTTCAATGGCAGATCGCCATGCGTATAATTCAATCGACTTTACTTTTCGCGCTTCAACGTGTCGACCGAAGATGTAGTAATTGAATTTATTCAGCAGAAATGCACGAAATGTATTACTA
>OX457040.1:32281599-32289836 GCA_949752735.1 Lumbricus terrestris
ACCACACCACCCCAACCTCCTGCTTGACATTGCCCGCCTCTCCCCCTCTCTCTCCAACAACCGTTTCACCGTCAACCCCATAAAATAAGCGCATGGCGTTGTGCAGCGTCGGGCGGCAATTGGAAACAGAGGACCATCGAGATTAATTTCCCAAATAAACGCGCGTCGTCGTCGTCGTCGTCGTCCATGTATCCGTAACAGCGGGGAGGGGAGGGTGGGAGTGAGGGGAAGGAAGGGAAGGGCGCAAGCACCAGCCCCCATGCATCTCGCCTGCTGCCGCTGTGCGCCGGGATTTTATGCCACCCGAAGCCGGTCATAAATTTCGCCAGTAATTAGTATTATTACGGCGAGAGGTACCTGTCAATTTTCCATCGCCGCCGCCAGAGGCAGGTTTGGCGGCTGATAATAAGTAGCGCAGCACAACTGCGCCGCCGCGCGAGCAGAACCAGAAGCGAACGGTGCGATCGAATGACTGCACTGGATCGGGTACGGTTAGGAATGCAATGCGGCAGCAGCTGTGGTTTCTTTCGTGGGGTGAGCGCAGGGACGGCTCTCTCTTTTAATTAAAAGACTGGAATTCCTTGAACATTTTTTGTACGTCCATTTCAGTTTCAGCGATAGATGCCGCATCACAAGAAATTCCACTTCTAATGTTAGTTTTTTTTTATCTCCACTTTGCAAGCATAGGTCTAACTATTCGTCAGTTTGCCGCTCTGCCTTCGCAAATTTAATTAATTGACTGCTTTTACTTTGTAAACAATGGGACATTTTCGGAACCCCTATCATCGTCCGAAAACTAGTTCGACGATGTGAAATAAGAGGCTTCGAGCACTGTGCATAACCAACAGTACTGTCCCTGGCACGAGCACTCATTGGCTCAGCGGCGAATGACACTTGGTTTCCTCCGGCACATTTTCTTACTCTATCCGATGAAGTTTTCTATTTCGGTGGGCATCGGGGCGCAGAAGCAGCAGCCAGCGGCGCACTGTACGGAGGGAGGGAGGTGGAGCAGCCGCAGCCGCGCGAGAGCCATTGTTTGCAGTCGTGTGGACGAGCGGAAGAAGAGGAAGAGTAGGAGGAGAAGGAGAGGAAGAGGAGGAGGAAGAGGAGGGAAGAGGAGGAGAAAGGGGAAGAGGGAAGAGACTCTGTGCGGCGCTGCTTGGCGGGCGTTCATCCACGCCTGCAGTGCCTCGAACGAAGAGAAGCAGCGCTAGTCGGTCGACGAGAACACTGCCGCCATCTACTTCTGCTACTGCTACTGCTACTGCTGCTTCTGCTGGTGATGGTGATGGTGATGGTGATGCTGGTCTGTTACTGCTGCTGCTGCTGGTGATGGCGTGCACTGAATGTGCCATTGCGGCCGTTGTGCTCCTCTGAAACAATAGCCCCACCGTTGTCGTCGTCATCGTCGTCGTCGTTGTCGTAGTTGCCGTCGGTGTTCGTGCAGCGAGCGAGCAAACAGCTGGAACGAGTGGAAGAAAACGAGGAGAAGGAGGAAGTGGAAGAGGAGGAGGAGGTGGTGGGTTAAGAAGAGGTGGAGAGCAAGCAGGAGGATTCATTACGTCGAACGTCGACGCTCTTTCTCTGGTTGTCCGACTGCGTCTCTCAGTTAACTGTCTGTCTCTGTGTTCCAGTCTGGTCGGGTCGTATAACGATCTGCAGGCGACGAGAGATCGTTACAGGTGTTGTTGTTGTTGTCGTTGCCGTCGTTGTCTTCTGAAAGCGGGCAGACACAGGTGAGAGAATTCTGTCACTTAGATGCAGTCACCTTTTATTTCTAAGACTGCGCTGCAGACAATAGACGAAGATTGACAATGGCGCGCTGCTGCTGCTGTGCCACCACACGCACGCCATTCGCTGCCATCAGTCTAAAAAGAGCATCGTTGTTTGGAAGACGAAATATACATCGAACGTCACACTGACTGTGTCTGTATTTATATACGTGTGTGTTTGCTTCTCTGTGTGTTTGTGTGTGTGGCTGCGTGTTTTGACGAGGGATTGTGTCACTTTGTCTGTTAAAAAGAAGTCTTGTCTCGTTCGCAGTTTTCGTGGAGACAGCATACATGTATAGATTGTCAGCGTGTCATTCTTTCTCCTCTGTTGTTGTGATATGTCGTTCTGGTTAAACCAGAGCGGACAAAGGAGCTGCACCTGGCAGGCTGGCACTGCACGTGCCAAACGCACACGAGCCGGAGACGGTATACGTGTCGCAGAAATCTCCTACTCCTCGTTCCCTAGGCTGCAGCAGGAAAATATTAATTTGTTTTTTAAAGCGACTCTGTAAACTAACATGACGGATAAGTTGTCGTAGTAAACCTGTGTTTCCTGTTTATTACAATTAATCTAATTATGATGGATGATCTAATCCGATTTAGCCATAATTAGGATTTACGTGCTACAGGTCTGAGAAGGAATGTTGAAAATGCAGCTTCAATCAAGCGATGGATATTTTTGTAATACTTTCTAAACAAATGACCTCTTCAAGAGGTTAATACAATAATTGCGTTCTTGTCTCTATTTATTTATTCTTATTTTATTTTATTTATTTATTTATTCTTATTAGTTAGGCCTCTAGTAGTGGTTTCGATAAGGGTTTAAACTGCTCTACGCAGTTACATGTAAGAGTGCTATATTTGCTTTGACTGTTCCCTCTCTTCACTTTTTCTCCTTCTGTTCATCGTGCACGCATGTCCATCACACAGTCGCTCCTCTTCTTTTCGTAAAAGATCTGCTTCTTCCAGCGGAATCTTGCGCACTATGTATAGTTGTATACCATGGGTGGTGGTAGTTGCAGTTTAACGTCACTGTGTGGTAACAATGACCATTAGCGACGCCCTCCTCCTTTATCCAGGCTTGGGACTGGCACTGGCAGAGTGCAACCAGTGGCGGAGTTGTATGCCATGCATGGTGGTATACGAACGGTTTATCATGCCACAGGGGCTTAGCAGCTGCTTAAAACGCAATACGATGCATGCAATACTCCACTCACATTAGCTCACCGCCTTGTGGCCCGTCCCTCACGATTTACTTTTGCTGATGTCTTCTATATAATTACGTTTTAGCTGAACTCTTCCAGAACTCATATAATCTGGCTTTGCACTCCCCCAACAGCAACAGCTTTAAAAAATGACTTTCCACCTCACTGCGACAACTTCACAAAATTTAACTTCACGATTTAACTTCACTCAATTTAACTTCACCCAATTTGACGTCAGTCACGTCACCCAATTTAATTTAACACAATTTAATTTCACCCAACTTTATTTCATCATGCAATTTAGCTTCACCCAATTTACTTCATCCAATTTATCTTCAACCACTTTAACTTCACTCAATTTAATTTAACTTAATTTAACTTCACCCAATTTTCTTCTTTTCGTTCTCTGCCCTTATAAGGCAGGTTCGAATGTTTGACGTCTCCATTCTTCTCTGTTCTGTGTGCTTTCCTTTTTCAGCTTCTGATAACCGTCTTTCATCATCATCAAGACCAACAGTCTTTGTCCTATAGTCTGCCTCTCGTTCTTTTTCCATCTATTTTTGTCTCTATGATTGTTCGTAGCATCGAGTCTCCTCTGAGTGTGTGCCCAATCCATCTTCTTTGTCTTTCTCTAATTGTGTGTATCATCGATCTCTTTTCTCCAACTCTTGTCAATACCTTCTCAAAGTTCTCATTCGTTACATGATCTCTCCATGCAGCTGATTCTTTCTATCCGTCTCCATAACCACATTTCAAATGCTTCTATTCTCTTGATGTCTTCCATCTGCATAGTCCATGTCTCTGATCCATATAACATCCCATTCCATACTAAGGTTTTTATCATTTTCTTTTTCAGCTCCTTATTGATTCCTCCTCTCAGTAAATCTTTCCTCTTTTCAAATACATATTTTCCTAATCCTTCGCTGTATTTCACTGTGACATCTAGCACCCTCCGTTATCGCTTACCGAGATAAGTGAATTCCTTGACGTGTTCTAATTCTTCTCCATCTATGAATAGTTTAACTACCTTCTGCCCTCGTTTGCTTATTCACATGACCTTTGTTCTTTTCTCTTTGTTGATTTTCATGTCATATTCCTTTGATGTTGTGTTCAGCCCGTCCATCATCAGATCTATTTGTAACAAGTCCTGACTTTCTGCCATCATTGCTTGATCGTCTGCGAATCTTAATGCCCTGATCCACATTCCTCCCACTTTTATCCCTTCCTCTATAGTTTCTCCAATGCCTCCTTGATTATCTCCTCTCCCAATTTAACATCACCCAGTTTAATTTTACCCAATTTAATTTCACCCAATTTTATTCCACCATCCAATTATCTTCAACCAATTTAACATCACCCAGTTTAATTTCAACCAATTTAGCTTCACCCAATTTAATTTAACCCAACTTACCTAAATTTGTACTTCTGCGCTGACCTATATATCTCTTTCTCTCTCTCTTCCTCCACTGACTTTGGATAGACTATAGCACGTCTGCATATTATGCACATGTCACCAACCTTAATTAAACGGTAACACGGTCATCTGACTTTCACATCCGGCGTCTCAGGGTGTCAGTCACAGATCCATCTCGCGTTCCACCGTGACATCCACAGTTCACGCATTTGTTTGTCCCAGAATTGATTGCTGCAATTCTCTTCTTATTGGCCTTCCAAAAGTGCGTCTATCCCCCTGCTCAATCTACTGTTCTCATTGCTCTTGCTCGATTGATTGCTCGCCTTCCTATAAATACTCCAATACATCATCGTTTAAGGTCAACCAACTGCACTGGCTTCCCTTCCTCTCTCTCTCTC
Organism: Lumbricus terrestris; assembly: GCA_949752735.1. Taxonomy (NCBI): domain Eukaryota; kingdom Metazoa; phylum Annelida; class Clitellata; order Crassiclitellata; family Lumbricidae; genus Lumbricus; species Lumbricus terrestris. The sequence goes on from OX457040.1 coordinate 32,286,389, forward strand.
CGTCTGTCTGTCTGTCTCTGTCTGTCTCTCCCTCTCTGTCTCTGTCTCTGTCTGTTTGTCTCTCTGTCTCTCTCTGTCTCTCTGTCTCTGCCTCTGTTTCTGTCTCTGTCTCTGTCTGTCTGTCTGTCTGTCTGTCTCTCTCTCTCTCTTTCTATCTCTACCCGCATCCAATAAAAATTCCTTGCTTTGGTCTTTAAGTCCAAGCAGGATCTTACTCCGAAATAACATCTCCAGATCTTCTCCTTCAGCCTCATCTTTCGGCATCTTCTCCTCAGCCTCCTCTTTCGGCATCTTCTCCTCAGCCTCCTCTTTCGGCATCTTCTCCTCAGCCTCCTCTTTCAGCATCTTCTCTTCAGCCTCCTCTTTCGGCATCTTCTCTTCAGCCTCCTCTTTCGGCATCTTCTCTTCAGCCTCCTCTTTCGGCATCTTCTCTTCAGCCTCCTCTTTCGGCATCTTCTCTTCAGCCTCTCCGATCTCTATTGACCAGTTTGATTGCCTTGTCACGAGAACTATGACACCAGTGTTGCTCAAGCCCGAATCTGCTCATTCCTTATCCATTATTGGATCTTCGTTATGGAATGCCCTTGTCCCCACTTTGCCTACGACCAACCTTTTGGGCCGTTGTTTGCAAAGGCTATCTCTCTTTCCTCAAAATCTATTTTTGTCCGTGGGCTCTCGCACTGCATGGAAGCGCTGTACATGTGAAAGGCCACGGCTGTGGGAGGCACAATAGAAATTACTATGAATACATTACATTGCAATATACGTCGTGAAAATTGGATGCTGCTTTTCAGTGTTTTTGCGCCCTAATACCTACAGAGCAGGTCAGAGGCATAACTTGAGTCTTCATAACAGAGCGCTTGATATTTATGCGTGCGTGCAGTGACCCCGAAACCACCATTAGATCTAATTGAGTTATCCTAAGGTCGCGGTTGAAAGTTGCTTCTTGTTCAGCCGGTTCAGACATTTTAGTTTATAAAACACATTGTCTGCTGTGCATGTGGGCTCTAGATACCATTAAAATTATTACATTGTCCGACCGTTTGGGGGTTAATACGAATGGACTTCGTGTTTGTATGTAGACTATACGTAGGTTCTATGTTAGTCACAATAATTTTGCAATTCAAAGTCCCACATCGCTTATAGGAATGAGTTGACAAGATGGTTACCATTCAACAAACATGCATGTGTGGTCGATGTATCTCCAATGGAGGATGGCCTGAGTCATATGGAGATGATCCCATTGGCATTTTCCCATGTAGCCTATAATAGAGGCTATACGTACATTACCGTGCCACGTTTGACTGATAACAAAACCATCATCATCATCATCATCATCATCATCATCATCATCATCATCATCATCATCATCATCATCATCATCATCATCGTCATCGTCGTCGTCGTCGTCGTCGTCGCCGCCGCCTCCGTCGTCGTCGTCGTCATCGTCATCGTCATCATCATCATCATCATCATCATCATCATCATCATCATCAGAGTCGTCTTAAATCTGTCAGCCACACTGGAGGCTGAGTAATAGTGAGTATTGCTTTGCATTGCTTTCATGTTGTTTTGTTCGGGAAGGGATGGAGGCATGTAGTGGCGCATTGGATAACACACTGGCATGGAGATCAGCGGAGCCGAGTTCGAATCCCGATATCCCATGCATAGGATATACACGTGCTATTATATAGCGCCCTTGCATAGCAGGCTGTCTGTTCTATTATTATTTGTTTAGTTCTTGTTGAAGAGCATTCATATGATTGTGTAGATGTTTGCATACAGATAGCCACTCCCTACCAAACCCATTATGCGCTGTTGCGTGCCTTGGTCTCTTCGCACTGTTTTATTGACATATATTAATGGTCTCCACTCTGCAGTTCACTCACAAGCGGTTCTTCCTGACGACCGATAACATTTTTTGCTTCATGTGATGCGTGCAGTTTCAGTATTTTTAATTAAATAATTCGGAAACGAAGCGTCGTTTGAATTTTATTCGTTAACCTTCAATAGAATTGAGTTTCGAAACAGCTTTCCTATAATAGACCATCAGAGTTTACTACAGCTTAAATGCTCGGAAGTGAGGGAAGTTATTTTTGGTCCGAAGGACTGCAAGATTGTAACCTACACAGTTCGTATTTCTCTTGATTTCTTTTCCATGAGGTACAGAGTGGGGTCCACTAAGTTATTTGTATGATATTAGCAACTCACCCTTCCATGTATACATGACTGTATACTGCGGGATGACATACATGTATGAATACTGACGCAACATTTCAGTATAATAGTGGGCTAGGCGTATCACACGTCAGTTGATGTACCTTGCATGGTTTCCTGTCTGGTTTACTGTCTTTGTATAATATGCTTAGCGCATGTTGCGTGTTGACATGAGTTTTTTATGCTCCTCTTTGCTGATGAAACCCTGGATTCTAGCAAGGTCTACTTTGCGATTTTAATTACGCGTTGACGTGCGTCATTTGTCCGTCATTGCAGATTGAAAATAATAGGTAATAATTCTTGCAGGCGTCTAACAAGAAGACCGTCTATAGAGTCTAGACCTAGAATAATTCAACAATAGAAAATTCAGCAATAGAACACTTTCACAGGAAAGTTTCTTGGGTCAATACTCGTTTTCCGAACGAAACTGTGGAAGGCGTTGTTCTCTGCTGCTGCTGCTGCTGCTGCTGCTGCTGCTGCTGCTGCTGCTGCTGCAAAGCGCGTTATTCCATGGACGCCTTGTATGGTCACCCCTCAAAGTGCTATAGGGCCCACTGTTTCGACGTTGCCCTATTACCTCAGCTAAATGTATACATGTGCCTTTGATTGCGTAACCGCCATCGAAGCTTTGAAGGAGTAGGTTTATAATCAGTCTCTGGAACAAAATTCAGAAACCAGATTGAGAATGCGCGGCTGCAGGCTCTCTGCGCTTATTGGTGGAGAGGCGCTTGACAAAATTGGTATTTATGATTAAAAAGAAATGCCTGGACGCTCATTACCTTTCCATGTTGTGCTGGCCAATAAGTGGCAGGACGGCGTTCAGATTTTAAAACAAGTGCATGGACGCCGTCCATGACCGTCCAGCCACACTTTTAGCCCTGCTGATAGTTATCAGAATTTGCAATGGATCTATAAATTATTAACAAACGAATGAACGAATACAGGGATCTGCAGTCTCTACTGAACTTCATTCCTCATCAGATTTCTTGTTCCATATAGAATTCGAATCCGGACAAATACCTCTTTCTTGTCTGTGCGCAACTCAATTGTGCATAGCTAATGCTGCAGTGATCAGGCGCTATAGAAGTCAGTAGACACTGTTTGTCACTTAAATGGTTTGCCGTCATATTATGTGCATGAAGTCATATTAGTTTCTGCTATTCATTGACCGCCGTCTGTTTTTGAATCCTCGTCGTCACAACAGCTTTCTGCCAATCTTTGCCTCTCCTTC
>OX457040.1:32292536-32307536 GCA_949752735.1 Lumbricus terrestris
CAGATGTCCAAGGACAAAATCCTCTGCTACATGTACGTGCATTCGTGTCCCTAATCCTCCTCCTCCGTCCTCGTCCCTCTCGATGGATCCAACTCGTTAACGGGTACAACGACTCGAGACCTGGCGCTGCCTCCAACAACGACCGAATCGAATTCCACGGCTCCAACCTTTCCGACTGCCGTGCGAGACATGAGGAGCTGGCATCTGGACGAAGAAACACATGCACTGCAGGGAGAGGGAGAGACGGAAGGGGACGAGGGAGACGCCCCCGTGGCTCCCTATCGGTCGACGGCAGGCCTTCATTAGCAGCGCTTTCTCCGCTGCTGCTGGTTGGACTGGCGAGGGCGCTCGTGAAGAAGAGGAGACAGAGACAGAGGCGGAGACGGAAAGAAAGACAGAGATAGAGACAGAGGGACAGAGAAAGAGGGACAGAGACAGAGACGCTCAACGTCCGTCTAAATGGCGTCTAATTTATGCGGCCGACGATCAGACTAAAGATTAGAGGAGTCGTAGGCAACGATGACGATGCATTGCATCTCTCTCTGTCTCTCTCTGTCTCTCTGTATCTCTCTGTCTCTCTGACTCTCTCTCTCTATGTCTCTCTCTCTCTCTCTCTCTCTGACTGTCTCTTTCTCTGTCTCTCTTTCATCCGACTGACTGCGCTGAGCGCGCTCGCTCTCAAGTATGCTTCGTCGTCGTCGTCAGCCGTCCCTAGGTGACGTTCTAACCATCTTCCGGCTTCGACGATCTGAGGCTGCCGTCAGAGCCTACTGTATACCATACGGGAGTAATGACCGCTGGCTGCTAGATTTTCCTCTCATTGGTTGGCTGACAGGTCGGAATGACAACAGAATGAGGACTGTTTGGTTGTTTGAATGGTTAGATGTTTGACTGGTTAGATGTTTGACTGGTTAGATGTTTGACCGGTTAGATGTTTGACTGGTTAGATGTTTGACTGGTCAGATGTTTGACTGGTTTGCTAACCAGTTTTATGACTCGGTGATTGACTGGTTAGTCCGGCTTATGCCTGATTGATTGATTTATTGATTGATTGATTGATTGACAGGCTGGTTGTTGGCGCATGGTTTGGGATTGGCTGGGTTAAATGTTTCCAGTCTGATTGATTAATTATGTTATGTATGTATGTCTGTGCACTCGTCATAGCGCCTCTTAAAAATTATATATATCTACTCAGAAGCGCTCCCGACTACAACGCGCTCACTGAATCGGAAATCCAGGTCGAAGCGCATGAGCAACTGCGAGTGCTCACTGCTCAGGGTCCCTGTATACGCGGCTGACAAAGTGTATAGTTTACTTCGTCTGCATATTATTTCGAATCGTTAGCCTTACTTCTGGTCACTTCTAATTTGTAATTATCTATCGTTTTTGCGTTGCAAATTAGTCGACCAACGCAGTATTATCATTTTTCACCAATCCGACTATGCTACCTTGGGTATGGATCCTGTTCATCGATCCATGGCATCTTCCATTTAAGCCGGTGTCACGAAATAGAGTATCCCCCGTATTAATTGTATCCCCCCAAATTAGAAAAAGTCGAAAAAACCGCTTCCGCGTGTATTTTTTGGGCAAATTAATTTTCATCTGCTTTGTTTTGAACAATGACACTAACAGGTATGTTTATTCCTACTATATAATTTGTTTTGCCCTGTTTTTAGAGCACTTAAAACATTTAAAACACTTAAGAACACTCAAAGTCACTAAATAAATTCGAGTTGCCTTTATCTGAACGTTGCTTAGGACAGTGGTTCCCAAAGTGGTGGTCCGTGGACCGGCACCGGTCCGCGGAGGTATGATCGCCGGTCCGCGAAGAAGAGTTAAAAATAAAATAAAAACTGTAATTATTAGTTTCTTGTTTGAAATTGTAAAATTATTCGAACTAACGCATCGCAAATGCTATTTTTTATTATTAATAAACTGTCATTTATTTATGGCGCACCTAAACAAAAAAGGAATCTTGCACAAATAGCGTTTAACAGCAAAGTCTGCTCATAATAAATCTTAAACAAATAAGGTTTCAAGGACATATAAATGTGGGATAGTTGTAAATAGCATTGTATTCTAGTCTTTTTTTTATTATTTAGGTCGCTTTTGTTTGCCTTCGCCATTTACGCCTAAGTTAGCGGTCCGCGAGCTTTAAAAAAAAATTGTTGCCGGTCCGCGGCCTACTGAAGTTTGGGAACCACTGGCTTAGGACACTTAGGACAATTATAGTCACTTAAAATTTTGATTATAGCATAACTTTTTTTATTAGGCGCATTTTTCAAAAAAGGGGATAGAATGGTTTATCCCCCCGGATAGTATAGACCGGTTAATTCCATCCGGTGGATAGATTAATTCATCCCCCCGGATAGCTTTCAGGGGGGTACTCCGTTTCGTGTCACCGGAATTCGTTTCATCAATCCTATTTAATTAGCAATTATTTTTCGCCAGTAAAATTCCAATTTAAGTCGGAATCTTTTCACGAATCCCATGCAGTTCTGTTTAAGAAAAAGTTGTTTTCATCGATCCGACTTCTATTTTTGGCAAGAATTCTTTTGGTCAATACATCTTGTATACTCGACCAACGCTATACAGTATACACCCGTGCAATGGCGAGTAATTTAGAGTGCCAAAGCGATAGATTGCCCTGCAAATGAAGTGTTTCTACGATCAAAAAGGTGAAATTCAGCGAATACCCGTGTTTATGCAGAACGGTGAGTCATTTTCAAAACTGCTGCTGGGGAGTTTAGAAATTTAGCCTACCGGTACTGCAACAAAAATGCTGAGCAGATTCTGAGCAGAGCTGAGTTCAGAGTCTTTTCTTGAATTCATTGTCCACACACTATAGGCCTATACTCGGCATGCATATCTTTAGCGATTAGATTAGAATCGGATTGACGTAAAGAATTCTTGCCAAACAGAAGTTGGATGGAAGAAAACCTTTTTTTAACTAGAACGGGATTTATGATTTTTTCTCACTCCGCCTCTGTTTGCACTCTGACGTTAAAGTCGTTAAATAAGGAGGGCGTCGCTAATTATCTATTGTTATCACAGAGTGGCGTAAAACTGAAACCTATATATTTAATATATATATATATATATATATATATATATATATATACCCGGGTGGCGCATAAAAAACGTTCCCAAACTTTGATAACCTGGCAAAGATCTAATTTCAGAGCTATAAAATATTAATTTATACCAAAATGTTAAGCAATCATTTCTGTACACACGTGTCACATTTCAAGAGAGTACCTTTATTATGTCACATCCTGCGGCAGGATTATGACGTCATACCTGCTTAAGAATTTTGCACAAACCTACGTCATTTATTTCGCCGTGAACGAAAGTCTTCAATTGCGCCAGTAAGACTTTATCATGAGACTAGTCGTTTCTCTCAAATATTTAATGGTATCTGCTGGAGTTTCAATGCACGGTAAAACAGACATCATCTTCATTGATACTGAGAAAACAAAACTCAATGGAGAGCAGTATACGTCGGCTTGTTACGCGATAAGCTCATTCACGAATGTCGCAGGCCTATAGACTCAATCCTGACGACAATTACATCTTTCAACAAGACCGTGCTCCTTCACATCGTTGCAGATTGGCTCAGAAATTTCTTCAAGCAATCACCTCTGATTTTATCCACAGTGATGCCTGGCCACCAATCTCCCCCGATCTACATCCTCTGGACTACTATGTACATGTAGGCCTATACTATGAAACGCCCTAAAGGAGCTTGTGTATGCTGGTCGCAGAAACCCGTTTCTAAGAACTGACGAATTTAAGCACGTCATTGAATTAAAAATATTATGGTCTCTATTAGACGACACACAAATACTGAAGTCAATAGGACAGTGGAAACAGCGTTTAAGGGTCGTTAGGCCTACACGAGAAGGTGGAGGATCAATTAAATATTTGCTCGCGTAAAACATTATCATAAAACAACTGTGCAAAATTTTGACCATGGATCATACCGTTCTAACAACAATTTCTCTCAAACGGTTGAGTATTTTGGGCTCAAATTTGGCTGTGTTGTACAAATATGAAATATGATTAGTTTGATGTACTGTGACTTGGTTTATCTTTAAAATTGTTTAATTGCCAGGTTAACAAAGTTTGGGAACGTTTTTAACGTAGGTTTGTGCAAAATTCTTAAGCAGGTATGACGTCATAATCCTGCCGCAGGATGTGACATAATAAAGGTACTCTCTTGAAATGTGACACGTGTGTACAGAAATGATTGCTTAACATTTTGGTATAAATTAATATTTGATAGCTCTGAAATTAGATCTTTGCCAGGTTACCAAAGTTTGGGAACGTTTTTTATGCGCCACCCGGTATAAGTGACTATAGTGATTATAGTGTCAGTCAGTTTCAGAGGTCAGAGGTCAGAGTTCAAATTTCCCGCCAAAGCAGAAATGTTCGCAAAGACTTCTGCTCATGCATCTGCGCACATTAGCCAACTCAGCGGTGATGAGCACATTGACTGTACACTGTCGGTGGGAGGACAATGCGGTGAGGCAGAGGACTGACCACCAGCCATCGTGCATGCCTATGCTGAGCATGTGAAGTCGCTAACATTTCCTATATAGGCCTACTCATTATATATATATATATATATATATATATATATATATATATTTCTGCCTCTCAAGCCACACAGACAGACAGAAAGAAACAGACATGCGCGCCTCTTTTCTTCTTCCTCCTCCTTCTCTTCTAACTCCTCCTCCTTTTCCTCCTAATCACACTCCTTCTCTTCTTCTTCTTCTTCTTCTTCTTCTTCTTCTTCTTCTTCTTCTTCTTCTTCTTCGTCTTCGTCTTCGTCTTCTTCGTTTTCTTCTTCCTCCTCCTCCTTCTTCTTCTTAGTCTTCTTCTTCTCCTCTTCCTTCTCCCTCTTCTTCTTTTTCCTCCTCCTCCTCCTTCTTCTTCGTCTTCTTCTTCCTCTTCTTCTTCTTCTTCTTTTCTTCTTCTTCTTCCTCTTCTTCTTCGTCTTCTTCTTCTTCTTCTTCTTCTTCTTCTTCTTCTTCTTCTTCTTCTTCTTCTTCTTCCTCCTCCCTTCTTCTCCTCTCTTTTTCTTCTTCTTTCTTCAATTTCTCCTGTTCCTCCTCTTCTCCTTCTTCTCCTTCTTCTTCTTTCTTCTTCTTGTTCTTTTCTTGTTCTTCCTCCTTCTTCTCCTCCCCTTTTCTTCTTCTTTCTTCAACTTCTCCTGTTCCTCCTCTTCTTATGTTGTTATTTTTGCAATTACAATTGCATGTTCCTGGAAGGGATGCAATATAATAGAACATGATGCGCCGCGATGGGTCATAAGCTATAATAGGATAGCATATCACGTACAGAACAGGAGAGCATTGCAGGACACGGTATAAAATATATCATATGGATGAGATGTGATTGGATTGGCTAGACGAGCCAATGTTTCGCATTCAGGTATAATTGTTATTGAGGAATAAGCAATCATTAATCTTGTGTCGAATGCTTATGAGGAAAAATTGCGGATTTATTAGATTTCAGGTGGCAGCCAAATTGAAGGTGATGGGACATAAAGTCGCAAAATAATCCTGCATGGCGGCTGTTCTGAACGCGGCATGCAGGCAGAGCGATTTTTGTGGCTTTGTCCTTCATGGGCTTTTCAGACCAGATTGCATCAGGACTGTATGAGCACATTGTGCAGTGAATACATGCTCACACCTGTAGGTATTATGATTGAGTATAGTTGAATATGGATCTTTCGTATGTGAGCATGTTATTTATTGTGCATGTGATTGAAATTATTCAATGGAAATTTTATGGTCTTTTCAAAAGAGACGCCAGCGAATCCAGAAACACGGGTTGTTATATATATAGGCCTATATTTTTATTATTAAGAAACAGAGTGAGAGACAGGCAGACAGAGAGACAGGCAGATAGAGGCAGAGGCAGACAGAGACACGCAGAGACAAAGAAAAGGAGGAAGAGAAAGAGAGAAAAAGACTAGACAGATAAACAAGCTGGATGCCGTAGACCTATAGGGTCTATACTCTGTATACACGTATAATCAAAAAGTTTTGCCATCATCTCTTCCTGCCCATTGCTTTGGAAGCATTTATACATAGACTACGTCAACTCAGGGCTTTTTTAACGTGCAGTTGTACACAAAATGTGCAGTTCTAAATGTATTTGTGCAGTTATAGAAGCACTTTTGTACAGTTAAAACTAACATAAAAGGTAATTAGTCCTCCGATTGGAAGTAATTTACCATGGAGGATAGCAAGGGAAAGAAGGAGCTGTGCAGTTCTAAAAATTCCTTAAAAACAGCCCTGCGTCAACTCTGCCGGGGTTGGCTTCATTCGTGAAGTTGGCCAACGTCTCTCGTAAACTTCTACAGAGCCGACGCGGGAAGTGACCTTTCTGTTTCAACGCCTAGCTCTCTATAAATCTATCTGAATTCAGCGCTATAATTATTTGTAAAGTTATTGCATTTCGCACCGGTATACAACTTAAAATACTGATGTTGATGAGGACCAGACCTAAGCTTCCAGACATTTAGCAACAGCTGCTTGCTTGGAGGACAAAATAGCAGCGTGTGAAATGTGGATATATGGAGGAATCCCCTGGGGATATCATGCATGGAGGGACAAGAGAACAAACGATTCAGTCCTAAAGGAGCTATAGGAGATTTAAGAGGGAGCATGTCATTAAATTTAATGGCCACAAGACAAAAATTGACGTATATTTCGACATTCGCGAGGATATGGTTTGGAGAAGGCGATGATGTTGGTGTGTGGAGAGGGGACGAGGAGAAGAGGACGACCGAGGAATAAATGTAGGTGGATGGAGAAGGTGCACAGGAGAACAGCGATGAATCTCGCACATGCAGCTGAGAATAGATGCGACAATGGATAGGAGAGAATGGCGAAGACTGTTCATAGCGGTCGCTATTGTTCCACGAACCGACAGCATAAGGTGAACAGGTGACCCTGCATAATATTTTAGAGTCCTTAGGGATTATATAATATATACCATGCAGTACCTCGGGGAAACAACAGAGACTTTATGAGTCATCGAACATCATCTTCGAATTTATAGAATCTATATTGATAAGGTATATAGATCAGTTCGTTTATCGCACGTATAGATCTACACTTCTGTCTGTCAGTCTCTCCTCTGCTCTGTCTCTTCTCAAAACCTGCTTCTTCTCGCGGGGCCTTGCGCACTGGGAGCGCCTCTGAACGACTCACCCTACTAGAGGCGCTTTATAAATGTTTAAATACAATATGCTTATATATAAACTATAGTCGTATAATAATAATGGAACTGACGGAATGCACAAAAACAAATGACGAGATTAAATATTAGGCGAGAGAGAGAAAGTTAAAGAAAGCAGGACGGTTGAAAAACAAATAAATGTTGAAATTCGCGGTTCGATGCCCGAAGTCCCCTTTAGGTCGACCCAGCCTTCCGTTCAGTCAGTCGCAAGATGAGTGAACACATGGGAGGCTGGCAAGACGTATCTGTTCCATGATATCATGAAGTTTCTACCGTCGCTAAAACGGTTGTTGTTGATGATGATGATGATGATGATGATGATGATGATGATGATGATGATGATGATGATGATGATGATGATGGTGATGGTGATGGTGATGGTGATGGTGATGGTGATGGTGATGGTGATGATGATGATGATGATGATGATGATGATGATGATGATGATGATGCTGATGGTGATGATGATGGTTATGGTGATGGTGATGGTGATGGTGATGGTGATGGTGGTGATGATGGTGATGGTGATGATGACGATGATGATGGTGATGATGACGATGCTGCTGCTGCTGCTGCTAATGCTGCTGCTGCTGACGATGATGATGACGACAACGACGACGATGATGATGATGATGCTGATGATGCTGCTGCTGCTGATGATGATAATGCTGATGCTGCTGCTGCTGCTGATGATGATGATGACGACGACGACGACGACGATGATGATGATGGTGACGACGACGACGACGACGATGATGATGATGATGATGATGATGATGATGATGACGATGATGATGATGATGATGATGATCATGATGATCATGATGATTAAGGAGATGACACTGAAGACTATGATGTTTATGCATGATAATACTTATTCAAATAACTAGAAGCATTAAGTCTACTTGCGTGGATGAGGTGCACGTGAATTCCTGTAACATTATAGCAGATGCTATTTGCGTGGTCGTCGCATCTGAGACTTTTCCCGCGCTGGTCCACTTATCAGGCGGTCGACAAATCATGAATTGTTGGAATGGAAGCGTCGGGCCGCATAACCCGTATTTATACTTATCCTGGCCTTGCGAGCATGAACATAACCATAAGCATTGTCCACTGCAGCTGCTGTACAGTGTGCTATATATCAACGCAGTGCATGGTTGTTATAGTAGCGGTGGTGATGTCGGCGATGGATGCGTTGTCACCAGGTTGTGGCGACACGTGACCCACAGACGGTCACCCGAACGACGACCTGAGCAATAAATATTCCAACAAATTTGCACTTAACACGAATTTCCTTTATTTTTGCTCAGTGTTTTACGTCAAATTACTGAGAGTTGACAATAGAACCGGTTTGAACATAATGATATTATGGGCATTGATTATTCTATGTGTACACAGGTGGGGAGGTGAGAGCGGGGTATAGGGCACACCACTGCCTTTCTAAAGGTCAGTTTCTGTCTGTCTGTGTGTGTCTTTGTGTCTGTATGTCTGTCTGCCTGTCTGTCTGGCTGTCTGAGTCCCCTTCTCCATTTGCTTTGACAGAGACTGGTGAGGACGAAGCGTAACTGGCTTTTCTGAAATCGAATGGAGGGAGGCTTGCATGACCTGGTCGTCCCACTCTGATGTGTATTCGCCATTGCAGGTGTTAGACAAATGCATTTCTCTTCTAGAGATCAATTCTCTTGAATCGACGAACGCCGCCGCGGCGTCGATGCTTCGCGAGCCTGGAAGACATTTCGTGCAAAGTTCACAGTCCATTGTCGACTGAACCTCGAAGGGGAACGCTTTCCATCGGTTGTTAATGACCTTCTGTCGTGCCAGTGAACCACTGACTCGATCCTTTAGCCATTATAGTCTAGAGCTGCATACTTTATAGTCTATGTAATTATGTAGCGCCCCAAGGAACTATTCATCGGTAGGGGTATATACTGTTGGAGCTGAATAATAATTATAAAAGTTGTATTGTTGTTGTTTGGTTTAAAGTAGTTGAGACTCGACCACACATCTGATCGATCGAAGAAGAAGAAGAAGAAGTCGATTACAGTCGAGCGTAATAGCAGCGTCGAAGATAGAGCAGAGACCACAACAATAGCACTACAACCTCTGCAACCAACAACAGCATCAAGAACAACAATAACAGCAACAAGAGCGGTGTCATGGGCAACACGCACGACACAGAGATCGCGCGGATTGAAGCCGATTACATACACACGAAATGGCGAACAACAGAGGATTATCGATGGGGTTACTCCAACGACAGAGGTAGGCGGCTATAAATGTGTAGTAGTAGTAGTAGTAGTGTATAGACTATTGGTTCTGCCTCATCCACGTGACCTAGACTGGTTCCCTGCTCTGCATATCGACCATAGACCTATAAATGTGTAGTAGTAGTGTATAGACTATTGGTTCTGCCTCATCCACGTGACCTAGACTGGTTCCCTGCTCTGCATGTCGACCATAGACTACTTATTGTTTTTATCTAAAGAAGGCGGATTGTTGTCGATAGAAAAGTTCCTTTATGGATGAGGCTATACTCCAGCGAAAGAGTTGAAACAAACTATTGTCATCGTGGGGTTATTCGAAGTGGAAGGATGACATCGATTTACAGACGTTTCTTATCGATTCGGAACAGTTTTTTTTTCTTATAAGAGTGGCGCGCTAAGCTGTCCATGCTGAGAACTGTCATCTGCATTGCCGTATACTGTGGCCGGCATTAGATGCGAGATGAAAGACGGGAGATGTGTAGGCTACTGCTCGACAAAATCGACAAAACATTCCTTTCAGTTGCTTCTCTCAAATTTCAGTTCTGTCTTACATCGTTGAAACTGTATTGAATATTAAGCGCATTTGTGAGATATTGAATAAGAGCTTATACTAGACGAACCTTCGCTGCCTTCTATTGACTGTATTCGTAGGCTTTAAAATATTTTGTCTGTCCTGTGTGTAGAAATGATTCGACGAGTTGTAAAGATTTAGGAATTTTCTTGCGAATAATAGAAAACTTTTCTGAACATGCCAAGACCCAACGGAGTAAAATTACACAGGCGTTATTTTAAAAAGATGTTTTATTTATTTATTACATATTCATTTATTCATTTTCTTTGAATTGCTTTGAAGCTTCGCGTCCTTATGGCAATAGGCCTACCGCAGAAAAGCTCATGTGGCTGCTGCATGGCTATTTACTAGACTCACTAGAGAGACCGCGACCTAACTCTGTAATGAATATAGGCCACCATTGATGCTAATTGCGTCTCGGTTTTTTCTTTTTTGTTTTTCATCTTGCGCGGATATAATTGTTGTTGTTGTTGCTACTGTTGCTGTTGTTGTTGTTGTTCTTCTTCTTCTTCTACTTCTTCTTGCTTTTAATTATTATTGCCAGTTTCGTATCGTTATTGCTATTATTAATATTAATATCAAAATTATTATTATTACTATTATTATTATTATTATTATTATTATTATTATTATTATTATTATTATTATTGTAATGATATGTTATTATTATTATATTGATATTAATATTATTGCTACTACTACTACTACTACTACCACTACTACTACTACTACTACCTCTGCTGCTGCTGCAGCTGCTGCTGCTGCTGCTGCTACTACTATACGAAACTAACTATTACTGTTAAATTAAAATATTTTGGTATTATGCAAGTGTAGGTTTAAAAGTTAAAACATTAACCTACTCACGAGAGCAGGTGTATGACGTGGAATCAATTGACTGAAATGAGAAGCCAAAATCTCCATTGCTATATATGAACCAACCAGCAGCGTCAGAAGATCAAATCCGTCATGGCCTAAAATCCGAAGAGGACCTAAAAATTAGACCAGTATACAAACATGGAGCTAAATATAGGCTATCTAAAATGTTGACGCTGCAGAAGTTCCTGAAAGGTCAAAGAATTTATGAGAAATGATGACCACGTACAGTCTACTTGTTTTCGTCTTGAGAAGATAGATCGCCACTGCAGCTGCTGCTGGAGTCTGTATCAGTCCCCCCTCTGCAGTCAGAGCAGACACACACTTGGGTCTTCCAGGCAGTTCTCGTGCACCCCTCTGCAGATGACGCGGTATCGGTCGGCGGGGAGCAGCTCAGTGCTTGCGTTGTGCCATGTCTCGTAATCTTTACATCGGATCGATGCCTCTGTTTACATGGATATATAATTATATATATATACATATATATATATATATAAGCTGCGAATATTATATTCATAACATATATATAATTTATATTCGTGCTATGCAAACTTATATCGTCGTTATGCCACTGCTGTTTTCAAGCCAGTGAGGGTTGAGGGATGTTTCTGATCTTCCTTATCTTCGTCTAGAAAGAAACCATGACCATATTTCGATAATCAATTAGATGTTTTATGAAGGCTTCGTAGATCAAATGTTTTGCGTGAGAGTCGAGAGAGTCATGCATACCATAGGGTGGAGGGGGCAGAATCCGAAGATATGGGAAGAGATTACGCAAAATTATAAGCATGCAGATGATCATTGGTCAGCTGAAGCAAGGCTGGCTGCAAATGAGAGCAGATCAGAGAGCAGGTTAAAAGAAGAGAACTTGCTGGCTGACTGACTGACTGACTGACTGACTGACTGGTTGCATGATGAGTGACTGACTGACTACTGACTGGTTGACTGACTGACTGACTGACTGACTGGCTGCATGATGAGTGACTCACTGACTGACTGGCTGACTGACTGACTGACTGATTATAATTATCGACTGACTGACTGACTGACTTACTTACTGACTTATTTACTTACTGACTGACTGACTGACTGACTGACTGACTGACTTACTTATTTACTTACTGACTGACTGACTGACTGACTGACTGACTGACTGACTGACTGACTGACTGACTGACTGACTGACTGACTGACTGACTGACTGACTGACTGACTGACTGACTGACTGACTGACTGACTGATTGGCTTATTGACTGAGGCTGACGTGCTGACTGGCTGACTGACTGACTGACTGATTATAATTATCGACTGACTGACTGATTGACTCTAGTACTAGATTTCAAGAAGGAACCTGAGCTTTGATCGATCATGTCTGGTGCATCGTAGACACCAATTCCCAATAGAAATTTAACTGATCAGATTACAAGAGATACGTTCTAGGACCAGACACTGTAGACAGGACTCTGTCAAGAAAGTCAGAATGCTATGGCTCTTCAGAGTCTTCACTGCTCAGGATATACAGCTGCTGCCCAGATGTCCTGCTGACAAAGTCAGTCGATCAGTTAGTCAGTCAGTCGGTCAATCGTTCAGCCAGTCAGTCGGTTAGTCAGTCATCCAGCAAGTTCTCTTTCATTGTCCAGATTTGCGTCCTTTGTGGACACGACTTAAAGTGTGGCTGGACGGTCATGGACGGCGTCCATGCACTTGTTTTAAAATCTGAACGCTGTCCAGCCACTTATTGGCCAGCAATGGCTGGAACGGCAAGGGGCGGCGAGGCACTTCTTTTGGAACGGTAAGGGGCGTCCAGGCACTTCTTTTGGAACGGTAAGGGGCGTCCAGGCACTTCTTTTGGAACGGTAAGGGGCGTCCAGGCACTTCTTTTGGAACGGTAAGGGGCGTCCAGGCACTTCCTTTGGAACGGTAAGGGGCGTCCAGGCATTTCTTTTGGAACGGAAAGGGGCGTCCAGGCACTTCTTTTGGAACGGTAAGGGTCGTCCAGGCACTTCTTTTGGAACGGTAAGGGGCGTCCAGGCACTTCTTTTGGAAAGATAAGGGGCGTTCAGGCCCTTCTTTTGGAAAGATAAGGGGCGTCCAGGCACTTATTTTTCAAAACCTTTTTTAATCACTGTTTGTGGAGCAGGAACACTTGAAATGACGTCAACTATCGCCCATTTTTCAAACAGTTTCTTGCGTGTATGTATACTTCGTTGTTTGCCATCTATCGGCCAATAATAATAATAATTGCGTGTGGCGTGCTCGAACGGAGAACTTAGGAACTTAGAAGTAAAAGGACGAACGAAATTACCATTCAACCGCCGTCTTCTGAACTCAACGCTTGTCGATGACAGACTGTTTCCCCTTTGAGTCTTTCTCTGTCTTCGCCTGCATGCATGGTCAAAACCTCCCCTTCCTTTTCCCAATCGTCTAGATCCCGTGTGTTTCTATAAATCATGATCACGGTGGCGATTATTGTCCTAATCTGCAGTTTTCCCGTATGCATATATACGCTTTCATATAATATTAAAGAACGCTCTTATTAGACCTGTCGTGTCGACCAAAACCACATTCGTCTGGTATGAAGCACGCAACTGGCAAATCTATTCGTTTGGTCGTGCAATAGGTCGTAGTTTCAACAACCCCTATGCATGCTTAGCGTTGACCCCGACGTTTGCTGCCAATTAATGCAACCTTCAGTCCAAGACTTGCATCAACAACGACGACTACTTACTTATTTACTTCGTTACGCGTTGTTTTTGGCCGCAATAATTATGCGACGCGCGTTGCGTTCTGGGTGTTTTGGGAGAGCGCGGTGGCGATGGCACGCAACAGTTTGGCAGCTGGTCCGGGCAGGCGCCGAAAAGTGCCAGCAGGTGTGCCCTGTGTGCGAGTAAGATATGGTCGCACTGGGTGTCGTTCCCGAGCCGGTGGGGGGACGTCGGCTGTAATTTGATTGCCGACAGCAATGGCGCCTTCTGGTTTGCGGACCGCGGCACTTCGGGTAATACGGGAGAGCGTCGATGAATGATTCTGGATGAGTAGCTGTATACATCGAAGGGTCTGGTGTAATTACGGGCACCCCGTACGCCGTCTCAACGGGCCCAACGGTTGCAGGGTTTGCACGCACCACGGACCTCAGCCGCCTCATACCTGATTCGGTTCCCTTGGGGGGCGGAAGGCGAGGAAGACGATGTGGGAACGTGGAGTGGAGAGAATAATTATGGGCTTGAACGGAGGAGAAGCGCAGAGGTTTATAAAAAATATCGAAGAGGAGAAAGGAGTGAAGTGGGAGAAAGTGAGAAAATATTAATGGAGGTTGGCAGGTGATTAAAAAAAGAAAATAAAACTCGTATAGAACGCAGAACGAGGGCAGCAAACAGCAACGTTTTTTTCAAGAAGAACAACAGATGTATGTTGGAAGAGGGAGGTAATTCTTCAGAAGAAACTGAATAATTAACTTACTATATATAGGAAGCGAAGAAGGAGGAGGAGCTCCTGTGTTTCTCAGTCAAATGGCGCTATATATCTGGGCGATTGCATCGCAAGTCACAAGTACAGTTACAACTTATAATAAAGGGAAAATGAGACTAAAAGAGGAAGAGATCAGAAATTAAATATAATTATAAACGGTATCCATGGTGATGCCAATGTGTATATAAGGAGGAGAGAGTGTAAGAGGTGAAATAGGAGGAAAGTAGCAGGAACAAGAGGAGGAGGAGGAAGATGGGGAGGAAGAAGATGAGGAGGAGAGAGTGTAAGAGGTGAAGCAGGAGGAAAATAGCAGGAAGAGGAAGAGGAGTAAGAAGATGGGGAGGAAGATGATGATGATGAGAAGGAGGAGGAGAAGGAGGAGGAGCAGGAGGAGGAGGAGGAAGAAGATGGGGAGGAAGAAGAAGATGAAGAGGAGGAGGATGGGGAGTGCAAGCCACAGCTGCATCTTCACAAGGATGCAGGTGCATGAGATGTATCATTTTTAGTGATGAACGCTATACCGTGTATACGTATAGTCGTATACGATCGGCAAGGGATGTTTAATAC
>OX457040.1:32312536-32322536 GCA_949752735.1 Lumbricus terrestris
ATATACTATAGCCCAGCGGCGCCCTAGGATTTTTTCTTGTACGCACAGCCAAGGGCGGAAAGATTTTCGATGGGGGTCAAGGGGAAAAATTTTCGTCAGGGTCGCCAAAAAACTGATGACCTTTTTTTTAGTCATCAGCCTCGAATCATCGAATTTCTCAAAAACATACCTTTTTTTCCATCCGCCGAAAAAACTGATGACCTTTTTTTTAGTCATCAGCCATTTTTTAGCCTTTCAGCGCTGTATAGCCTACATACGCACTTGCGTACGTGCGTAGGCCCTATACGCCTTCGGGCGCCGCTGCTATAGCCTATATAGATATCATATGAATTTTGCATTGGCTTGTGACGAAAGGGAGGGAGGGAGGGAGGGAGGAAGGGAGTGGGTGAAAAATTGTCGAAGATTGCGTGACGTCATTGACGGACTGCCGCTTACTCATTTAAGTGTGGGCGTCCATATCGGGTCTCAACTAAAAACAAAAGCATATATATCGTCTGATACTTTCTCAACTACCTTTGCCCAAACCGATTCGAAATATACATGGATGGCCTTACATTACATTTTGGTCAGTTCTCTGAGCTGTGTGATGTGACAAGCAGTTGCGAAATCTATTTCGTCGAAGGCGGCTTTGATTTCTTCCATTCTACACGGGGGGGTCACCCGGTCCGAACATCGACGTATTTCTGATACTTGTGGGGCGCGGTGGTGTAGTGGGTATGTTCGATGCTTTGAAACCGGAGGGTTGCAGGTTCGAAACCACCTCAAGCCGCCGCGTATACGGACCTTGCAAGACAAGTTGATCTTCACTCGCAATTGCAGTCAGCGCTTCCGCGCGAAACTCCGATTCAATGTCCGCGCTGTTGTCGGGAGCGCTTCTGAGTAGCACTCTTGAAGGGGTGCTATGCATTATAGCAAGTGCATGTACACCGCACGTACATACTCTATTGCTCTGCCTTGCTATCCGCCTATCTGGTCACGTTTGATGTGCAAACTATTGCTCTGCCTTGCTATCCGTCTATCAGACTCTATCTGGTCACGTTTGATGTGCAAACTATTGCTCTTTTGGCAATAAACTTCGGCTTGAAACACGTCTACAAACTCGGCGCACGAGGTCTTAAAGGGCACAAAGCTGAAAACCTTAAGCCATCTTCTGCAAATGGTAAACACTTTGTCGGTCACTTTGTATCGATAATAATCCCAACATGAAACCGTATATATGCGCTGCAGTGCGTCAGGATTGTATCAAAAGAATCGATCAGAATCCTGTACACTATACACTATAAACACTAAAAACTATACACTATACGCTATACACTATACACTATACAATATACACTATACACTATACACTTTACACTTTACACTAACACTATACACTATACACTAGGCTATACACTATACAATATACACTATACACTATGCAATATACACTACACTATATGCACTATACAGTATACACTATACAATATACAATATACACTATACAATATACACTATACAATATACAATTATACATTATACACTATACAGTATACATACACGAGGTAGCCTAAGTACGTGCGTCCTGACATCATCGCTGACTTCCAGCGCTGACAACAAAACCGTTACGGCACATTAATGAGCGAATAAAATTGCTCGAACGGGTCGCATATTTTCGCTAAGCAGCTCAGCGTTCGGACATCATACATGTAGCGCGCAAAATCAACATATGTTCCTATATATATATCTAATATACATATATATATATATCTATGAATAAATATATATATATGCATGTATATCTAATATAATATATATATATATCTAATATAATCATATATATATCTATGAATAAATATATATATATAATGTTAAGGGCACGCAGTCTTTGCCGAACAGCGTATACATATGAACTCTAAACATAGCTGGGCGGTTCGTACCGTGGACATCACCCGCGTATATAGGTTCATTTGATAATTGTGCTCCAGGCGAAAATAAAAATTGCTTTTCGGGAAATCGATCTGCTGTAAAGACTCGTGACGTCGAGACCACCAATGCAATGCCAGCCAACGGAGTGACCACTGGCCACTGTGCAGAAAATGGTCATTACGGCGATGGCGACTGAGAGAGAGAGAGAGAGAGAGAGAGAGAGAGAGAGAGAGAGAGAGAGAGAGAGAGAGAGAGAGAGACAGTGAGACAGAGAGACAGTGAGACAGAGAGACAGAGAGACAGAGACAGAGACAGAGAGACAGACACGCAAACAGACAGACAGACACAGACACAAACACAGACACAGACAGACAGAGGCAGAAACACAGACACACACAGACACAGACAGAGAGGCAGGCCGGGTGCGCGACCGAGCGGCTCCCCGAGCTACGCAGCCGGTCACGGGGGCGACGGGAGGAGGAGGAGGAGAGGAGGAGGAGGAGGAGGAGGAGGAGGAGGAGGAGGAGGAGCGGTAAACTGGAGAGACATGAGAAATATTCTGGCGTGCATTGCGGTTATGATCGGGCGGATGGATGTGCGGCATAAATAGCCTCGGGGAGGAATTTATATAGGGCAATTTCATGTCGGCTGTATTGACTGCACTTATCCGCTATGTCGTCGGCCCATATTGGAGGCAGTGGGCGGCGCAGGGAAGCGGCGGCCTTCCCGTTGTTGAAAGAGACCTCTCGGGCGGACGGTCGGTGGGTCGGTAGGCCGAACGAACGCTTGGCGGGCATTTTATATGGCGATAGGAAAATTGGCGATTGGAGAAACCCAGAAGAGGTTCCAGTGGCCTCTCCAGTCGGGCGTTCATAGAAGCCGTCGACGATGTGGAATACTGGATCCCACCCACGGGAGTTCTCCTCCACTTCTGATCAGACTCCCTCGAGTGCATGGATGAGCTATAAAAATTAAAGTCCTCGTTCGTCTCTATGTAACCACAGATTAAACGAAACGAGGAACTTCCGTTCCTATCCTTATCTGTGTGCTCCTTGCATCGTATTTAAGTATGCCTGTGTGCCTGTGTGTCTGTGTGCCTGTGTGCCTGTATGCCTGTATGCGTCCACGTACAGGGAGCTCTGTGTTATAGAAATTCGACCGGAAACTGCCAGTCGCGACCTTCCAGAGGGGTTCCAAAACGACAGGAAACTTTATTGCACTAATAAATTTTTGTGTCGTACGTAATCAGGTCCACAAAATGAAACTGCAGCAGCATCAACTTTATCGGTCATTTGGAAAAAACATGACTTGAATCTTAAGTAGGCCTATTATAGGATACGCCTGTGTCGACTTGTCTAATTTGAATAATTTGGATAAACGATTGTTTTTATTTCCCCCTCCCCGAGGTGGTTCTAATCTCTGAGATGATTTCTTCTTTGTCTTCCTCTCCCTCCTCCTCCTTCTCCTCCTCCTCCTTATTATTATTATAATAATTATTATTATTGCTATTATTTTTATAATTAGTATCGTATTCTTTTATTTTTGTATTTATCAGGCCTATTATTATGTGGAAGTTGAAATTTTGGGCTAATGAGGACGAATGTTTTGCATATTATATAGAGCTGCTGTTCAATTCTGGGCCTCTCTTTGTCTTTTCGGAGTCTGTCGGTGTCTTCATTGTTCGAGTTATTATTATCATAAATAACAATAATAATGATAACAATAAAAAATGATAATAATGATAATGATAATAATAATAATTATTATTATTATCATTATTATTATCATCATCGTCGTCATCACTATCATTTTGAAATAACGTATTTCGTACCCTTCGGACTTGATTGTACAAATGCAAAGTCTGGAACGGCTAAATTAAGGAGCCAGTATCTGCGTCGGCATCATGCATATCAGCTTCATTGATACTATATTTTACCCGAGGAATTATTTTTGTTATTATTATTATTATTATTATTATTATTATTATTATTATTATTATTATTATTATTATTATTAATTAAATTTGCTACTTGCACAAGATCACACCCAAATGTGAAACTGAGGCGCGGATATATTCAGCCAGCCAGAGGATGATCCATGCAGTTAGAGTTCCATGTAATTGAAAGTCAAAAGAGAAATAGTGAGTTTTGAGCAGATGTTTGAAGGAAGGAAGTGCATTCGAGCCATCACGGATCTCTGCCATACTGCACTTGATCACGTCATATCTTGATTCAACAGCGCAATCCATATTTTTAAATCTTCTAACCTACTTGCCTTTGTTGCTATAGGGGCGCTTCACAATGAGTAGTTGGCAAGTATGCAGAGTCATTTTGGATACGACACTGATGGAGTAGTACATTAGGCCTATACTTGAGTATCTCTTCTTTCTTTTATGTAGACTTTTGTCTTGATTGAATGTACGGACCTACCTTTTAAACGTCTTTCTCGGATATGCTTATCTCCTTTTTCACAGACTTAATTATGTTTGATTGAATAAAAAGGATGTACTGTGATTTCCTTGAGCACGGATGCGATCTTTTATAAACGCATAATCACATCTACATGTACATCCATGGAAAGAAATTTCATAACGTGTCCATTTACAAATGCGGCATCTAAAGTGGAACGCCGAGCGAAAGTGGACCATGCATGGTATAGTACCGTTATACATGCATATAGCCTGGCCTTCCGTTTAGCAGGTATCCCTTGGTTGTATTAAGGCCGGTGTGTGTTATGTTTATGCAATGCGTGTATAGGCCTACAGTATGCATGCATGTATACGTGAATGTATGTGTACACTGCATGTCTCCGTTTTCTATTCCTCTTACGTGCCAGCTCTCCCTGTCCTCATTTCGTTCTTTTCACTTATCTTTTCCTTCATTCCATCTTTGTTCCTTTTCTTTTATCACTTTTAGCTGTGTCCTTCGTGTTTGCCTTTTTTCTTGCGCTCATTCTTCCTTCACCTTCTATCCTCCCTCCATCGTTCCTTCCATATATCCGTCCTTATTCTATTTCTTATTGCCTTCCCGCCTTTCTTTCTTTCTGTCTCGGCCATTTCCTCTCTTTTACTCTTCCTTTCTTCTATCTTTCAATTTGTTTCCTTCTTTCACTTTATCATCCTTCCTTCCGTTTCTGTGGTGTTTCCTGCTGACATTTAAGCCCACGCCAAGAGAGAAAGACAGACAGACAGACAGAGACAAAGACAAAGACAAAGACAGAGACAGGGACAGAGACAGAGACAGAGACAGAGATAGACAGACAGAGACAGACAAAGACAGACAGACAAAGAGTCAAACAGAGAGAGAGACAGAGAGTGACAGAGACAGAGCCATACAGAGACAGAGAGACTGAGAGAGACAGAGACAGACATACAGACAGACAGAGTCAAACATAGAGAAACAGAGAGACAGAGACAGGCATAGACAGACAGAGAGTCAAACAGAGAGATAGACAGACAGAGACAGAAAGACAAAGACAGAGACAGAGAGACAGACAGAGAGAAACAGTCAGACATGCAAAGAGAGAGCACTGCATGGATCTCATGAAAGCAGATGAATGAGAGTGTGCTGGGGAGGGGCATCGACGGCCATCCTGTCACCCTTCAAATGACCTCGTATGAGTCACGCGCCATCCGAACCGTGACGGATGTTGCCGCCGCCGCTTATAATAGCCTACACAGCATGCAGCTTCTGCATCTCGTTGCGTGTTGTTGTAGGTCCGGAGACGTGGTGGGTCTACTACCCATCAGCGTCAGGCGGTATGCAGTCGCCCATAGACATCATCACGGAGGAAGTGACCTATGACCCGGACCTGTGGAACCACCCTCTACAGATCTGCTACCGGAACGAGGCCAATGACGACGATGACGATGACGAAAATTCCCCTTCCGTGCCCGTCAGAGAGGCCATGTCCCTCGTCAACACAGGAAACACAGCGCGCATCAATGTCATCAATTCACACTCGTGTCAGTATAATAATGATTATATATTCATGTATATATTTATACATACTTAGTATATATGTATATATATATATATTTTTATATGGGTCCTGGGCACGACGTTAAACTGCATCCATCCTCTGCCACAGGGAACCAACAACGTCCCTGTGCCGGTCCTAAGCCCGGACAAAAGGAGGAAGGTTTGCCAGATGGGTGGCGATACGCTGGCAGTAAGAGACCAAGACGATTGAAATCCGCAAAAACCACGGCACAAGTGACAGAGCGACCCAGATGCTTCAAGGTGTCATGATGTGGAGCAGACATGCACAGGCCGGTCAGGACAGACCGGTGGAGAGAGTCGGAGAAGAGCGTGGGACACATACGGGCATTGACCCAAGTTGTCCTTCATGCCTCTCTCCCAATATTCTCTTCAGTCAGACAAGGTGGTCTAGCTGCTCCAAGATGTTAATGGTATGGAGCAGACCTGCTGACCATGCAGACCGGTTGAAGCTGGGCAACATGATGCGAGACAGACTCAGACAGAGAGTGGCGTCGGACTCCTACGGGCATTGAGCCTAAGGATGTTGATGATGATGATGATATTTTTATATATAGTTGCATTTATAAAACTATATATTTATATATGTATTCATATAAATTATGATTACTATACCCGTCGTACATGTCTGGTGATTATATATTCATATATGTAGCCTATATTTTTTCATATAATTAGTATTCATATGTATATATTTATACATATATTATATATATATATGTATATTTACATATGATCACTACCCGTCGTGTCTGGTGTCGCTTAATCTCGCCTTCTTTTGTCTGGTTTGGTCTATTGATTAGTATAGTCTGGTCTGGTCTGGTCTGGTCTGGTATACGATCTGGTAGGGTTTGGTCGCAATGGTCGGGTGACTCGGGTATGGTCTGGTATCGTTTGGCTCACTCTAATTTCTGATTTGTCAAGAATGATTGTTTTTATGTGATCGCATGGTATAAAGTCGATCGCTATAGTCTCGTTCGCGTTCGAGGATCCTGTGTGGCCGAGTGGGTTGTAGCCCGCTGAAATCCATACATTTCATTTTCTCGTTCGCGTTGCTAGGGTTGGGTCTGTCTGTCTGTGTGTCGATCGAATGAATGGTGTCTGTGCTTTCTTGGAAAGAGTTGTCTGCTTTAAGACCACGTGTAGCTTAGAATGATAAGAAGTACTGCAGCCTAGTTTTATTTCCTCCCAAGAAATGACGCTGCTTCATCGTTTTATTGTGCTCAATTCTTCGGATTATCTCCAATCGCAAACGAAAGCTTGGTAAGTGTAAAGTTGTTTTGAATGGGGTTAGGACATATAGACTGAATATAGGATTGATTTAAATTTTATGATAACAATGGAATTGGATTGTTCTCAATGCAGATATAACAGGTGGTCCGTGCAGGGACCACAACTACGTCTTGGAGCAAATCCATCTTCACTGGGGCGAAGATGACAACTCTGGCTCAGAACACTTGGTCAACGCACTCTCTCATGCAGCAGAAGTAAGTGATTTGTGTATACCGTCTAGACTTGCAGGCCTTTATACATGTGCATGACATTGTATGAGCGTGCACATTCCGCTGTGCACTTTAGGTTAAGGCATCTATACACGCATGTGCACATGATACGTTTCTTTTATGAAACACAAGACATATATATATATATATATAAACTCGGATCATACATTGGAACAAATTGTGTAGCTGCCTCTTATTGCATTCAGTGGTGGGTTCAGTATGAAAGTTGTTAGAAATAATGGTGCATGCATGGAGTTCGAAATGTGAAGGAGAAAAGGAGAAACAAATTCTGCCCATGCAATCTATAAGAGCGTAGCCTACATCCATAATCTATTTGCATTCACAACAGCCACCTGTCATGTTGGCCTTTACATGTGAAAATTTATGACATTGTTACTTAGGACCAAACAGTTTCCAACTTCTGCTCTGTTCTGTTGCTGTGTTGCCGTCACGTTCTGTCTCTATTCTCTGGCTCTATAAGTACGTTCGTTCTTTCGTTAATTCTATGCGACAATAATTATCAGTCGTTTCTTAATTTTTCAATTGTTTTATCAAGACCTGTTGTATAGACTGCTAGCTTTGCAATCCTTTTATTATAGTCCTGCATTGAGCTATTTTATGCTATTTCTAAGTCTTGGTTCTCAGTGAGAACTTGCGACTGAGTATGTGTCTGCTTTGTAGCCTCTGACGACTTTGACATTTGCTCGCTGTTTAGTAGGGGCATAAAGATTGCTAGTAATTTGTTTACTGTAATGCCGTTCTTGACTAACAATCACCAAGCAGAGATTGTATATCCTTGTAATGTTATTTACGACTGGAGCCTAAGTTTTAGATGATTGTGGAATCGGTGACTCAAACCCTGTGCATGCCTCTCATGATTTTATTTCGAATCGCCTGCCACAAATTAGACTTAGCAACTGGCTTTCTTGGCATACGTCACTTGCATGTTTTACCTTTTTATAGGCCTACTTATGGCATGACTCCATTTTGGACCATAGCAAATATTCATCCACGCCTCAGACTATACTGCATGACTTCGAGTGCAATAATTGTTCCAAATAAACACGAATGGCAAATTAATAGCTGGGTTTTCCCTGTGTGTTAAAAAACATTATCGCACCTGTTCTATACTGCATGTGGAGAACAAAATGCGACTTGTGATTTTCACTGAACCAGACACAATCCCAAGCTGAAAGATTTTATTGAATTAGACCACACCATCCATTCCCATCTTAAGACTGCCCTTCCCATGCGTGCAGCCGGGGGCTGCAGGGTCGGTAGCGTCCCTAAATAGTTGAGGGGCGTCATATATAATGAACGAATGGATGAATGAATAAAGAAACGTTTTGCTCCTCCGATGCATCTTTCTCCAAAATGCTGCTGACGATAATGTCATACCCCGATGCTGCAGATGTGATGCCATGGAGTCGCTTTTGAAACTGCAGGACGTAAGAGCTCTTTGTTCTTTCTACATCACTGAGAAGCGAGACCGACTGATGTGACATCAACCGTGCATGGCAGCCAGATTGAAGAAGAAAAATGCTCTTGATAAATGACGTCGAGTATAAATGTTAACTTACGTAACGTCACGCATTGCCCTCTCTCTCGTTTCCTACATTGTTTGCTTATAAATTCGTTATATAACGCAGACGTTTCTATATATAACGTTCAAATCGTTGAGTCCGTTAAAAATCTCGGAAGGTTAAACGGTAAGTTGAAGGTGAATCAATCAACGTAAGACATCTGCAGGTTCAAAGTTAATCAGAAGAAAAATTAATGTCTTTATGTATTATATAGGCCTGTGTATATATGCACGATGTATACTATGCGTGCTTTATATGCATACATATATATACATCCATGCATCAATGCATCCCTATGCACTTTATGCTAGAAAGCAGCCTTGCTGCCTATGTGCACAACTGTACAAGTAATGTATGCCTGCAAAAAGGGTGCAATGTCCTACATACACATGTATGCACCAAGACTCTGATTTCTACTGGCATGACTATAAATCAAAAGGATCCTTTCCCCCCTTTTCTCTACAAACCTCATGACCTTGTTCAGGTCGTCGCCTTGACGATCGCTACTCAAAGTTACTGTCCTGCTCTCTCCCATTTCTGGGCGACGAATTGCCATGGACACACAAGAGACACACAAGGACCTGCATGTAAAATTTCAATCGCAAGCAGTATACATTGTTTAGACGCAATTCTGATGATCTCCCTGCTTCAAAGCAGACTCGGGCGACTGCTGCAGTCACCCCACCCTCAACCCCCTCCCCAACCCCCAACCCCACTCATGTCTGTGCACCACCTGAGCAAACACAAAAGCACCGATTTTGTTCTCTTAGTGCGTCCTCCTCCTCCTCGTCTTCTTCCTCCTCCTCCTCCTCCTCCTCCTCCTCCTCCTCCTACTCCTCCTCCTACTCCTACTCCTCCTCCTCTTCCTCCTCCTCCTTCTCTTCCCCCTCCTCCTCCTCCTCCTCTTCCTCTCCCTCTTCCTCCTCCTCCTCCTCCTCTTCTTCTTCCTCCTTCTCCTCCTCCTCCTCCTACTCCTCTGTTGCAATTCGATCTGCCTCTTTGCAGTCAG
>OX457040.1:32327536-32455036 GCA_949752735.1 Lumbricus terrestris
ATGATGACGATGACGATGACGACGACGACGACGATGACAAAGACCACGATGACGATGACAAAATCGTCGCTGACGAAGACGAAGACAATGATGACGATGGCGATGATGATGATGACGATGATGATGTTTGTCATCAACAGCTACATCTGGTTCATTGGAACGAAGACCTATACGACACGTACGAAGAAGCCGTCAAACGAGAAGATGGCGTCGTCATCATCGCCGTCTTTCTCACGGTCAGTCACAGCAGCAGCAGCAGCTTCACTTGCACTTGGCACTTAACTGGCACAGTCAGATTCAGCATTATAATAATAAATGTTCTTTGTTCACTCAGACAATTTTGTCTACACAAATATTTGTCTTTCAATGAATACATCTCATGCACAGGAAAGACCTTGATTTAGATATATACTCTGGGGATAGAATAATGAAAGTTTAGGTTGGTGCCATTACAATGAGAGGTTTAGCAGGGATGTTTTAAAGGAATTTTTAGAACTGCATAATCCCTTCTTTCCCTTCCCATCCTCCATGGTAAATTACTTCCAATCGGAAGACAATGACCTTTTTGCTAGTTTTAACGGCACAGAACTTGTGATAGAAGTGCTTCTACAACTGCACAAATCCATTTAGAACTGCACACTTTGTGTACAACTGCACGTTAAAAAAAGCCCTGTATCGCACAGGAAAGATCTTGATTTCGATACTCTCGGAATAGAATAATGAAAGTTTAGATTGGTGCCGTTCTAATGAGAATTTTAGGTGGCGATAGACCTACATACCCCCCTTCCCCGATCAGTGAACTCCCTGCTGAGTGTCATGCAACAAAGTCTATTTTCCAAACTGGTTCAAACGCTATCAATCCTGTCGTCCTGTACCGGTATACCATAATTATTAGCAAATTGCGTCTTCTTCATTGGTTCAGCCCCGCGGTATCCCGAAAGTCTGTATAGTGATGCTGTTTGGACTTCAACTGTTTTAATAGGTTACCATTATTATTCAGCAATCTCACACATTTTTTTATCCATTACTAGATCAGTTGGTTAGAAAGAAAACTTGGAGAAAAAACCATAGGCCTATTGCCAAATGTGCTGAACCTCTTATACTAAAGCTTCAAAATCCATTGTCCTCCTGGGGCTACGACGCATTTTAAGCCCCCCACCCCAAGTCTGGTTCACTATCAAAAGGGCGACTTCGAAAGGGCGACCATAAGAAGGGCGACCACAAAAGGGCGCCGATTTTAAAGGCGACTGTTCGAAAAAGCGCCGATCAAAAGGGCGACCAAACAAAAGGGCGACAATCAAAAGGGCGAATATCGAACGTTCGCAGCGGATACGATCTGAGTGCATGGTTCGATTAAAACGGTAGGTGAAAGACGGTAGATGAAAGAGAAATACGCAAACAGGTTTATGAATGCCTACGCTATGTGTGAACAATGAAAGCTGGATGAAGGTATTCTTAGATCTGAAATAGAAGATGGATTTATGAAAAACGCTTAACAAATGGAAGCTGGAGCCTGGCTGAGGATTCTTTTACAGGTGAAATATAAGCTGGATTGACGAAAGTAACGCATGAGAAATAGAAGCTGGATGAAGGTATTTTTAGATCTAAAATAGAAGCTGGATTGACGAGAAACGCTTATACGAAATGGAAGCTGGATGATGATATTTCTAAATCTGAAATAGCAGTTGGATTGATGAAAAACGCTTAAGAAATGTTGGACTTATTAGAAGATTTCAAACTTCTAATCGACGTTGTACATAATTATGTCTTTCGTTCGATTGACTATAATTACTTTCTTTGAAGACATTACAAAGTTTGATTAATACATTTAGTTTATTCATATATGACATTTATATTCATGATCCCAAAGATTACGAAGTTATGGTGATATTTCAGCATGTATAGGTCGCCCTTTTGATTGTCGTCCTTTTGTGTGGTCGCCCTTTTGATCGGCGCTTTTTCGAACAGTCGCCTTTAAAATCGGCGCCCTTTTGTGGTCGCCCTTCTGATGGTCGCCCTTTCCAAGTCGCCCTTTTGATAGGATGACGCCCAAGTCGTTGCCATGCACGTCCTCTCACATTTCCATAAGTGACCCATTCTGGCTAATAAATTCACGCAGGCTATACGGGTACCCCGGTAATTCATGGGCGGATACAGAAATTTTCGAAAAGGGGCAAAAAGTTTTCGGTGTTGGGACATGGAAAAAATTTCGTCTTTGGTCGCCGAGAAATCTGATGCCTGTTTTCAGTCATTGGTCGAATTCCCAGAAAAAGATTTTAAAAAATACCATTTCATCCGCCAAATTAGTTGATGAACTTTTTTTAGTCATTTAGTCGAAATCTCGGGCAAAAAGATACCATTTCCCAGAAAAACCGTACCATTTTCCCCGCACAAATAAGTGATGACCTTTTTAAAGTCATATAGTGTTCTTAAACCCCCTGTACTACGGACGGACCTCTTGAGGGGGGCCTACGAAACTACTCATGGATGGGACCACGTCAAATTTCCGAGCCAGAATAGCTGGTCAAAAATATAGAAATTTCTAAACGGTGGGTCATAGCCGGATTTGCCGCCCCCCGGATCCGCCCCTGGGTTAATTCACCAATTGACGACCACGTGCTTAATCGCCGCTGTGAAAGTAATGCGAGAATTTATGACAGCGTATGGAAGAATAGCCTATGCTATAGAATTTGCACAACGTATGTTTGGTTACTACGTTACTACACAGCGTATGAAAGAATATAGAATTTGCACAACGTATGTTTGGTTACTACACATCACTGATTATGATACAATGGGTGTCGTTAATGATCGATAGATAATTCTGAGGATGAATTAAGGATTGTCTGTTTTGTGGCAAGTATAACACATGCAAATACTGTCAGAGAAAGACTGATAAACAGGGGACAAACCATGCAGCTACATGACTGTATAGTTATGCATAGAGATGAACAGACATATGCAGGCAGACGCCCAAGCAGACAGACTGACGCACAGGCAGACAAACGACAGGGTGGCAAACAGACAGACGGACGGACGGACAGACAGGCATGCTGACAGATTGATTAGCATATTAGGCAGACATACAGGTAACAGACAGACGGATAATCAGACATAAGGACAGGCAAGCAGGCAGGCAGGCAGGCAGGCAGGCAGGCAGGCAGGCAGGCAGGCAGGCAGGCAGGCAGGCAGGCAGGCATGCAGGCAGGCAGGCAGGCAGGCAGGCAGGCAGGCAGGCAGGCAGGCAGGCAAAATTATTATGCAAAGTCGCTCAATTACACAGAATACTTTGAGCTAATAAATGCATTTCTTGATGCTGCAATTAGACGACTTTTGATAAGGTCACCATGTGAGATTCATCATCACACAGGAAATGTAGACTACACGCACACGCACACGCACACACACTCACACTTACACACACACATTATATATATATATATAACGTTATATATATAATATTCTAGAATTTAGCACACAAACTGTGCATTTATAATACGCAGATGTGCAATCACACACAAAATACGTAGGCCTATACATTCAAACACAGTGGATGATGCACTTGGATATACAATATGATAAGTCCAAATGTGAATAAGCTTATATTAAATATACGTATGTATTATATAAGCTATATATAGCATATTCAGACCGGTAGACAGGAGACATAGCATCAATACAATAATATATAAGCTATATATATATATTCACACTATATACATATGGCGCATTCGGATTCACCATGGAATCACGAATACTGAAGCTGTTGTCCTTATTAAGAGTGTATAGACCTTTTAGATATGGAGACCGTTTATTCGGGTACATAATAATGAGGATATTCACCCTAAAAATTAGATCGCTTTGAGATGTAAGGATGAGAAAGACGAGGTGCAGGAGGAGGAGGAGGACGACGACGACGAGGAGGAGAAGGAGGAGAAATAACAGAAGGAAGAGGACAGGTAATAAGAGGGAAGAAGAGGACGAGGAATGGATTGAAGTAGGGGACAAGGGAATGGGGTATAGTATGGGGGAAGGGGGGCTGGTGCGTCGTCGTCGTCGTCGTCGTTGTCTGGAGGTTGTCGTCGTCGCCGCCGCGAGATGTCGCTTTCATGTATGATTGCATATCCTGAAATCCAATAAGACTTGCGTCGTCGTCGTCGTCGTCGTCGTCGTCGTCGTCGCTGGGAATGATACGAGATCGTGTGCAAGAAGACCCGATAAACTCTTTCATTCCGCCGCCCTATTGAACATTATAATCAAGGATTTCTAAGAGTTGCATTATATATATATATATATATATGCATACACACACATATATATATATACAACATATGTATACATATATACATATATATATACATATATATATATATATATACATATATACACACACACATATATATATATATATATATAGGCTATATAGTATATACATGTACGTATGTATACGTGGGCGCCTGTGTGTCTTTATACACCTGTATAATTTATATGTGTGTGTGTGTTTGTGGAGTTGTGGAGGTGTGTGTGTGTGTTGTGTGTGTGTGTGTGTTTGTGTGTGTGTGTTTGTGTGTGTGTGTGTGTTTGTGTGTGTGTGTGTGTGTGTTTGTGTGTGTGTGTGTGTGTGTGTGTGTGTGTGTGTGTGTGTGTGTGTGTGTGTGTGTGTGTGTGTGTGTCTGTGCATCTATACGAGTTGTATAATTTTCCGTGTGGAATAGGACACCATGTGTGAGTTGAATTGCTTCCTCCCATAGAGTGCATGGCCTCTATAATTATGTATAATTGTATATGTGCCGCTGTCCGAATAAATGTTTTGCTTTCATTTATGTTCATTGAACTCACCTAAAAAATTTGCACCCACTTTCTGCACCGCATAGGCGTAAGTATACAAACAGTGCTTCGCACAATCAATCAATCAATCAGAGGCAAGTTCAACCATAATATAATTGTATGCATCATCAGTATAAGATGGTAAATAGACATACTGCAAGTCTCCTTATCACTTGAACGATGATAGCATATTATTATAAAAGCGATTGGGCAATCACCGCAGCTCGTCGATAGAATGATAGGCTATAGCGAAACACATGTATGACAATGTTTACATCATGCATGGTATATTGCAGTATGTTATTGCATTATTACTGGACTCAATTTATTGACTATCACTAGACGAAGCTAGGAAGAACAGGCAGACCTATTTCAATAATTTATAGCCATAGACCTAATCCTTATCATATTATAATCGGTGTGTCGAAATTGAAAGCATATTCCTATAAAACAATCACTATTGCAGCGCTGCAGCTGCTGCTGCTGCTGCTTTTATTTTTACGACCGCGATATTTTAATTAAGGCTTTGAGAGCATAAGGTACAATCAGGCCACTGCATGACTGGTCTTTGTTAAATGTGAAACGAGTATTAGTAATTGCCATGGCGACATGTTACGGTGTCTAAGGCACATAGCGTTGATATGGTGGCGCAATGAGGTGATGCGGTGGCACAAGAAGGCACAATTACACTATGTAGGAGGTGCTAGAAATCAGTATTTCACTGCTTTTCCTGACTCTCCATAGAATGTTCAGTTGCGCTGATACACGAATACAATGAGCTGTTATACGGTGTCAAATTGGCCTGCAGGCATAGCACGTTATACAATGACTTGGTGACTGTTCATTGTCAGCGTGTCAGTTATTCATCGTTGTATGAATCCTTTGAATCTCTGTATACGTCAAAGGCAACAGAGAACAGACAATGCGTGGTCGTATAATTAAAGGTTTCTGCAGTTGCCACGCATGCGTGGTAGGCTACTTCAGTCCCCAGATCCTTTGAGACTGGCGTGCTCTACTGCAGGTCTTTCTAATGTTATACCGCCCCTTCACGTTTGCACGAGTGAAGAGATATCATAGCGGGCAGAAGAAAAAGTTGCACGTTTTCACCAGACGATTTTGATTTGTAATTTAAAAGTGATTTGAAATGTAAACGAGAAGGATTTGTATGCAGTAATTGTAATGATCTGATCATTTTACCCAATAATTTAAAAAATATTGCTGAAACAGTCAACGGATGATTGATGCAGTCTTGGTATATATAGGCCTACCATCAAAGACGCGGCTCAAAAGGCAATTATAATTAATCAGTTATCGTTTACTTAAATCAAAATTATGGTTGGCAGAGACGCAACTAATTGACAGTGACCCTAACCGTATAGTTAGGATGGAAGACAGACACATAGACATACAGACAGACAGACGGGCAGATAGACAGAAGACATAGCATCAATATTTTAAACATATTATAATATGTATTAGGCCTATATAATGTTTGCATAATAATAATGGGGGGGGCGGTAGAGTAGTGGTTAACACGCTGGCCAAGAGTGCGAGAGGTAGTGAGTTCGAGCCCCCGTTGGGCGGATTTGCTTTGTAGGCTGCCATCGGCGCCGTGTAATTACAAAGCTGTATGTTCAGTTAGTAGTTAAGTTTAATTAAGATTACTGCATAACTTGTAAATGTAAAGCGCAGTGCGTCTTGCAGGCGTTTAATTAAAGAAAATATATTATATTATTATTATTATTATTATTAATAATATATTGTAATATTATATATTATATTATATTACCGTCAAGCACTAGGCTGTTGGAGCTATGCAATTGTCAACGATAATTTAAAAAGTCTCTGCTGAAGACTGCCAGCAGCTAAAACAAAATAAAGTCCATAAAAGCATCTACACCGTGGTTCAAAAAAAAGTAAGCCAAATTGTTTTGCATATATCTCTAATACCTGATGACATATCACGCTAAAATTTTCCAAATATTTAGAGAATTGGACCAAGAATATGACTCCAAAATTTCAAGAGATAAAGTTGAACGGATAGAAAGATATGTATCTTTCAACTTCATATGCGGAAATATCAGTTTACAAGCAATTTTCTGTTAGATTCAATGAAATGTAAGTCAAACTGTTTTTCTTATATCTCTAATGCCTGATGATTAATCAGTCTAGAATTTGCCACATATGTAGAGAAATGAACCACCAATATTATTCCAACAGTATGGTTTGATTACTGAATTAAATAAGATGCTCAAAATGTCCTCCTCCTGCTGCATGCTTGCACGCAAGCCTGGAGGCGCTGGCGCCATTGAGCAACAGCATCGTCGATTATCCTCCGGTCCGGGCGATCCCAGACTTCAAACAAGCGTTGCTTCAGATCGTTTATATCATGGATTGTTGTCTGGTAGACTCGGTCTTGCATCACGCCCCACAGTTTATAGTCGACAGGATTCAATATGGGCTGTTCGGAGCCCATTATGTGAGATAAATGAAGTCTGGCGTCTCTCTTGTCAGCATTTCGATGGCTTCCTTGGCTCTGTGGGATGGGGCAGTCTGGGGCTGGATTTCTGATTACAGGTAGAAGATGCTATGACAGCAGAACGTCGCGATAATAGGTTCCATTAATTTTTACTCCGGGATCAATGAAGACTAAAATTAATGGGAACGACCAAGCGCCGAAACCGCAACGAATACCATAACAGACTTGCTGAAAACTGATATTTTGGGAGATGAAGTTGAAATATCCATATCTATCTATCCGTTCAAATTTATGAAATGATATTTTGGAATTCTATTCTTGGTTCAATTATCCAAATATTGGGAAAATTTTATTATGATTTATCATCAAACATTAGAGATGTAAGAAAAACAGTTTGGCTTACATTTTATTGAATCTAACCGAAAATTGCTTGTAAACTGAAATTTCGGCATATGAAGTTGAAAGATACATATCTTTTTATCCGTTCAACTTTATCTCTTGAAATTTTGGAATCATATTCTTGGTCCAATTCTCTAAATATTTGGAAAATTTTAGCATGATATGTCATAAGGTATTAGAGATATATGCAAAACAATTTGGCTTACTTTTTTTTGAACCACGGTGTAGACAGCCACACTCTTAACAGCAGGTCTACGGTAGACGGTATACACGTTGAATTTTGCACCTGTACTCTCCTCCAGCTCTATGTCCACTTTGCACCTGACTCATGAAAAGGTTAACGACGGATAAGCATTAAGCTCTGCAGCAGGTGCGCCGCAGGCAGAATCTGCCAACGACGAACGGCATTCAAATGAACCTTACATACACGTGTGCAGTCTGATCGATTTCGTTCTGACCAGCTGCTGTCGTGTATACTATACTGTATGCAATACACTGGCCACATGATTCGTTCTTGCTAGCCAGCAAATGACGTTCTCTTCAAAAAGAGATGCTCTATTTCCATATTATCTCTATTTTTTTTAAAGTTGTCTGATGATGCTTGTCACTATATTAGTCGGTAAATGTGAAGCTATCTTGAAAGCTTATTCGATCTTTAAAGACACCTATTAGCTGGTGTCATCAATTCTGAAGAACACAATTATTAGGCTGTGTCTTTGACGCAATGATTTCAAAACAAAGAGATTTTATTTCTCAGGATGTTATCGTCTCTGCTGATGGTGTCAATTCTAAAGATGACATCATCTTATTAAGATGACACCATCTTGTTAAGATGACATCATTTTGATAAGATGACATCATCTTATTAAGATGATATCATCTTATTAATATGACATCATTTTAATAAGAGAAGACTAATCTTATTAAGATGACATCATCTTATTAAGAGGACATAATCTTAGTAAGAAGACATCATCTTACTAAGAAGACATAATCTTATTAAGATGATAGCTTACCATCTTATGTTATCATATATATCCGAAGGTGAGCTCCTATGTCCTCTAAAAATGACATCATATTTGAATATTCTATCAACCTCTGGTATACAACATCATCACTACCTTGGGGCGCGGCGGTGTAGTGTGTACGTTTTTTTGCCTTGCAGCCGGAGAGTTGCAGGTTCGAATTCACCTCAAGCCGCCGCGTATGGACCTTGAGCAAGTCCTTCACTCGCAATTGCTCAAGCGCTTCGGTGTGAAACACCAATTCAGTGTCCGCGCTTTAGTCGGGAGCGGTTCTGAGTAGCTTTCTTGCTATATCAAGGTCACATACATATATACTACAGACAATTCCGTCTGGCTCTATATATAGTTGCCGTATACTTGTGTCAATTAAGTGCTGACGAATTAACAGTATATCTCGTCACAGCGCTCTTTGACGACCGATCCTGCATCCTTTGTCCGCACAACAGCGCTGCTGGTAGCAAGCGGCGCCGCATTGCTTCAGCGCCAGAGACTAAACAATGGTTCTATTGTTATATCGGCGCCTGGACCATCCTTCAACCGTCGCGTTCGATATTCGTCCACAGGAATGAAGCGTTTTTCTGACGAGTTATTTGAGCACGGGAAACTTCATTGGGTCTTATTATTATTATTATTATTATTATTATTATTATTATTATTATTATTATTATTATTATTATTACTATTATTATTATTATTATTATTATTATTAATATTATTATTATTATTATTATTATTATTATTTTTTTTTTTTAATATTTTATTTCATCCTTTATTAAAACACCACTCAAGATTAAAACAAAACTCAAAAACAGAAATGTGTTATTATTATTGAATATTTTTATTTTTATTATTAAATATTTTTATTTTTATTATTATTATTATTAAATAATAATAATAATAATAATAATAATATTATTATTATTATTAAATATTTTATTTTTATTATTATTATTATTATTAAATATTATTATTATTATTATTATCGTTATTATTATTATTAATAGTATTATTGTTATTATTATTATTATTATTATTATTATTATTATTATTATTATTATTCGAGTCTAATAACAGGTGATTGAAGATAAAAACAGCTTAGCATGAAAGCATGAATTCGAGGTTTTTTAGCCAGAATACCATTGGTGTGAGCATAATTATATAAGTTATGAAATTTATGGAAACGGTGGAAGTGATGTTCATGATTAATTTCTATAATTTTTTGACCTGAGTAAAGAATCAGAAAACCTGTAGATTGGAAGTAAGAGTCGTCAGTTCAAAAACTTGGGTCTCACCACAAAAAGCATATATACTCGGAAACGGGACTTCTCTATAGTGTGAAGTTCTACACAAAATGTGCAGTTCTAATAACTGAATTTGTGCAGCTGCAAAAGCATCTTGTGCTGTGAATGATGGCTAAAAATATTAATTGTCATCCGATTGAGAATAATGGATGATGGTTGTGCAATGTGCAGGGGTTGTGAAGTTCTAAAAAATTCCTTAAAAGAAGCCTTGATGTGAAGTATCAGAACAGTGAGAGTTCGTGTACAACACTGTACATGTATGTTATAGTCATCGAAGATTTCTGTGAAATTAGAAGAATGAGCAATACTAATGCATAGCAATACTAATGCATAGCAATACTAATGCATGGCAATACTAATGCATAGCAATAGCAATACTAATGCATAGCAATACGAATGCATAGCAATACTAATTCATAGCAATACTAATGCATAGCAATACCAATGCATAGCAATACTAATGCATAGCAATACGAATGCATATCAATACGAATGCATGGCAATACTAATGCATAGCAATACTAATGCATAGATCTACAATGTACATGGCATATTCGTGAATACAAAAGGGATGGAAAAGACTGATGTTGTGCTTACCTAAACTGCACTTCGACTGCACTTAAGCGCAATTGCAGCTCTGAATAAAATCGATAAATATAAACAAAAGCGTATTGTGTCCAATGAGATGGCGTGACAGGAAGGACTCTGCTTTCTATCATGAACTATTGTATACCATGTCGATAGTGCTATAGGTGTGAAGCTGCATGTCGACCTATGCTCAAGCCACGACTCTCTCTCTCTCTCTCTCTCTCTCTCTCTCTCTCTCTCTCTCTCTCTCTCTCTCTCTCTCTCTCTCTCTCTCTCTCTGTTTCTCTCTCTCTCTCTGCCTGCCTGTCTTGCTGTCTGTATGTGCCTGTCTTTCTATCTCTGCCTATGTCGGTTTGTCTCTGCCTGTCTTTCTGTCTCTATCTGTCTGTCTCTGTCTGTGTCTATCTGTCTCGCTGTCTCTGTTTGTCTCTGTCTGTCTCTGTCTTCTCTGTCTGTCTGTTTCTCTGTTTATCTACTTCTCTGTCTCTATCTGTCTCTCTTTTTCTCTCTCTCTCTATCTGTCTCTCTATGTCTCTGTCTCTGTCTTAGTCTATGGATAGCAGTTGGTCTGTCTGTCTGTCTGCCTGTCTGTCTGTCTGTCTGTCTGTCTGTCTGTCTCTCTCTCTCTCTCTCTCTCTCTTCCTCTCTCTACATGAATGGATAATAACTAACCATGCATTGTGGTCTTGACAGACATGTCGACGCACAGCGCATACGAATGAGCGACTAATATGGACAGAGTGCGTTCAAGCGTATGTGTGTGTGTCTCTCTGTGCGTCTGCATGGTCGCATGACTCTATGTGTGTAGGTGCATGTATCACATATATATACATGTATATATATACATATATATACATATATATATATACAGTGCATATATATATACTATGGATATTGAATATGCAATTGTTGCTATTGTTCATCGGGACTCGGGCGATCCGTGATGTATTGATGCCTATATGTGGACCGGGCGAAAGATCGATATATAATTTTTTGCTTCACTCTCCTCGGGGAATGTTCCATGCCCTGCAGGACGAGTCCAGCCATTCCGCGTAGCTGGAAATGACCTTGGTACTATATAGGGGGGAGGGGCAGAGGAGGGATCATAGAATGCCCGCGGACCATTGGGACGTCGATGCCACTTCCGCCGCTGGCAGTCATTGGGCCAGCCCGTCCCCTCTCCCTTATCCCCCATCCCACCCGTCCGTCCGTACGTTTCCCCCGAGACGAAACAAACGCTCCCGATTTCAGTGCATGCGTGCTCCGCTGAGGGTCGAAATTATTCATAACGGGGAAATTAATTCGTGGAATTAAGCACACGAATTTTGAACGCGATAACAACGCTCACAGATGAAGATAACCCGGATGATGACGACGTATAGGAGGAGGAGAATGGGAGGAGGGGAGAACGAGGAGGAGGAGAATGAGGAGGAGGTGAAGGGGAACGAGGAGAATAAGGATCACGGGAAAGAATAGGAAGAGAGAATTAAGGAGTATAGGAGGAGCAAGGGTAAGCGGAGAATGAGTATCATGAGAATGAGGAGAAGATAGAGTATGAAGAATATGAGGAGAAGAAGGAGAGGGAGGTGTGGAAGGGATAGAAAGTAGTAAGAAAAGAGGAGAAGGAGCAGGGGAGAGGAGGGAGGAGGAGATGGAATGAGGAAATGGAATGAGAAGGAGGAAGATAAGTAGGAGAAGGATGAGAAGGAGGGAGAGTAGAAGAAGTAGGAAAAGAAGAGGAAGAAGAGAGAATCAACAACGGTCGTCCAAATATATTATATCATCCATTCATTTGCCATAATTTATATAGAGCCTGCGTTACCAATGCGCTACACAAATGTTCCATTATGATGATGATGATCATCATCATCATCATCATCGTCATCGTCATCGTCATCGTCATCGTCATCGTCATCGTCATCGTCGTCGTCGTCATCATCATCATCATCATCATCATCAACAACAACAACAACAACAACAAAAACGTTTGGTCCTTAAAAACAGCCCTGGAACATTGTCCTGATTACTATTAATAACTGAAAAAGTTAAAGTGCTATAGATGTAGATCTATACGCATGACCATCGGAGTGTAAATTATATGCGTGTTGTTTTATGCGTGTGCCATTTATCAATATTTGACGATTAATTATCCAATCTACTGGTTATTTTTTAAATAGTCTGGTTTTAGACTTGAGATTTCCAATTATTATAACTGACGGCAGTTGTTTAAACTCTCAGACCGTTTAATCAGATTGTAAGGAATGATGCAAGAAAGTTTTTTCTAAATGAACAGGAATGTGCTACACACACATGCAGGAGCTGAAAGGTAATGGCTTTGTGGTGTCGAATGTAGGCCTACCATGATTTTATTAGTGTGGTATTAGCTCGAACATTGCAGGGTTTTTTAACGTGCAGTTGTACACAAAATGTGCAGTTCTAAATGTATTTGTGCAGTTGTGGAAGCACTTCTGTGCAGTTAAAACTAGCGAAAAAGGTCATTGTCCTCCGATTGGAAGTAATTTACCATGGTTGATGCAACTTGATGGGAAAAAAAGAAAGGGTTGTGCAGTTCTAAAAATTCCTTAAAAACAGCCCTGGAACATTGTCCTGATTAGCCTACTATTGGCTTCATATATGAAACTGAAAATCATTATGACGGCGTTGCTGATGGCGGGATTGTTTGGATGTGGCGCTTCAGGTGACGGAAGATCGAACTAACCGAGGAATTCACAGTCTCGCAAATCAGCTCCAGGATATACAGTACA
The DNA here is from genome assembly GCA_949752735.1 of Lumbricus terrestris. Classification (NCBI taxonomy): domain Eukaryota; kingdom Metazoa; phylum Annelida; class Clitellata; order Crassiclitellata; family Lumbricidae; genus Lumbricus; species Lumbricus terrestris. Next base: position 32,340,921 of record OX457040.1, read on the forward strand.
GGGAACAGTCGACTACTCTATCGAGCGACGTGGACGCTAGATGGTTCCTTCCAGGTCTGTTTCGCTCTCCATTTCCGTTTCTGGTCCGCTTTTCCGTTTCTAATTGGTACAATGGGGCTTTCCATGTTGCGTAAAACTCAGTGTCAACACGGTAAATGACCATTCTTTTGTTAGAGTCAATGACAACAGATGTATTGGTTTGCAAGGCATTGGAGCGTTCCAATACTGATGACCGTGCCTCTCTTTGTGTGTGTCTTCTTCTGTGTCTCCATCTCTCTGTCATGGGCGCCTGCACACATTTTTACAGGGCGAGGGGCAAAATACCATATATGGTCATGGTTAACCTTTTTGGCAAGAACTTGAAAAATGCACAGCATAGCCTAAAATAAAGAATATGTATAATTGGATATTTTCTTGGAGGTTGCAAGTGAAAATTTAACAGTTTCAATTTGTTTATTATTAGGATAATAAGTGATTTAGTGTGAAGAAATTTGCTAAAAACCAAAAAGTAGTACATGCAGTTCTTAAAGTGTAAAAAAAGAAGTGCCTGCATGGACAACCTTTCCTTTTCCAGGTTGTGCTGACCCAATAAGTGACAGGACGGTGCGCGGATTTGAAAATATATGCATGGACGTCGTCCATGACCGTCCACCCACACTTTAAGCCCTGAATACACGTAGATGCAAAAATGGGTGTCAATTTTCCAGGAGTGGGCAAGTGTCCCTCTTGCCCCATATATGAGGGCGCCCAAGTTCTCTATGACTGTTTGTGTGTGTGTTTCACTCTCTCCTATCTATTTTCTGTCTCTATCTGTCTATCCCAATTTCCTTTTTGGTCATGATACTTCTCAGTGTGTGTTGTGTGTGTGTGTTGTGTGTGTGCGTGTGCGAGTGCGTGTGTGACAGGCATCCGTCTAGCCTCTTGGCTTCGTTCAGTCTGTTTATTTGTCTGCCTGTCAGTTTGGTTGTTTGCGTGCGTGCTTGTCCATCTATCATTCTGTGCCCTCCATCGATTTGGTTATTACTTTAAGAGATGAAAAACGTCAGCTGCACAGCGCTAAAGAACGATCCTATCTCAGGAGAAGAGAGAGTGTGTGTGTGTGTGAGAGAGAGAGAAGCGCCGGTTGAGGGAGGCGGCGGCGGTGGCGGCTACGGCACAGGTCGCCAACCAGCCACCCAGTCCACAGACCACTCTCTCTGCATCGCCCTGCCTCCCTCTCTCTCTCTCTCTCTCTCTCTCTCTCTCTCTCTGTCTGTCTCTCTGTGTCTCTCTGTCTCTCTCTCTCTGTCTCTCTCTGGCTGTCTGTCTCTGTCTCTGTCTGTGTCTCTCTGCCTGTCTGTCTATGCCTACCTCGGTGTCTCTTTGCTTGTCTGCATATCTCTGTATTTCCCTCTTATTTCGTTTCTCGGTCTCTCTGCGTCTCACCGTCTCTTTGCCTATTTGTCTGTCTCTGTATATCTCTCTAACTCTGTCTCTGTCTGTCTGTCTCAATGTCTGTCTAGGTCTGTCTCGCCGTCTCTCTGCTCTCCAAGGATGCCTTTGTTTTTTCAATTTGATTATGTTTCTCTGTGTCGCTCTCTGCATCTCGCCGTCTGTCTGTCTGTCTGTCTGTCTGCCTGTCTGTTTTTGTGGCTCTCCAACTACAGACCTCGCCCACTTTAAATGGAATGAGGGCGAAACCATTCGGTCTTTTCTTGACGTCGCCGGCACCTTACATTCTGATAAACCAGGAAAACCCATCACTTGACATTTCTATCAAATGCACTTTATGTTTGTCTACCACTCTCTCTGTCTGTATGCTTACATCCTTCTCTCTGTATGTTTGTCTCTCTTTCTCTCTTTTCTGCCCTCAAGAGCTTCTCGATCGCCTCTGTCGCCTGCAGATGTCGCGTTGTCTGCATTATGTATATGACAATAGAGAACACTCCTCTGTCTGTCTGTCTGTCTCTCTGTCAGTCTGTCTGTCTGTCTGTCTGTCTGTCCCTCCTTCTTTGACACAATCTCTCTTCCTCTAGCTGACCTTGTTTCATTTTTCATTCTTTTCCTATTTCTTTGTATTATTTTTGTCTCGAGTATATTTTTAGCTTTCTGCCCTTAGCAAATGCAGGCAGTTGGTGTTTGCGTTTATTTATTACTTCTTGCTTTGTCCATATTCAGTCTCTAATTCTCTGTTTAATTTACTCTTTATGTCTCCCTCTCTCTTTCTTTCTTAATATTATCATTGTTATTGTTCTAGATCCCATATTTAAGTCAAAAACCTAGTTATACTTTATAACAAGAAACAATTAGTTTCGCTCGTATAGACCTGGCAAGGCTTCCATCGATCTGCACCGGAGTCAACCGAAAAAATCTAATTAGCGATAATCATTTCCCGGCTTCTATCCAATGAATCAGACCTTGTTATCCCCGCCGCCGCCGCCGCCGACTCGCTTCTCAAAACACAGCGCAAATTATCCACCGTCTGTCGTCCGAAAACTCTTCAGCAATAATAGAAATGTAACATTATTATTATAAACAGCGCACATAAACAGCACACACACTCACAGTTCGTGACTAATATTTTTTGTAGCTACATGGTTGATGTTATCGGTGCAGGCGATTGAAATTGATGCAGGTGTCACGAAATAGAGTATCCCCCCGTATTAATGGTATCCTCCCAAATGAGAAAAGTCGAAAAAGCCACTTGGCTTTCGCGTGGATTTATTTTTGCAAATTAATTTTCATCTGCTTTGTTTTGAACAATGACACTAGCAGGTATGTTTATTCCAACTAGATATTTTGTTTTGCTTTGGTTTTAGAGCACTTAAAACATCTAAAACACTTAAGAACACTCAGAGTCACTAAACAAATTCGAGTTGCCTTTCTCTGTACGTTGCTTATATATATATTGTAACATCCGACACCACGTACGTCACCACAAATCTCGTTGCATGTCCAACTACAATCAAGTCTAGTCTGAGTTTCAGAAAGTGATGTAATGAAACTTCTAAATAGCATCGTATTTGTATCTATCTATCTATCTATCTATCTATCTATCTATCTATCTATCTATCTATCTATCTATCTATCTATCTATCTATCTATCTATCTATCTATCTATCTATCTATCTATCTATCTATCTATCTATCTATCTATCTATCTATCTATCTATCTATCTATCTATCTATCTATCTATCTATCTATCTATCTATCTATCTATCTATCTATCTATCTATCTATCTATCTATCTATCTATCTATCTATCTATCTATCTATCTATCATCTATCTATCATCTATCTATCTATCTATCTATCTATCTATATATATATTATGAGAATTGATAAAGCGACTCTTACAGCACTGGCTATTCAGAGGCGTCCTCACTCGTCAGCGTGACAGTCCCGATGAATAAGAAAGGTTTTAAGCAACGAATGGATGAGGATGACAACCCCAATAAGATCTGTATACTACGGATAAAGGGATGGTGGTCATTTAGCATAGAAGGACCAACAACAGCAAAGGTGAATTGTTGGGCGATGGTATAGTCCTTGCCCGGGGTTGGACCAGGAGAACTAAGATATCAATTCTATCCGCAGGCCGGAGAGGGTGGGAAGAGACTGCATGCGAAGGGAGACGGGTTTGTGCATCAAGTCACAAAGGTATTTAGGAGCTTCATTATTTCGTCACATCTAGGCTTATAATTTGATTCACTGGCCCGTATGCACCATCAATCCCTTCACCCTGACCCACTCTTGCACCCTTAAACCCTCCCCATATTGACCAATCCACTTATAGATGCACCGTGACAACCCATACATTATGTCTAATCTTGTACATGGTTCATACTATGTATGTACCCGCAAATCCTTATCCTCCCAAACATATATACATGTAAGACATCATACATCAATCCATATATATATATATATATATATATCCTAATCAGCTCATAAACCATGATCCTCTTTGATTTGAGCCACCATGCAACTTCTTCTGATCAGCCCATGTACCATGGCCCACCCATAGCCATAACCATGTTCCCCTTAATACCAAACATCATCAACGTCTATATATTCTGACCCTTAGAAAGTCAATGACATCGACATATATACATGTACTGTATACTGCGGTGTGTCAATTTTTTTCTCTATATATATATAGGCTATACGTGACTAATTTTCTTCGTCTGAATTAATTTCTGCCCCTCACTGCAGTCCTCCGCTATGAACCGTCGGGGTTAGAATCCCATTTCAGCGGGGTTATATACGTAAACCACGATATCAATAAACCCACACTCCATCGGTCGGTCGGTCGGTCGGTCGGTGGGTTGGCCTAATTCGCGGCCACATATTTGCCGACAGAATTGGTCGGCCGCTGCTGCTGCTCCTCCTCCTGCTCCTGCTCTTCTGCACTCGGAATGCAGTACAGAAATCAGTGCCGCGCAAACACCATGCAGTAACGCGCACTTTGCGTCGTAATGATATTGTTTGCAGTGGACCACTGCTCTGCCCGCTGCTTATTAAACTGCCAATCAACGTTATTTGCAGACGACAGAAGCAAATACTGGACGTACAAGGGATCGTTTACAACCCCACCCTGCTTCGAGACCGTCACTTGGATACTGCTGTGCGACGAAATACCCGTCTCGAGTGCGGACGTAAGTCTACCGGTTGTTCTGCTCAGCATGTGTGTGTGTGTGTGTGTGTGTGTGTGTGTGTGTGTGTGTGTGTGTGGCGGTCTGTCCACTATATGTCCAGTATGTGTGTGCCGGCCTTTACAATATGTGTGTGTGTCGGTCTGTACACTGTGTCCAGTATGTGTGTGCCGGCCTTTACAATATGTGTGTGTGTGTCGGTCTGTACACTGTGTCCAGTATGTGTGTGCCGGCCTTTACAATATGTGTGTGTGTCGGTCTGTACACTGTGTCCAGTATGTGTGTGTCAGTCTCTAGTATGTTTGTGTGTCGGTCTGTACACTGTGTCCAGTATGTGTGTGTCGGTCTCTAGTATGTTTGTGTGTCAGTCTGTACACTGTGTCCAGTATGTGTGTCGATCTTTCCCGTATGTTTGTGCGTGTTGGTCTTTCCAGTATGTGTGTGTTTGTCTGTTTAGTGTGTGTTTGTCTGTTTTAGTATGTGTGTGTGTGTTTGTCTCTTTAGTATGTGTGTGTGTCGGTCTGTCCAGTATGTGTGTGTTTGTCTGTTTAGTATGCTTGTGTGTCGGTCTGTTCTGTTTTTCTGTCGGTCTGTCCTGTATGTCGACCATACATGTATGTCCAACATGTCTGTGGGTATGTTTGAACAATATGCCTATTGGTTTGGACAGTATGTTAATCTGTCCAGTCAGTATATCTGATCAGTATGTCTGTCGGTCTGTCATGTAGTCAACCGGTCTGTTCAGCTCGTTTGTCGCTCTGTTCAATACATTCTGCTACCCATTCAGTAGACCTATGACTGTGGATCTGGTCTGTCAATATGTACATGTAGCTCTGTGCAGCTGTACGCCTACATAATTATGTTGGTCTATTCAGTATGCATGTATATTGTATAACATTGTATATGTCTGTCACTTACGTCCAGTATTTTGGGTTTTTTTGGGCAATGTGTTGTCCGTTTTAACCTTATTTTCTGTCAATTTCTATTTGGCATTGACTGTGTATTTTAATCTAAATTAATTAATACAGTTTTAATTGTTTGATTACGCATAGGCTAAGACGTGAAAAAATTGAGATTTGAATTTGCAATATTTTGTACATCTAACCAGTTAAACTTTGTTTCGTAAATCTATCAAGTCTTTGTTTCGCCGTGGCTGGGCTGGGAGCGCCTCTGAGTAGATTTCTTGAAGGGGCACTATAAAAATTTATAGAATGAATGAATGAATGAATGAATGAATGAATGAATGAATGAACTGACATTCTGCAGCGGATATATATTAACTGCTATCCATCAAGAGATTAAAATTACGTATTATTTGGACAAAATTGTTCATAATATTATTAATAAAAACTTCATGATAATGCTGACAGTGGCTGACACTAGAAAAGGATGCAATTCCGGAAACATCGTTGATGAAGATAAAATAGGAGATAAGAATATTGTATAATAATTGGGCAGCAATTGCTATCCGCATTTTGGTGTACAGACATGGTGCTTAACATAAAAATAATCTATTAAATAGATCAAGACAGCAACATATTAAAAAATTATAATAGGTCCAAAATCGTATATATATATATATATATATATATATATATATATATATATGACCATCCTAATGATGAAAGCTTACCTCGTCATGCCATGGATGTGCCTGAGGGATTGCGTGGTCATGGACTCGTGTTTGGCGCATGTGGTAGAAGGCGGCTTTGACCAGCGGGTGTGGGTCGTATACAGGACATAGATCCCAGTTACAAGGAAAGCATTAAAGATATTAGAATCCGTGTTAGCACTGCAGCTGGTCAAAGGAGGGAGGAAGGAGTATCCTCAGGAAGGAAATGGAATTGAATAAGACGGCGCATGATATTATAGACTGGAAGTCAGTCCCGGTCATGTCCCGGTTGCCCTGACCAATAAAACTCCACCATGGTGGTGGTAGGCCTAGGCCTATATATAAGATCCTGAAGTGTTACTGCCCTCACCATAACTCCGCCACTGGTTGAACTCTGTCAGTGCCAGTCCCAAGCCTGGATAAAATAGTAGGGCGACACTAATCATCTTTGAAATGGCAGTGTCGTTAAACAGCAACAAATCTTGGCCCTCGCTACATTAGACTAGAGATAGTGATTATATCATGCAAGCCATGGGTGCGCACTGCGCATGGCATAAGAGGGATTGGTAAGCCCGACAGCATGCTGCGTTGAACATGACTCTAAAAGTCAATAATTAGGTATCAGAAACTGTAGGCTACATGCGAACCCTGAATCGCTCTATATAATTATGATACTAGATACTAGTAACCTTTCCATTCCTGGCGTGAGTCCTGGCAGTGGTATTAGGCTCGTCACGCCTTCTCCTTGGTCGGTGAACCAACATATCATAGGATTTGTTCTCTGCATGGTTGACCTTCAGATTACATTTCGAAATCCAATATGACACATGCTCCATATAAAAGTGTTGATGCACTATAGGCCTACTGTTTGACGGTATCATGAGGTACCATGCAGTGAGGATAGAGCTATAGGGCTGGACAGGTTTAAGACTAGAGATAGCGATGATGAAACTATAGTGGGTCCCATGGGCGGAGTTTATCAGGGGCTAGGGAGGCTAAGCCCCCAAGAAGACCCAGAGTCATTTTTACCGTGTAAATTGTATGTTTTCTCGGGCCTGGCCCCCACGCGAAACATACGAATGACTTAAAAAGGTCATCAACTTTTTTGGGCCGGGAAAATTGTTAGATTTCGCCGATATTTGAGACCGCGAGGACTAAAAAAAGGTCATCATCCTTTTTGGGTCGGGAAAATTTTTCTGGTTTTCTGGACCGAGTCTCAGCCCCAAAAGATTTAGCCCCTCCAAGAACGGAAACCAAACTCCGCCCATGGTGGGTCCTATGCCCGAACCCTGGACGACATTAATCTCAACGTAAGCTGATATTTTCGCCTGAAATTTGATGCAATGCTGACGAGAGAGGACAATCCACGAAGGATATATAATCCACCTGAATTCTAGCCACGTGGACATTCCTGACGGTATCGAAAACTTTGGATGAGTCCGAAGCAGTTAAACTAATTCCGAATTGCAGGTGTTGGACAAGACTTAAACAAATTAAAAATTATAGAGTGCTTGATCGTTTTATTTATGGGATGTCGATCATTTCGGGATTCTCGGTCGCCACTTCAAGGCCTTCCGTGAACAAAATGATCACCTTCCTATAAGCAGCCTTAGTAACACGGATTTCTTAGAACCATTTCTTAATTCTGTAACCCTATACCCGTAGGCCTATAGGCCAGTCTTATCTTCCTTGACTAATAATCGTATTGAGGATGATGAAAGATGATCTTTAAGAATTAGGAAACGACTCCACAATTAGGAGGATTAGGAAGCGAGACTCTTTTAGAAGGTGGTCACGACGTCCATATGGTAGCCTATACAATGAGGAAACGATTTCCTTTCATCTGCATCATACTAAATCCCGCACTGCAGATCGGTTTCTGATATCTGATTTTCTTGCACACAGTTGGAGAAGTTTCGTCAGCTGCGTTGCTACTGCGAGGCGGAGATGCGTCCGGACGATGAGTTCGACGGTCAGATCATCAAGAACTGTCGGACGATCCAGCCGATCGGAACGCGCAAGATCTACACGGCCGAGAACCTGAACGACAAGATCCACCACAGCAATCACGATGATCCATTTCGGCAACAATCGTCGACGCTCTCAAGACTCGCGGCATTTCCAGACTGTGTCCGCCAGTGCGGTAGAGCTTGACTTCACCGGGCCAGGAGGATTCGGAGGCGGAGGAGGAGGAGGCAGCGGTGGTCCAGATAACGAGCAGCAGGAATGCTGCTGTACGATACTGTAAGCGTCGATATGATTGTAGGAGGCCATTTATAGTACCGTACCATTCAATAATACCGTACTAATCATCACCATATAGCGCGGTACTGTTCATTAGTACAGTACTGTTCACTATAGCACCGTATATTAGTACTGCCGTATAATACTGTATGCTAGTAGTGTACTATTTACTACTACCGCTCTGTATACAAGTGATGTACACTTTGCTAGTAGGGTATTGAACCAGAGCCGTATTGTATGTATACGGCTTGAGTATTACACAGCCATTTCTTATAGACATACAGGGATTCGTAAGTATCGACGTGTGTTTTTAAAATATCATGAATGCTCCTTACCAAATAAATATTTGTAGGTGTAGCCAAGTACTGTGCATCAGCAATTTAAGTGCAGGAACTTGATCCAGTCAATATATAAAAACCTATTCCAACATAGCGCTATAGAAATATGACATACCTAACTGATTATCAGTAATTGATTAAGGGAATTTTACTTTAATCGAGAGTTGATTCTACCATTTTAGAATTTCTACCGGGTTCTATGTAGCCTATAGGTGATATTCTGGGGTCAGTGTCGCTTTTTTTATCAGAGAGGACTTCCTCCAAGTCAAACTGGAGATGGTTTCCCATTTGCATTTGTTGCGCAGTTCCTAGACAGAAAGCAACACAGTCGAAATTCGAAGCAAGTAAGACAAGAAGGCGATTTGCTCTCTGTCACCTAAATTAAGGTGCTCGAAAGGAATTAAATTCTGAGGGTCACAAAACCGAACAAATATCTGCGTGCTTGTCATTGGACTTTTCAGACTGTTGCCCTAGAAATTCTTTTGATTTGTCAAGAGAGGAACAAAACTGACATGAATTCTGTTTAAGTGTGACTATTGTAACACCATTTGGGTCTGTCTGAGATTAAGTTTGCTAGCTCAAGTTAACTCGATGACGAGGTGAGAGACGAACACTTCTTTGACTCTGGCTAAGCCTTGACAAATTCAGAAATCATTCTTAGACTCTCTCTATAAAGGCTAGGGATAATTTACACTCCTTTCGGCAAGCCATGGCAGTGTTACTTAGTAACGCTTCAGGGTAATCTGCACTCAAAAATTACTTTGATACTTATTTAGGCCTACTTCTCAGATCATGCAATTCCTTCAACATTATTTTGTCACGGCACTCTCAACTCTGACGTTCAGGATCAATAATTATAATATTTTACTGAAGATTGATAACTTATTGCAGACTTAAATTATTAATACAGTTTTTGGATCTGAAGTATACGCCTGCAGCGTTCGCTTAAGCTTCGAGCCTCCATTGATAAGTACCGAGGCGCTTCTTTCTTGATTTGGTGAGAGGATGCAGCCCTATAATCAAGCAGAAAACTTGCACTACTCTGTATAGTGACTCTTGCTGTTAGCCCCAAGATTTCCGCGCGAAACTTTCAGCACTCTTTGTTTCGCAATAGATTTACACGCATGGATTGACGTTCAGTCGACCGGAACGTGAAATCAGAAGCCGTGACGTTCAGTCCAAGTGTGTCGGTGCACCCTGCTGTCCCACTGTTTGGTTTTGACGTGGCATTTGCCATTAATCTGGGAAGCAGAACCGAGCAGGACTGGCGCTACTCGGGTGCATCAGGCGCGGATTGCACGGCCTGGAAGGGGTCTTGGGATTAACGGATGGATTAACGAACACTGGGATATTGGTCTTTCGAGACGATGCAGGGACGAATCGGTTGAGAGAGTACACGTCGTCGTCGAAGATAAACGATGATTGATTCGATTGACCCGACCAAACCACCCGCCACCCTACGCCCCTTCGCCACATGGAATGACCCACCAACCACCCGTCTCCCCCTCTCCATCGAATGACCCTATACATACCACCGCCTTTTGCCCCCCCCCCCATCGCATGACCCGACCAGCAGCCCACCACCCTTCCTTCGCCCCCTTCATCGAATGACCCGACCAACCACCCTTCCCCCCCATCAAATGACCCGACCAGCCACCCATCACCCTTTGCCCCGTCCCCAACCCCCATCGACAGCCGACGCAACTGTCCACGACCAGGAATCTGAAATCGACAACCGGAAGTCATACAATATCGACCAGTCGTCTGCGATAATATAGGAGGGCGGCCCATAATAAATCCTACTTTCCGAGAAGATCGACATCGCTCAGCTTAGCCGCACATTTTTGGTACGCCCGGTACTAAACGTCGGCATCAATATTGATACTTTTCCAGATTTCCCTGTACTGGTCATCCATCTATCCATCGATCTATCTATCTATCCATCTACTCTAGTCTCTACCACTCTGACACTGTGACTTGCGGTTTATCTTAGGCTGGGCTTGCCATGCATCTTTGCGTTGCACGTCGAACTTTGGGCGCCCGATTCATTCAGCGACTAGAAGAGGGCATTTATTTACAATTCCAAACTGTCAGAAATGCTACCCACGTCTCAGATATTCAATGATATCTGGATATTAATGAATTCTATCGGATGGGAGCCGTAAATTCCAACAGGCCTACAAACGATTCGTTGTCTGACCGTTAATATACCGACTCCGTTTTACTCGAAGCAAAATCTAAATTTAACTTCCAATTATTTAGTTAGTTCGTACGGTAATAACTATAGCGTCCACATGCCTGACTGAACTTTTTAACAGCAATTAAAACCGGTTCGGTTGATACTTAGTCTACCCCTTCCCAGGCTGGAGAAAATGCCACTGCCTGGTTAGCAAAAAGCACAGGATTGTCAAGCTATGCGCACTCAGTAGCCTAAACTTATCGGGTGTTGGAGATCCACGTAGCTGCAGGCTGCCATATTTGCTTCTTCAGTGCAGGCCCTATAATAAACAGCCAGCAGAGCGGCCATGATGTAAGGATTTAGTTAGGTTTGGGCTAAAAAGTCTCCATTGTCAGTAAAGTTTCAGCCCGCAGTTAATTTCAAGCAGACGACTCGTCGGCTAATTTAATTTTAGCCTATCCTATAAACGCCTATAGGCCTACGTTTGGAGTTTTCTGATTAATTGTTTCTGCCTTTTCTCAATCGCTGTCCACTTCTATAATTTTCGCTGATATTCTTCATCCACTGATCCATCCTTCTATCCATCCATTAATCCATCCATCCACCTATGAAGGCTATGAGGTTCAGAATTGTGTTGCTTTCCTAAATTCCTAAATCGTCTAAATTCTAAATCCGACTTGTAGGCTTGTCTGTAAGGCGGGTATGCCTAGGCTACATTCGGGAAATTATGTAGGCCTATAATTAGCCTACGCGTCATGTTTCCACTTCGTAAAGATTGCTCTAGATAGCAAACTCACGATTCCTCACTATCCTTGGTTACTGCGTCTTCATCCTCTTCTTCATATCTCCATATCTGTCGGATATGTTGCTTCGTTTTCAATTAATTTTATGACTTAGACGACCTATTTCAGTTCTCTTATCCGACACAGGGCCACAGGCTACGTCTGTTTTTAAGCTTCTCGCATTTGCTATAGCCTACCGTTTCTTCAAGCTCTCTACTCATACGCGCTCCCAACTACAGCGCGGACACTGCATTGAAGTTTCGCGCCGAAACGCACTAGCCATTGCGAGTGAAGGACTTGCAAAATCAAGGTCCGTATACGCGGCGGCTTGAGGTGGATTCGAACCTGGAACCGTACGACTCCAAGGCGCCAAACCCATGACTACACCGCCGCGCCCCACATCTATGTCTTCAATGGATTGGGATTTTTTGGATGTTGACCTGATGACTATTTGGTTTTTGGTGCATTTGTAACTGTTGTTGGTGCAATAGAAGTTCAAGTTACCAATTGCGCCGTTGACGAATTTCCAGATTCTAGCTTCGATGACAATTTCCGAGTCGTTCCAAGTTGTAAAGTAGAACATTCTATTCTTTAACCTATTTATACTGACCTGCGACTAAACTCCATGACTATTTTCCATTTTCTGGATCAGGTGATATGGGCATATTATGCCTAGATTTTGTTCTAGTTTAGTTGTATAAATTCTTGCTTTTTTGCATTTTACATATCGTGGCGTTACTGCGAAGCTCTTTTATCGAGAGCTGTTTTCATGTTTTCTGGTTCAAAACGGAAGTTATAACTTGTGTGAACATTGTTGCGAAAAAAATGTGACTAAGTGGGCAACTGCCAACGGAATTTGGTAGCCTAATGGAAGCATTAAGTTTTCATATTTGTCATGGACTAACATTATAACAGCCACATTTCTGTCGTTTCTCTGTTAATCACGACTTTTACTCTTTCATTTCATTTTCTTTTTACTAGTTTCGAGTGTTATATTTCTATTTCAACAATGTATGTGTAACAGTCTAGTAGGCCTACATTCGTGTTCTTCAGCCTCATCACAATTGTTCAGGATGTTATCGCAAAGGCCTAACTGTGTAGGCCTGTGCGTTAGAGTTGATATATCATGGCACGGACTGTCTGAATAGCTGTAAGTTTTTTGCGACAGATGTGTGAAGATCGTTAACGTTTTAGTTGTGTAATCAATTACGTCCACGGTAAACGCTGTATTAGGAGGTCCTAGAGAATGTTGTCGAAACTGTCAGGCATGCACACACGCACACGTGTAGGCCTAGGCCAGAACATCGATGGACATAGGCCTACCTGAAACAAAAGCGTGCTGGTGAGCTTGCGACAGTGAACGATACGTAGGAGCCTATCATTACAGCCTACTTGATTGTCAGTTATATTGACCCTGCAAATACGAACTTGTCAAGTCAAAGTCAAAGGCGAGGGTCTGCTTCCGCTGTATCCGTTCCCATAGGACATTTGCTCAGTTTTTGTAGTCCCATTACAATCGTATAACAATGGATTTTCTGTTTAAGTTTCTTTGAATGCCGACAAAAAACGACGATTGTTCAGAAAGGACGAAATATAGCTGAACAAAGTTACAGGAATTTCCGTTTCTAGAACGTACACTGAGTTATCGAGCTTGAGCGCAGTGCATTGGCCTAAACCAGTGGAGTAGTGAGGGACTGGGGTGCTCGGGCCAGAGGCAAATTTTTTACTTGACATCCTTCCTTCTGTGACACTATGGACCTACCGGTTACACGAGTGATAGAGGGCACCAGAATTGCCATTTAGTAGTCAGCCCCGGTTGTCCTGAGTCCTGACCAATAAAGCAAAAATAGTTTTTAAAAATAATTAAAATTGTATTTATTATGAAAAGGAACAGTGGTTACTTTGGCCTAGCATTCAGGTCGAAGTAGGCTATGCTGCTGGCGGTTAAAATGTCGTCTACAAAACTCTACATTTACTCTGCGAAGAATCACTTTTCTGGCTTTATTTCTTGAAAATTTACCAATAGGCTAATGGTCATCAAAATCCATTTTTATTCTCTGCAGACAGGAATGGGGTGATTCAAACGAATAAGCGAGATGTGATTGCTTAATAAGTTAACAGTAGGCCTAGCTTAAGTCTATCCTATGTCTAGCAACGGGCTGATAGCCTAAACTATAGCCAATAATTATCTACAGAACGGAAAATACTCCTTCTGGTTTGTTAGGTCAGTAGGCTAGTTTGCCATCAGTTGTCACCAACAACAAAACAATGTCGGCTAAGCTTACATTCCAAATGAACGTCGCTGTCTAAACTATCATAAGTTCATAGCACCTCCTAGACAGACGTCAAGTCCAAGATATCTAAATAGTAGACCCTAGGGCCGCCATGGGAGTGGCAAATACCCAGGGGCCCGGCGACTTTAGCCTTTTAGGGGCCCGTGCTAGGTAGTTAGGTCTATATCATTATATTATGTCAAAACACCTAGGTATAGACCTAGCCTAGGTCTATATACTTAGGCCTACTGCCTTTATTTAAAGTCTCTGCACCATTTGCGCCTGTCTTTAAAATCAGGTTTATCCTGAATACAAGACACTAATCAAAGTCCTGAAGTCTTATTAGTGTGAATGGCAGAGGATAAAAGTAGTCTAAATTATCAGTTAACCACCCTAAATTGACCAAACAATTATGACAACTCCTTGCGTCCGCCACTAGTGAGGCTTTCCCGCCCTTTCCTCGCTACGCCACTGGAATGACCCATTAGGATGATTTGTCACTAAGGCAAAGGATAGACCGCCAAATCAGGAAAATGTGCGTTTTTGAGCAGCGTTGCCACTCCTTGGGTTTTTTCACAGGATCTTGGGTTTTTCGATCCGAACTTGGGAAATGGGTTTTTTCGAGAAGAACTTGGATTTTTTCATTTTTTAGAGTGGCAACGCTGTTTTTGAGCATGCATCGTGTCATATGGAATTTTTATGACAACGCAGATACAAGGAACTAAAAAAAGCGAACGAAACATTGAGTGACATAATATTATGTTGTCGATTAATGATGATTGCTGTCAGTCGTGTGTTACTAATCAACTGAAGCTGTCCGATGATTTTCTTAGTTAAACATTTCAATGTTGACTATATTTCACAGTGCGATATATAATTATTACAACTAGAATTTCTAGAAGATGATCATAGATGATTGATGGTGCACCAGTGTACATAGTTTACTGTTGAACTAATTTAAACTTTACGCTTTTAACATATTTCACGCTCTCTCACGTCGACGCTCAAATTCTTATAATATTTACTTAATCTCATATTTTAGAAACTTGTTTCTAATGCCATTGTTTGTAATTTACTTAAAACACCAAAAAATGATTGATTGATCGTATCGTAGATACCACAGTGCATATATAATTTATTTAAATATATATAAATATATTTATCTCAGTTACACCGTACTCGTAAGCCTATACTAATTTTGCATGTGCTGTTTATGGAACTAGCCTAGGCCTACTTGTCAAATGTCTGTTAGACTTGGGGAAAATCTGGAAGAATAAGCTTGAATTATTTTTCAAAGACAAAAATTCAAGTGTGTCTACATGTTAAATAATTTTCAGGGGATATCTTTCGTTTTGCCACATTGTAATTGTACATTTCTGTGTGGTTTTTCATGAATGAAATTGATTTGTTGCATTCATAATCTGACAATGCTTTGACTGGCAATTTACTACTAAATTATAATTAGCATGAATATTATTGACTAATTAGTAATTATACAAATGTTCTGATTGCAATTGAATGTAGTCCTACAATGAACGCATGCAATATGGTTCTTATTATTACATTAATAACGATATCGAGGTCTAAGCTTATAACTAATATCTATGTAATCATAAACAACAATTATTGTAATTGGAAACTTTAAAAAAATGTAATTTAGAAAAAGTTAGTTAATTCACATTTATGGACATCCCTACATGCATCTTATAGTTGAGACTGTCAGTTCCTCTATTTGAATTTTGCGATTAAACTTGAAATGTCTGTACAACTTATGCATTTCAGAATATTTCTTGAGTGCTTACATGGCATCTCTAATTAGAATTCAAAGTTCAAATACAAAATTAAAAAATCAGAAAGCCCTAACAAAATCTGTTGCTTATGGAACAAATAGTTATATATATATATTTAGAATTATATATATAAATATATTACATATATATAAACCATGAATGCATGTATAACTGAAACAAATGTATATCAAATGCATGCATGCAGTAATATGCATGCTACACATGCATATTATCATTATATAGTATGCACAATGAACGTTGTTTTGGTAATGTTTTCATGCTTTCATATGATTTTCTCGATTTGAATTAAAATTCTTGAAACATTTGCGTCTGTTTTGCATATGGAAAAGCAGATCAACATTATTTTTATTACAGGCTGGAAGTGGTTGGAAAAGTTCCCAGGTGAACGAGAACGCCTTTGACCGTAATTTTTATGACGTTTTCCAGTTATTTGCCAAAAATTATCCAAAATCCTACCATTTTTACCTAGTTTTGGCACCTGGCGACCTTTCTTGCGACCCTGCAGAAACCTGGCAACAGCAGTCTCAAAAATCGATGCCGGGTCACTTTCAGCCCTGTATTATTAGTTTTATTTTTTACTGAGGCAGGAGTAACTTATAAATAACCAGGCCCAAAATTTTATTATGAGGTATTAGGTGGGAGTGCATTTTCACTCATTTGTTCATTCTATGTACTTAAATAGTGCCCCTTCAAAAAACTTACTCAGATGCACTCCCAGCAACAGAATATATTGTTTAGCAATTTTCAATGGATTGCAGTTGTACCACATTAATTACAGTAGCAATAATTATTATTATACTACATTTTTGTCACTTTTATGTTCAATCACTAATTTAGCCAGGTTTATCTTTACCAATGCCAGGCAAAGTGACTAATAAATAATTACTGATTTTGGAAAAGTTATTGTAACCAGTTAAATACCATTTCTTAAAATAATATAATATATTTATTGCATTAGCACTTTTACCATGCCAGTAACTAGTTCCTGAAACTGATTACTTTAAAAAGTAGCTATCAAACAGTGGATACGCTGAAACAGTGGCTCATTTAAAAACCCAGTCATATTTATATTCGCTTCCATTATTATTATTCTTTACACTGGAAATTGTCTTTCTCCCTCATTGTCACGCGAGTCACAAAGCAGTTCCCGAAAGACAATCGATAGGTTCAGTTTATCCTACGAACTGTGTTTCAGTCATTTGAACGAACTGTATCTTTTTGTCCAGCGACCTCTATTCAACCTCTCCCAGGAAAATTCGCTTGTCACTTGAACCGGAAGCAACTGGAAAGAAACCAACATGGCAATCAACGGATGACTAAGCAGGGCCGTGTTTAAGGCTCTTCGAGTGTCGGAGCAAAGTGTTATAGCAGGGGCAAAGTGCCGTTCGGCAGTCTTACAAGAATAGTCATTTACAAAAATGCGCTGTTCAATAGCCTACGTAGTTTGTCGGCTGTGGCGGGTCAATAAGCAAGCACGTTGCGTCGGTGAACTTAGTGAAATTAATGTTTTCTTACACTTACTGATTTTACAAAAGGTTTAAGTAACACTGAGACTCGCAAAAGACATTTGGCCAATGGCAACAAAACTCTCGGTTCAGGGGCATTCGGTGCACCACACCGAATGGACCTATGTTAAACACGGCCCTGTGACTAAGTAAGTAAGTAAGTAAGCATGTACTTTATTGAACTGCCTGCATGGCACTGAGGAGACATTGGTATGCACAAAATCATCTTTAACTTTGAAACAGAATCCATTGGCTGGGTACATATGTAGGCCCTCTGTCTTGCAGATGAATATTTTTGTTCTGAATGACATCTAACAACTATTCAGCTGGCGCAGACAGTGTTTCTAATTCCTGGAGTGGCACTATATAGATTTTCGCAGAATGCAACCCGTGCACACACCCATTCTGAACAGGGTAAATATGACAGACCCCTAATTTGAATTGACTCCAAGCCATAAGTTAAATTTCGCAATGTGCGCACTGACTGATAAAGTCTGTCACTAGCCAGTGTTGGATAGCCTACATAGGGAAGCACATTTCTATCTGGGTGCAACAATAACTATACCCTCTTTATTTTATCATAATAAGCATGCTGCATCTTCTTTACTAACCCCCCCCTACAACAGACTTCATTAATACACAGATTGATTCTGATTAGACCGTGGTTGGGAAAATAAAAAAGAAATTTGTAATTTAAGAAGGGTCTGGCATCAACGCTACAAGAAAACTGATGCAAATAAATTTGGAACAATAATTTATACGAAAAATAAGATAACACTTAAGTACCGACCGACGGGTTCTGTAGGATGGAAGTCGACGTCATTAACAGATCCGGCATGACCCGGCAGCTTGTAGAGGATTCGACGTGAAGTCGTGTCCCAGATGTAGAGAAATCGATCCCCAGATCCGGCGGATACCTTCCCTCCGTCTGGGCTCCACGCCACACGTAAAAGATTCTACAAGTTCAAATGCAGTTCGTGAGTCAGTAATCCACAAATAAACAACAACATACCGCATAGTCATCAATTCAATCAATCATTCGGATATTTATATAGTGCGCCTTCAACGAAGCTAGTCAGAGGTGCTCCCGACTCCAGCACGCCCAAAGAGAACAGTTTTAAGTTTAATGAGGAAGGATTTGGTCCATTCATGTCTTAGGTTTAATCAGATTCCATTTGTATGCATGCAAGCACCTGGACACTTACATACTTACTTTCCCTTAATTACTTCAAAGAAATAATAATTTATCGCTACTATAACGAGAATTTGTATAGGGACTACTCAGAGGCGCTCCCCACCCCAGGGTGGTCAAAT
This sequence comes from Lumbricus terrestris, assembly GCA_949752735.1. Classification (NCBI taxonomy): domain Eukaryota; kingdom Metazoa; phylum Annelida; class Clitellata; order Crassiclitellata; family Lumbricidae; genus Lumbricus; species Lumbricus terrestris. The sequence continues at coordinate 32,359,614 of OX457040.1, forward strand.
AAAACAGTCTTGATGACTAATGCACTGTGCTGATCTATATAAAGGTGACCATTTTCTCGCCATCAGAAACCGGGACACTTATTTTGAAAGCTAACAATATTAATGTAGACCTAATTCATTAACTACAGGACTAGTCCAACAGGGTTTACAACAAAAGGGGTGAAGATCAGAAGGGCGAAATCCATATGACGTAATCAAGAGAGCGAAAATGAAAAAAGCGAATATTTAATAAGGCACAACAGAAGAGAATTCTAATACTTTCGTTTTCATGCCTACCAATGAAGCAGTCCACAAGAACAGGTACAAGCTCTGTACTGGTATGGCTTACTTTAATGTGTTGATCACAAGTGACACAAAATATTTATCATACCAGAATTGTCAAGTTAGCTTATAAACGCACAGAAAACCTACAATGACTTGCCCATGCACAACACGTACAACCCAATCAACAGATCCCTGTCCTTAGCTGACAGCATCATGCTTAGGGAGAATGATTAAATCAGGCTAAACTAAATCAAGAAGCCTTAATTTGGCGCTTAAATCAGACAGGTAGCTTTAAACAGGATCAATTCAGTTAAGAAGTTTTAGCCTGGTTTAAACCTATTTAAAGTTTTATACAAGAATCTGTAAAGTTTTAGTCAAGAAGCACTTAGAACCTAGCTGAAACCTGTTTAAAGCTTTAGACAAGAGGCTTTAAACAGGTTCTGATTAGTCAAGAAACTTTAACTGGGTTCAGTCATCTTTTGTCAATTCTATACAACATAAAAGACATGAGAATAAATTGAAACAAACAGTAATGCAGATGTAATGCAAGACAACAATTATTCAAAGACTAACAAAAGAAATACCTGGAGTATGTTGAATAATGAATACATTATAATTATTTATGTTTTTGGTTACTATACAATCATCACCTTTTCAAATATATGTTGATTTCCTTGAAAGATTTTTACACAGCGTTCCAGAGGAGCAAAAGGTCGAACATCCCAGATTCTCACTACAACAAATACGGTGAAGTGAATGATTAATAAACAGAAAATACTGACAATAAAAGATAATTTCCAATGACTTCCATACTTTTAAGCATACTGGCTATTTTCATGTAAAAAAATGAAAGGAAATCGGATAATATTTATGTAGGCAAATGCAATTGAAACATTATATGATTATATTTGATTACGACAAGCCCTCTGACAATATGCAGCATCAGTGAATAAACCGCTGTGTGCCCTGTGCTTGGATTTTAAGAAGCACTTTAAAATCATGAAATCACCATTATAATGTTTAAAATAAATAAAAGAATTTATGCACTTCCTTTAAATGCAACTTTCATGGTGGAAAAATGGATGAGTAATAATATTGCGTTACCAGAGTAGTGTTAAGGATAAGAACTTTATCAGTTGGAAAGCAGCAACGCTCTGGAGTTTAGTTTAAACGAGAAGAAATACCTGTATTGTCCATTGCTGTTGTGAGCAGATACGAGCCATCAGGACTCAGTCTCATCCCAGTGACTGTGTCGGAATGTCCCCTCATTCGGAAGAGCACTTCGTTCTTCCTCAAATCCCAAACCTACAAACACACAAAAAAACAGAAAATCTCAAATGCACCAACTCTCCTAACAATACTGCAGAGCATGGAATAAGTTCTGAAATGACATGACAAACAATGTTTTTATAATTCAAACTTCCAAGGTAAAGTTTGAAAAACATTGCAGTTCAAATCTTCTATATAGTTAGTGATACAGAGAATTTTAAGCAAAATATAAGAGGAATTCTGTACGAATAAGAACCACTCAATTCCTTATTGTCTTGTACCACAGTGGCATGTCAAATGCTCTGCCAGATATTAGAATCCATATTTTCCATATGATACAATTTACCACTTAAGAACAGCAGACTGAACCACGAAGCACCTATGAGTAGATATTTTGAAGAGGCGCTATATAAATTCTCAGAATGAATGAATGACGAAGCAAGGTGTCTCAATTGCTGTTACTTTCAAGCAATACTCCATTCGAAATCACTGAATATATCATCAATAATAACCTAGAAATTGTCTTAATCTGAACGTACTTTGATGTCGTTGTCTATTCCGCCACTGATGACCTGCTCCGCAGTATCTGAGAAGCAGACGGCTGTCACTTGGTAAGTATTCTGAAACGTCTGCATAGATACCTTTCTACGCGAATCCCACAGCTGAAAGCCACAATCACATCCGGCGTCAAAATTAACCAACACACGGAAATAAATATTATCATGACAGCTGAAGAAATTAATGTTCTGACTTCCTGATTGACTCAAACAGAGTAAGAACGTTCTCAAGACTCAAACAGAGTAAGAACGTTCTCAAGACTCAAACAGAGTAAGAACACTCTCAAGACTCAAACAGAGTAAGAACTTTCTCAAGACTCAAACAGAGTAAGAACGTTCTCAAGACTCAAACAGAGTAAGAACGTTCTCAAGACTCAAACAGAGTAAGAACGTTCTCAAGACTCAAACAGAGTAAGAACGTTCTCAAGACTCAAACAGAGTAAGAATGTTCTCAACACTTGAACACTAAAAAATGACTGGGACATTAATGTCGCTAGTTGATAAAGTGTGAAATGCTACTATCACCCAATCTAAATGCACATTTCTTATCTTCAAGGCGTGGCCTACGTTGCCATCACAATGTAACTAATTTGTCTTGAAAAGGTGCCTCTAGAAGCGTGATACTATCCATTCCGGGTCTCCCTTTTGTTACCTCTTATTTTTTGCATTGTTACTTAAGAATACCTTGCCTTGAAATGGTTTCAATCAAAAGGTTGATTGATTGATTTCAGTTTTGAAGCTTCCTGACTTCAAACAAAAATTCCAACACTGACAAGTGGTATTTCAGCGCCTGCAACGAAGCTAAGCTAGACTCTGTAACTTTCTTGGAAGAAGAAAAAGGTGAAGCGTGCGAATACCATAAGAACACTGCTGCCTCACCTTGTCTTTTATAATAAAACAACTCAGAAATTCGCAGAAACTATTTTATAGAACCCCGAAACGCACCTTAATTGTACCATCATCACTACCACTGCACAGAAGCTGAGGACCACGTCTTGCAACATCGCACGCGTTGACAAACGTCTGATGACCTTTGAACTTCCTCATTCGTTCACAGACTTCAACATCCCACAGAGCCAAAGTCTTGTCCGTGGCACATGTCACCAGTTGGCTGAATGCAACGTGACAACATGAAAAATTCAGAAGTGTCTTGTCAGACAAGACAAGTGCATCAACTGAATTGTACTGTCCTGCATTTGGATACTTATAAAGCACATGAATTGTACTGTACTGCATTTGGATACTTATAAAGCACATGAATTGTACAGTAAACCTACATACTCAGGTGCCAAAGCATTTTATTGGTGGGCCAGAGGCAACATTTCTCAGCGAGTTGGTAGGCCAGGGCGCAAAAGGAAAATGGGGCTGGGTTACGGGGAGGGGACTCGGCAAGCCTCACCACTCTATAACTGAGTGAGGATTTAAAATAGACTGTCTTGTTACCAGCACAGCAATTTGATTTCATTCATATGTAGTGAAAACTTACAAATTTTTATTCTCAAATTGTGCAGTGCTTAGAAAAGGTCCTATGGGGCAGAAAAACATCATTAGCAGCCGGGTCAGACTTTTAGAACCCAGCTCCAGCTGATAAGGTTCAACTAATCAGCCAGCAAGAGATACTATATGTATATTTGTTTAATAAGCAAAAACAGGTTGGCAAACCCGCAACCTGGTACATTGAGATAGACAAAAATTACATTGAAAAAAAAATATTAATATTATACAAAGACACTCCACAGTTATTGGAATTAAATTGAATCAATAGTTAGACTATGCTTTAATAATATGTTTGAAAAGGACTCTAGAAACTCTATGTGCATCACCTGCCATCTGTGGTATAATGGAGATCCATGACGGCTCCCGAGTGACCTTTCATTGTCGCTATATTCTCACACTCTCCAAAGACACTCCACAGTACTAAAGACAAACAGCAACCAACAAACAAGTTACTTGTCTTTCATTCATCAAAGTTCGCTACATTTGTTATATCCAGCTGAAATAATAGACGAGCAAGAAAGAAATGTGACGAAAGTGATGTCCGATAATTGTGCAGACAAACTAAATTTTCACCAACTCAGCTTGAACATTGCACACAGACTGGTGAACCGCGCATGACCTTCATGTTATTTATGCAACAAAATGCAGAAGATTGTGATGTATCTTGATATGACACATAGGTAAAGTGTTTCAAGGAATACTTCACTATCAATGTACATGATCCACTTCGATTTAGATTCATAGCAGATCATTTCATTTTAATTGGAGACCAAAAATGCAAATGCAATTGTTAATAGTTATACATTCTAAACAAGGTGCAACAAACTCATACAAATATCTGGACAGAAAAGTTTGTGAAAAATCCGATGCCCCTGATAATAATAGGCTAATAACCATTTCTGCTAGAAGGGCTCCTAACATACCTCATCCATATAAATCAAACACAGACTGCATCATAAGTTTGTAAGGCAGTATAAATATGAAATAAGTCATTGTAAATATTTCAGCTGTTGCATTGCAGCAGCCTGTAAAAAAGCAAAAACAATTCAATATATGTCCACAAAAGAGTCATAAAAGGCAAACTATTAAAGTGTAATCTTGGTCGGCTTATACTCACATACTAATCTGTCAAATCCTGCGGAAGCTAACAATTGTCCATTTGGCGAGAATTTTGTGCAGAAAATATCACCATCATGACCAGTAAGGAGCATGATTGGAGCCTGAAGATGCGATATCCTTCTCACGCCCTGGAACAAAACAAACGCATCATTTCTTGCTGATCACATTCATCATGCTAACTAATCAGTGGTTAAAGTGGTTGGGGTGAGCAGTGGGAACGCCGAATGTGAGCAGTGGGAACGCTGTAGTAGAATTTTATAGTAACACATGTGATTTCAGGGTTCCATGTAGTGAGCAGTGGGAACGCAAGCCAAGAATTTCACCGTTCCCATGCATTCCCACCATTTTAAACCCTACCACTAATATAAATCTGAACATCACACTTAGCATCAACCTGTCATGAAATCCTGCATATGTGCCTACATACTTAGAAGTGTTGTGCCTAACATAGATCTGACAATGTGATATGCCAACAGTTTACGCTGGCTATGAATGCACACGATCTGTCTGATGCAGTGAACCTCAAAAAAGTAAGGTGCAGAGACAAGTTTCATCAACTGCATTCCTACAGACACATAAAGATTGGCCCTATCTTAGCAAGCAAATGCTCTGCCTGGATGCCCTGGCTCAAGTGAAGTGGTGCGTTCTCATTGTTATAAAGTGAGCCATACTGACTGACAGCCATATGAATGGACTGATGGTCAGATAACGCGGAGAGTTCGGGTTCAAGTCTCTACCCGAGCAGTAAGAACATAAAGACCTTGGACAGAATCATCTTGCTGTTCTGTCGTATGATCTCGTGTGCACTTCTGAATTTGGAAGAACGACAGTATCAAAACAGATACAACATACATTTTATTGTATTGGGCTGTATTGTACAACATTGTGGGGCGCGGTGGTGTAGTGGTGGCGTCGTTGCCTTGAAGTCGGAAGGTTCGAGGTTCGAATCCACCTCGCCGCGTAAGGACCTTGGGCAAGTCCTTCACTCATAATTGCTCAGCACTTCGGCGTGAAACTCCGATGCAGTGTCCGCTCTGCATTCGGGAGCGCCTCTGAGTATAGAGAGCTTGAAGGGGCGCTATAACAAGTGCACATACAAACAAACACTACATCGGTAGCCCTAGGACAGGCGATAATAGCAGATGTTCTACTTACGCTCTCAACTAATGCATTGTTGTCATTAGAAATGACAGCCAATTCGTTTCTCATTTTCTTAACAGGAACGAGGGCACTGTCATATTCGCTTTTTCGCTTCAAATCCATTACAAAATGTATTATTATTGTTATTCTAGGTTAACAATTCAATCCACGCTTTAAAACACTACCCAGAATATACAAGCTGGTTCCCTGCTATCGCACTTGCAGACTTGCTGTGAGTTCTTTTTTTGGCGTTTAACTCTTACGCATTGGCTGAATGGCATAGCACTTATAAATAGGGTCGTAACGTAAACAAATTCAATTTGATATACAGCTGCGAAAGGCAAATACTCAATTAAATCGAAAACAGTTCCTAATTTGGTCAATTGCTGCCATCCTCCACCCTTTCAAAACTGAAAACATTGCTCTTTCACAAATCCTATCCTGATTCTTCCACTTCTCTTCACATCCTTCGCCATTTCAACTCTAAACATCACCCACCTTAGCCGTCCATCTATCTGTCTGCCTGCCTGATTCTCCGGACTTGACCCGCTGCCTATCGATTTTGCTTTGATTAAGCGCCTGTGAATAAGCTGGTTCCCGCGACTTGGCTTTTGTGGGCACTGTAGAAGTCTCGAGATTACGATTTCAATTCTCGACCCAAACGACACACACCTTAGTAGCTGTTCCGTTCCTCTGATCCCATGGCAACCGACCTGGACCTCCTCTCAACTGCTCTTTCACACACCCCTTCTGACTCAACGCAACACTCGTGAATAAGCTGGTGCCCCTCACTTGGCCTTTGAGTGGTACTTTAGAAGTGTGGATATTACAATTAGGCCTACGAATGTAGACCTGTAACGTATGTAACTGTAAAAGTTGGTACGTATGGACAGAGAATACCTACACTTTTGAACTAGCCTACAAAACATTATGGATACAAATGGGCTTAAGAGCCTTGAAGGTTTTTTGGTTGCGGACTCTGTTACCTTGCATTGTGATATAGTACCAATTTCGCTGTGGGTCCAACTTGAACACAGATTGATCGTGAAATAAATAGTAGGTCGATATTCCATGTAGACATGCAGCCTTTAGGCAATAGACCGGTCACGTTCCAGGCAGAGATAAGGCCTAATAACACTGACTAGCTGACTAGTATTACAAGCATTTATATGTGGTGAAGTTAACATTAAAAAATTTACATTGAGTTTTACAAGCATCGCCTCTCACACGAGTCAATGCTCATCCCGTGAATGACCATTGATTCCACAAAAGTATACGCTACAATTCACTTTCATGGTCCTTCTGCATATAAAAGGAAAAATCTTGGAATCTATAGACCCAAATGAATTCTCAGGTTGTTTTTCTGTGTATGTTAGTCTAAGTCTGGTTGACTGCGCGCTTATGTTGGCGTGTATTAATTTTGTCCTGCACGCTAATGATGACGGGACACCCTTAAGTCTACATCAAGGACTGGTTTACACATAACTCTATAGTAGGCCTACAGCCCTACATATGCGATTCCAAATTGAATTCAATTGTTTTTTTAATTACATTTAATGCATCAAAGGCTGTTTTATCTTGAGTTCCACTACGTTACAAAGCTGCAAGTCAACAGTTTGAAGCCAGATCAAATGAGAATTTAGAAGTCATCAACAGCTACTTCTAACGCAGTTAATGTCGTCGATCAGAAGTTTAAAAGCAGTTCTCACGACATTAAACGGAAAACAGAAAAAGTTTGATTATAGCACTATTGCAATAATTGCATAATATACTTCACGTCTTATGACTTTATTATATAAAGTTCAACAAATGCACGCAATAAATCCATTAATAATGTTCTGTGGAATTATTTTGAAATAATTATAATAATTATTACAGAATATAAAAATACAAAATTATCTTCAGACCATCAATCAATCTTACATGCATACTTCACAAGACAAATATTACTTGACTATGTAAAAAACAAAACAAAATATTTTGGGACTATTTTTTTATGCAAAACACATTAAAGAAACCAACATCATGTTCAATTTTTTCATAAAGCACTCGTAAAGAGGTACATTTTTCAGCAAGGCACAAATGCTGTGCAAAAACCAAAGTCGTGAGCACTTGCAACTGCAAATATTCCTAGAATGTCAGCAGCATCATATTATTAATAGCCACATGCCAGTCTGCAAAAGACTGGTTGCTGAGCTTGTAGAAACAGAACGTCCTCAGAAAATGGCCCACATTGACCTTTGGCATAAACCTATCTTTCTTTATATGTCCACACTCCAGTGGAGTAGCAAAGGGTTTGCGTTAGGGCTGCAATGCCTATCTGGCCGGTTTAACCGGGTTACAGGTACGATGCTTTGAAGTTACTTCAATTCATTGAAAGAGGAGAAGGGTTGAGGTTACAATACCATTGCAATATAAAATCGAGCACATTTACATTTTACATTTACTGCATCCACCAAAGGGACTCAAGCATTATATTCAATATTGTCCAGTCGGTATTCTGTCTGTCTCAAGTTGGTCTTTACTTAACGCAAATGCTGAACTGATATAACTATAGTAAATTTAGCTGCATACATATGCACGTACGTCGTGTACATTTATCACCCCGTCTCTATATGGGTGACCCTTCCTTTCACATCTAGGAAGCTCTTAATTGACAATTCTCTGTTCATTTTAAGGTGGTTATCAGAGATTTTAAGTGGGATTTGGTTCTGGCTTAATTTTTCTCTCCATGCTAGGATGAAATAGTCCACGACTATATACATACGTGTCTATGCATATTATATTTACACATAATTACTAATGAATCCTGTCATAGAGACTGCTACACGTTAAATTACAAAAAAGTACTATTATGGCCATGCACAGAAATAAATTATCTGATTGTAGCTATTCAACAATAAATAACAGACATATTTTGACATGGTTTGAAGCAACAACATGATTTTTTTAGAGAGAAAAAATATGACTCTAGAAGGTACGTCTGCCCTTTGTCGAAAACACAATGCAAAGCAGACAACAATCGACTGTCTGACTGACTGACTTTCGTGCATGAATGGTTCACAACTTCGCGAGCTGACTTTTCTGACTTTTGGTCTGACTCCTGGGTCTGACTTTTGGTCTGACTGTCTGTTGACTGAATGTAAGGTTGACAGGTTGCTCTCCAAACTTCTCAGTATGAAATGAAACATTTCGCTGGTACACACAGCCCAAACGTCAGTTTGATGTAAAAGACACCAAGCTTTGCCAGATCTCTGTTCGTTTACACATCACTACAACAAACATATATAACTACATATACTATCGTGAGTATCTGACTGTATAATATAGCACGATAAAACAATTGAAACATAGACTAGTCTAATTAAACAGTAAGCAATATACCGGTATCAGCCCATATTTGAACCTATTGTTGCCTGTTTAACTACTTAACCTGCTTATTTCTATCGTTAATTACATACTTACTTTTTTCTGGTCACATTTCTGGTCACATACTGGTATTCATCTGGTCCCAATTTCCTTATTGACCTACTTGATTTAAAATTTTACCATTACTACTTCCTCTCAGCTTTACTTACTTACTAACTAGCTGGGGTACCTGGCGTTGCCCGGGAATTTTAGGATTCGCTCCATTCCCGGCCAATACCCTACTTCCCTACCCTCGCTTCACCCCATCCCCACTCCTACTCTACACCCCACTTTTTCTCCTATTCCATTTGCTGACTGACCGCCCGGAACACACCGGCCCACCTTGCTTCCACCTGTCTGGGGTACTGTGCATTGTCCGATAAATTTGATCCATTCGAACCGGCTACAACTAAATAAATAAACAATGTTTTGATTGTAATTATTATAATTATCAGGAAAATGCAGTTCTTACGTTGCCTCCAGTGTGCAGTCTTCCAAAAGAAAAGTGTCGTCCGAACGGTGTCTTTGCACGGCTGAAGGACCTTCTCTGATTTCCAATGTTCTGTCACCGACTGTACTGTCCATTACTGTTCCCTTAGGAAGAAGAATGGGCATCGACGCTGAAGCCGTCATGTGATTCTCCCTTCTGGAAATGTCATGGCCGTTACGAAAGACGTCCGACGAGATTCGTAAAAGTGGCAGCTCGGAGCCATCAATGTCTTTGCCGCAGTCGGGTGAAACTTGCCCCGGTCTCTGGACGACGGGTGAATCAAGGTCAGTGGCGGATCGTCGGGTATGACCGCCCGTGGCGGGCGATCTGGATCGGCTCATCGCCTGGTTCCGGTTCCTCGAGAACGGTTCTCTCGCGGTTGAGCAACTCCCCGGAATCTCGTTGTTCCACGACAGCCTCTTCTTGATGTACGCCTCCCTTTCGTTTCTCCTCCCCACACCCTCGGAGTGATGTCGGACATTTACACCAGCCGACTTTTTCTCGTCGCTCTGCGATTGGTTAGTTAAATCTTCCATGCTGGTAATGTCAGACTTCAAGGCTCTTGAACCAGCAGTGATTGCAGGCGACAGGCAAGATTTCTTTAGCAAATACGGATAGGTTTCCTTTCTGCCTAAGACCAACTGATCGCAGGAACCATTGAGCCTTGGATTGGTGGACAGCCCCCTTCTCCTCTGCAGGCCACACGTTCGAAAGTCGTCTTTTGGTGGATCAACGGCCGACAACAGAGAAAACTCTGAGGCGTAGTTCGGCAGGAAAGTGTCTGCAGAGCTGTAGCTGCTACTCCGGCTGAACGGCACAAAGTTCTTCTCCGTCCCCACGATCAACGGCGATTCCGCCAGCATGGCGCAATTGTCGTCCTCATCGTCATTGTCGTGACCGTCGACGAATATGCCGTCCGATCGCATCAAGTACTGATAGCGCTTGTCCTTGAAATCGTTCTGAATCAAATAGCATACTAAACTCGTTAGCAATGTCTTGCTGGAAGTCTCGCAAGGTGCAACGAAAGCGCACCAACACACACACACAAACACATGTACAGACACATGAGCAAACACACACACACACACACACAAATACACACTAGCACATTCTTCATACTCAAACACATATACGCAGATACATGAATAAGTGCTTAAAGAAATTGCAGGTTGTACTGGCAATTCAAGATCTGACTGTGCTTAGTATAATTTTGTAAACAATCACTACGGATCTGAACAATCTGTTACAGCTGAGCCGATATCCTGCTTACCTTAATTGAGAGAATCATGGAATATAAACAAATATTCATCTCGAGGAATATCAGACTATTAAGAGTAGGAGTATATACTGATGCACACATTCATAAATACACACATAGTGAGACATGCCCACGTACATATATAAGCCTATATACTTACATATGAATAGTTTCTTTGAAGGGGTGCTATATAAGTTTCAGAATGAATAAATGAATATATATTTATATATATATAATTATATATATATTTATAAATATATATATTAATTTATTGTAAAAATGCAATAACGTAATATTTACATACCTGAGCCTTTTTTAGACTTTCCGCCCAGAGACGTGAATCTCCATGGAATGTGTAAATGGCTTGTGCAACATGATACTCATTCAGGTAGAGGACCACAAAACTGGCTGTAACATAATTCACGTACACGTACATATAATTATAACCAGTCTTCTGTGACAAAAAAAGCAGCTATAAAAAATGGAGATGAAAATTTCTCCATTTTTTATAGCTGATATGTGATATGGTATATGACTGAATCTGGTATGATCTTCTGGAATAGCCAGAATGTGGCTAAAGATGATTGAAAAACTCAATGTTCTTGTAAACATTCCTCATTACAAGGAATCTGTATCAATGACTTGTTTGACACTACTGTTTCAGTCTTAACTTCTCATCTAGCTTGCATCTTCATTTGCTAATTATTACGCTAATGTAATGCAACAATGTTTTACGTTGTATATCCCATTGTCCGTTTGCAAGTGGAATAATAAAGAGTATACTTACTTACTTACCTACTTTTATCCAATATTCCACAGCTCACGAATATGAGCAGAGTCATCTGTCAACCATTGATGGAAATCTCATTAGTTTAATTCTGCCTGTACGGAAGTCTGCTAGTCAAGACTTCTTTGACAGTTAGTTCAGCATTTATTTCCTTCAAGCTGTTGCTCTTAAAATTTTAATATAGTTTTAGTTTGAAGGTGTTATACCTAATGACCTGTTACAAGAAATACATCTTTGATTACTATCATATTTCATTGCATTGAACGATGAAAAACAACTAGGCCTATGATAGTGATGCTCTTGATAGTATCAGTGGCAAAGGACGCATGATCTTGGAAGTTCATTTATTTTATTTATATCTGGCATTTGCTGCTGTAGTACCCCTTAAAGCTCTCTATACTCAGAGGTGCTCCCATCTACAACACGGACACTGCATCAGAGTCTCACCCCGAAGTGCAAGAGCAATTGCAAGTGAAGGGCTTGCTCAAGGTCCTTACGAGGCGGCTTGAGGTAGATTCAAACCTGGAACCCTCCAGCTCCAAGGCACTGAACCCACTACCACACCACCGTGCCCCACAAGTTTTGTTTGTTAGACACACGAAAAGACGAACCTGGATCTCGAAGCCTGTGAACGACTATCTTGTCCAATCGCATCGGAGGCTTGATGACCTTGACCTTGTCACCACCACGTTTCGTCACCGGTTTTGTGATTAGAAAGAGGTCAGTGAAGAGGAAGCAGTAGACATCCATCTGAAAACATTATTCAAATGATATTAAATAAATCAACTGAACAATCTTCTGACGTGCAGTCTCACATGCTAAATTATTGCAAATGTTGCTGTGGATTCTGGAACATGGCTCCAAAACTCATCCGACCTTAGAATGCAACCTCCTTACATAATGTAATGTCACTGTGTAACAATGCGTTACTTGATATGGCTCTTTTAGCCCAAAAGGCAGCATAATAAATGTTACCCAGTTTATTATAAACCATATATTATGTCTGTGTATGTATGTATGTATGTATGTATGCATTCATGCATGTATGTATGTATGTATGTATGTATGTATGTATGCATGTATGTATGTGTGTATGTGTCTATGTATGTATGCATGTATGTATTGTATGTATGTATGTATGTATGCAAGTGTGCAAGGTATATACAACATTGTATGTATGTATGTGTGCATGTAACATGACTCCAGACCTTCCATTCTCCATCATTCGACCCAATTCTTACCCACTGCAGCGTTTCTCTTTTCCAAAATGACTGCATCAATAATTTAAATGTCTTCCCTTTTCTTTGCTCTAGACTGTTTATAACTCTAGACAGTAAACTCAGTAAAGCCTATTTGGCTCTCTTCTATCATCTCTTACGTTTCTACCATGCCAAAAACCACGCAGAAAATGCTCATCAGCAATTCATGACTATCAGCATGCCTTTACCTCTGGCTTAAAGTTCACATTACTTATCCTGTATTTCTATCTTTCAGCATCTTTTCTGTATCTTAATCCTAGCTATAGCCTTCAACAGACAATTCCTGTCGTTTCACAGGTCATAGTTTCATGGCTGCTGAACCTGGACATCAACTTCATAAATCTCCAAACAGATTCACTTTTGCTACAGCGATGGCACAAAAGCCCTATAAATTGATTACGACCCGTCAAAACTGTTAATAAGATGAGCGAGCCACCCCTAATACAATAAAATTCTCCATAAGCAAATGGAACATGTAATAAAATGTAGCAACGCATAACTAACAACATATCGTGTAACCAAAATTCTTGCATGCCAAGTGTGTCATCATAGTCAGGATGGTGTTTCATTACAATGCCCTCAATATTTCTGCAGCTTCATGCATCAGACAGCAGTCATCGCTAGTCTCTTCTCATCGCAGAATATCATACATGAAGCCAAGTTAATTAAGCAGAACCATGCTACCTATAGTTTAGTAAAGGCAGATGTATGTCTTCTATGAGAGCAACAAACATACTGACAAAACCTTGTCTAAGTCAGAAACTTTGGGCTGCCAAAATATTCCACAAATCGCCCATATGGATCTGCATCCCTCATGGTTGTTTTCAAACACTTATGCATTAATTCTGGCAGCTTCAGGTAATTTTATTGTATCATGGATGCATATGGAAGCTAGAAAAAGGAAATTTTAAAAACCAAGCACTGAAGGTGAACACGTAGAGACTGATTGTATGATGCGCAGGGTTAAAAGTGAGCCGGATCTGTCGGGGTCTGCGACCCAGCATTGATTTTCATGACCTGCTGGTGCCGGGTCTCAGCCAGGTCGCGTGTTTAACAATTTTGGGCAAAAAGATTTTAAAAATAGGTAAAAATGTACAGATTTTTGAAAATTTTGAGCAAATGATTAAAAACAGGCCATCAGAAATATTTTCGCCTGCCGGCTCGTCCACCAAAGTCAGACCCGGCAACTTTTCTAAACCACTTTCAGCCCTGATGATGCGGTAGTCACAAATCCGATTAAGGATAAATTCGAGCCACACACATTTGTAGTTTGATCAGCTCTTGATCATTCATCAGTCTTCAAATGTGCACCACACATTTTTAGTTCATTAAGGTAAGGCTTCACTTATCATGCTCAGCCACTGCTGTTTCAGGTTTATTGTATCACATTGCTCATAACTTCCATCTCTTATTGGTCAAACACTGATCATAATTCTCAATTCCTCTTCTTAGGAACCTCTGGCATTGGCAAACTGTCAAATTAGGGAAAAAAAGTCCTTCAGAATCCATGCACAGATCATCAGTTTAGTCACAGTGCCTGTCCAAACAATATGATAAAATAAAATATATGACAAGATGACAACAGTCGTAAGGACAATAAGCAGCAAAACATGAAACTGAACAAACCAATCAATATGATCAGACAAAACTTAGAAGAGTGCAAAATAATCGAGGACTGATCATAGAGCAAAAGTAATTAATTCGTATTATAAGTTAACCTTCGAGAAGGCATCCTTGAGTCTGAGGCTTCCTTCGAACAGCAGCATCCGCATCTCTCGTGATCCGCAACCAGCGACTGGAGATATCAGGTCCAGCTTACTGAACTTATCAAGCAGCTGACAAGAGAAAAATAACAGCACTTAGAAGCTAAATCAGATATATCAGTGCTCACAGACACAGCATTAGTAACAGGCACCAGTGCTTAAAGTGCAATAAAGGAAGGGCCTGGACGCCTCTCACCTTTTCAATGTGTGCTGGCCAAATAAGTGGCAGGACGGCATTCAGATTTAAGTGCCGGGACGCCGTCCATTATTGTCCTGTCACACTTTAAGCCCTGGTACTAGCCTAATATCAACGGATATGCTGACACAACTGAGAATTTCTATATCTCCTTTACAACCACTTCAAGGTGCACACACTAAAGTTAAGAACTGTTGAAAGAGTTGGACTGATTGCATGCTGCATCCTTTCAAGCACGAAGTAGTATAGTCGTTTAATTCAAAATAAGACAAATCCAGGTGACATACCGTACCAGGTTACAGATAACAAAGCATGTTACACCAAGTCTCCAGTGTACCTCAAAAAAGCATTTACTGTACACAGATGTACTTAATACTCCGATGTACTCTAATGTAATGACATTGAATACGATAGCAAATTTTTTTTTAATAAACGAACAAAATTATCATTATTATTATTGCTATTATTTTTTTACCCAAGGAACCTCAGATCCCGCAGGATTTAAAAAAATCATGCTTGGAGCTGTTGTTGAATGTCTAGAAATTCAGGCCTCATCCTCTGCAGCATTAGTGAAAGTGCCACGAAATGCGACAGCATTGAAGCGCTGATTTACTATATTATCATTATAATTATTAACTGAAATTTAATTCAAAAGGAGTCACAACTTGCAACTTCTTAATCTTACTTTAATGCATTCTTCGTTAGGTGCCTCCACCGCATCGTACGATTCAATTCGATTCATCAGCTTCGACATCAGTCGTGACTCCTCACGATGTCGCATCGCAACATTCACTTCCGTCACAAACTTCTCGACTTGATCAATCTGAAGAAATCGAAATGACACAATCCCTTTCTAACCATAGTCCAATGTGCTCAACTCAAACAAAATATAATGTATCAAATTCTACATGCATTTCGTGCACATTTTTGTTACTTTTAAATTTCATGAGCGGATCTTCTTTGAATAATAATAATAAGAAGAAATATATACCGGATAAATAAACTACTATAGATAATAACACAGTTGCTCTCACAAAATGTATCAAGTAGCAAATATTATTCCGAAATATGTCAAACTGCAAGCTTCCCATTTATTCGCCATAATTTATTTTATACTAAAAAATGTTAATGATAAGGCAAAAAAACGGTGTGTTTCCGGTAACAGAGGTTTAAAAAATTGGGAAGGTAGGTCAGCTTTCAACCAATGAACCACAGTGTCACATGACCAGCTGTCCACCATGCAACATGAGAAATGAACGAACTGACAATCTATTAACCCACTCGATTAAATCTCTAGATTGTTTTTATCAATATGACTCAAATGAAAACATTTTGCGTTTACCATATTTTCCAAGTCGTTGATCTGATCGTCTGGCGTCGGATTTTCAATCTGCTCCGTGTACTTGAGGACTTCCTTCAGCAGAAGTCGGTAGCGCATCAGACGCTGCCACGGTCCACACATGATGTCTTGCAGACGAAGCAGACGGCACTGCTTCTGCGACTGACCCCACTGCGACACACAACCACACACACATACAAACACATGCATTGAAAAGGCTCTGCATAAACACAGTAGCTTCACATGAATTTTATAGTGTCTTAAAAAATGAGAATGATCAATCAATCAATTTAATCAAAATTTAATTAATCAAAAAGTTTATTGATATTCGATGACAGAACTTTGTTAAAGTTGACTAGTTTTTAAAATGCAACATTTTAAAAAGTTTAAATCCATCAATCAGTCTATCAAGTCTATTATACGCCACTTCAATTCACTTCACTAATTGAAAAAATTCATAGTATTTCATTTCCTAAAAGACAAAACTTAAAAAAATCTAACTTGGCCCCAATGGCTAAAAATTACAAAAGGTAATATGCTAATAGACTATGAAGAAGTGTTAGGAGACAAGACAGTACTGCCAACAATACTTTTGGCCTGCCTATCACAAGGCTAACAAAGCAAATTGTCTAATCATATATATGATTCTCCAAAGGAGTTTATGCAACCAAACAGGAGTTGAGTACAGGGCGCAGCACAGGGAGGAATGGAGAGCTACCACAAGAGAGCGGCTGACGAGTGCCAATAGCATCGCCCGAGCCATAAGTCAAGTAAGTCAAGTCATGTTTCAGACTTCATGGATAAAAAATATTATTCAAATAAATAAGCAGGACACTCCGCCTCAGGTTCTGTTAAGGAACCTGTGCCAGCCCAAAGCTCGGGTAAAGGAGGAGGGTTCCGCGGAGGGTTTGCAGCCCTCCTGGGTAAAACAAATTACCGCAACAGAAACGACACAGATGAACTACAATCATTAATGTGGAGAGGCTGTGTCGCCCAATGCGCTACCAGCGCGTGGAAGGACTACGGTCTAAGGTAAGGAAGTAGGACAAACAAGAAAAATCAAAAACTAAAAAATTAGAACGCCAAGTGAATACAAACTTGAATGTAGATTCGAAACAGTTCATTTTCTTTGGTCCTTGAGCGTATGTAGTCCTGACACAGGTCTTGCTCCAGGCAGTACTTGGTGTAAGGCTCAAAAATCTTATCAAACTGAGATAAGAAAAAAAGAGCATTCGTCACTTAATTTAAGAGCAAAATAATAGTATTAATAGGCACTAAACATCTCCCCACGCTCTGCTAAGGAAGACATTTTATGTTCCACCATTGAGGTGCTTACTACGAGATCTGTTGGAATTTTACACAGAAACCTTTCATGAGATGGTTTAAAAACACAACCCACAACCAGATAAAACACCATACGCATATACACACACACGCATACATACGATATTTACATACCGTGCACAGTTTACACCAGTGGCGTAGCCAGGAATTTTTGATGGGGGGTTTTATGGCCGGAAACCCTGTTTTTTGCTATTTTTCTTACTTAAATGGGAAAATAACCTTAAAAAAAACTTTTTCCCGGAGCCAATGGGGGGTTTTAACCCCCGAAAACCCCCCTTGCCTACGCCACTGGTTTACACACATATATAATCATATATACAGTATTATATATATATAATATATATGTATTATGTTACAATAAGGTAGAAGTAGAAGTAGAAGAGGAGGAGGAGGAGAGAAGTAGGAAGAGGAGGAGGAGGAGGAAGAAGAAGAAGAATAAGAGCAATCCTTTAAACTGACAGTCATGGGTATGTAGTGTTAGCGACATCAATTTCTTAGCCTCAGCATATCTGATGGTAGATGACCTGTCATCTGCTTTTACTGCAAGATTCTTCAGCCAACATCGAGCAGCTGGTGCACGCCGCTCATACGGCTGAGTTGGCCAGAGGGAGCAAGTAGAACTGAACCTTTCTCAAATCTAATATCAATCTTGATAAGGATTTGAACACTGATCTCTCAGTTGACTGCCTAACGTGCTAACCACTAGACACTATCATACACTATCGTGCACCCATAAGATAAAGTAATTCCTCAAATATTACAAATATTTTATTTGCCAGCATCAACAGTTAGTCCACAGAAAAGTCGTTCCAATAGTGCTTGAATTCTCAATGCATAGCAAGTGCAGTAGCAGAAACACACACATACACAGACACAAGCACAGACACACGCATGCACACCACACACACGGACACACACGGACACACGCAGACACACACTCACACACATGCACACATACACGAACACCACACACCCTCAGAATACGTACCACATGGAAGCCAGACTTGAGAAGGCTCGGATTGAGGGGCTCTCTTGTCTCTCGTGCCCGCTGCAGCACTTGAATCATGTGAACATTCCAGAAGTGACATGTGGCATAGTAGACGTCATCAATGTTGCTGAAGAGTTTATCTGCCTCTATCTGGTCACAGTAAAAAAACAGCAATCGACAAAAGATCACATTAATGATATTTACAAATCCATTAAGTCAAGTTCGATCCTACATGAAAAGTTGTGGAAGTACGGTAAATTAGGTGAGAAAGTAAAAGTAAGAGTAACTCGAATGAAGTGAAGCAAATGGGTTCTGAAAAAGCAGAGTGCCAGTTGTCAACATCAAGAGTCTTTACACTCATTGTAAAATCTTAGTAGTCACTTGTCAGTGCATTCGACTTTTGTCAAAGACATCTAAATATACTCAGGCAAATTACATTACACACCTGAAGGAAACGTCAGAGAACCTAAAATCTGTGTAGGTTGTGAATGGAACTTGATCATGCAAAACAATATCTATATACAATACAGTCTTTCCCATTTGTGCATGACTCTCTCAATGCATGACCGCACCACGACTCACAATGTTACCTATTTAACATGTGACATGCATTAACACACAATAAATAAACTACATGCTTAACGCGCTAATGAAGAGAGCGTACTTAAAGTGATTCTGAAACCAATGCAGCTTGATGTACAGGTGCTAAAATGATGACTGGAAATACTAATATTAATAGCAATAATAATAGTAATAATAATAGTAATAATAATAATATTAATAATAATAGTAATAGTAACAGTAATAATAACAGTAATGATAGCAAAAATCTTATTTTCCATGCAACCTGTACCTAGATATAGTGTGATATCTAGAATAGTCAATAAACAATGATACTACGAAGATACTAGTACATGCTAATGTAGCCAGAAACTTGAATTGTTTGGTATTAATATTAAAATCACTCTTTCCAGCAAACTGGTCCTTCTAAAAATAATTGGACAAAATCTTCTGATACCAGGTCACAGTGCAAATGCCTTCACACAGTTCTACATAAGTTATATAAAACTTACATAAGTCAAAAGCAACTGTATTTCAGCATGACCCTGTCTACCCATGATGGTCTGTAAACATACAATTGAAGTGCTTACTTTAGCCTCCAGACAACCATAATATGCATGCTGGGCTTCAGCGCACAGTAGAACATTATTTCATGAGGATGATGCAGTGCATGATAAATGGCGCTAGAGTTGAAACGTAGAAACAAGGGATGAACAGTCTTCCAGCAGAATATATAGCAGAAGATTTATGTGTAAGTTGGTCTTTTCTCTCGGTCTTTTCTCGCGGGGTCCTTCGCACTGGGAGCACCTATAATAATTGGTCTGCACTGCAAGAGGCATTTTAAAAATTCCCAAATACAATACCATACTTTAGCAATCGTCGATCTGGTTGCGAGTTCAGATTGGCGCACACACACACCCACACACCCACGCACACATGCACACAAACACACACGCACAGCTCCATGACATATCCACAATGAAAGCAACACAAAAAACTTGCATATTACATGGGGGATGTTGAATTGGGATTTATTTTGCAGCAGCAATCAGTCTGTGTGTGTGACCCATATATATACATATTACTACATAAATAAAAGAATTTCTGTGGCACCAGTATATTTCTGCTAAAGACATTACTAGACAATGGTCACTGGCGAACAACATCGTCGGACGTGCAAAACTCCAACATGGCTCCAGTTGAAAGAGATTCTGAGAAGACACAGAAACAACCTAAGGAGGGCACAAGTCCAGGAAAAGATGACAATTCTAAGGCATATTATGAAGGCCAAAACAAACGTAAGAATTAGGATATTGGTGCAAATACTGTTTATAGGCTACGTTACAAGTAGGTAAGATGAAACATAAAGTCTTACCTCGTTGAGAAGTTGTTCGTTTTGTAGATTAAATAGGCAACAGGTGAAGAGCTAAAATAGACAATGTCATAAATGTCAGACTTTCTTTCCTTTATCCCCAACAAATCAGTTTATGTTGCACTGAATGAATGCTAAACACAGCTGCTTAGCGTTAAACAAAGTTTCTATGGGTTATTTATGTCTCTCATTCATTTTAAGAGAACATCAGAAACGACCTGCACATGGTCAGACTTGAACAATAAGTTACAAAGAGCACAGTACATTCTAAAAAACTGCCACGAAACAAAGCACATTGAATTCGGTGAGCTCATTTTTAAAAAGTGGAAATAAAAATAAAAATAATAAAAAAGGCGATTGCCCATTTATTAAACACTTCAATAAAACTGTTGTCTTTGAAAATGCATGACGTCAGTAAAAAGCAGTTTACGTTCAATTGGCAGAAGTGCACAGAGAAACACCGACTTGTAGATTGCTTCACTTATCAATAGCAACAACCATGCTATTCCTGCATAATCTTTAATATCTATTGCTGCATAATCCTGTCTGCAGACTGCAAGGTAATTACATCTGTCCAAAAAGCAGGACCTTTTTTATACCTGCAGCCAGCATCAGGCAGTAACACTTCAGAATCTGAAGTAACCAGGCACCATTCGCAATGTTAGACCACCGGCCGTCCAGACAGAAAGATACAGAAACTATCAGAATGCAAGTGCGGCATGCGTAGGAACGCGCAATGTGGCGCCTTCTGAGTACCGCTCTCTTATGCGTCTCGCATCGACTATGGAACTGATCGCAACAGGTGCGTTTAACCCTACACCGACCGAGTGTAAAGGATTCTATAGGTGCTTTCTACCAGTTGCTCAAGACCTATCTTTTTAGTTGTGGCTAGACTGGGAGCGCCTCTAGGTAGGTTTCTTGAAGGGACCTATACAAGTTTTCGAAATGAATGAATGAATGAATGAATTCCCCCATACCATTCATTACACTTTGGTCGATAAAGGGTTAAGGCAGCTTTTAAGGAGATTTCAAGAGCATGACGATATAGCTAGCTTGGGTCGGGAGCGCCACTGAATCTGTGAGCGGCGCTATATAAATGTTCAATTACAATTACAATAGCTGGAATGAGCATGGAAGTTATTCCTACGAAACAACAACGTACATCGATGACGACGTGCAGCTTGCGAATGTATTCAACTTCCGTTGTGAGCAGCTCCCATATGGCTTCCTGCTGGTCCCTCTGGTGCTTCGTCAGTGACTCGTGACCATTGACGATGTCCTTCCAGTGCTTCTCCAGGTGGAAGATGCTCGGGTCGTAGTGAGGTCGTCCAAGCGTCAGAAGGTCCGGCATCTTCGGAAGACCGTTGGTGCTGTACCCATTGAGCAGTTCCACCAGCTGCTCCTGCTTGTCCTGCAGCTGAAATCGAAGAAGGGAGGAAATGCAGTTGTCGCTAATAATAATAATAATAATAATAATAATAATAATAATAATAATAATAATAATAACACGGAACAACACGGAATATGAATAGGGCCTTTCCAGACTGTGATTTTATATTAGGCAGTAGTGAAGTCCCTGAGGGATCCTGTATACCTCGGGGCAAATAATAAATTAAATAAATAAATAAATAAAAAATAATAATAATAATTATGTCAATAATAATAATAATAATAATAATAATAATAATAATAATAATAATTATGACAATAATAATAATAATTATGACAATTTCTATGGCGCCATAACACAGCCATGCCGTTACAAAGGCGCCTTACAAGCAGCTAATATGCGGGATAAGTCCTAGCAAGCAAGTACATTCTTAGCATGGATTTAAAAGAGTCCACTGAGCCAGATGATCGAATAGCGAGACGAAGTCTGACCCAGCTTCGAGGACCAGCGGCCGAGAAAGCACGTTGTAGCTGCTGTTGTTAATATTAAACAATGCAGTGTCTGTTTAACTAAACATTTATGTAATGGCCTTAAAAACTTTTCAAGGAGGAGCACTTCTATGCGTCTCGTGAGAAGATGCTAGGCCTACGCAAAGCTGAAGCACAGCCACAGAGGCTGAGTGCCAATCACATGCTTCCGTAAATCATCATTTCATACGTCCCATATTCTGGACACTAGTAAAAAGATTCGGGTCTTAAGTATCTGTCATCTATTTTTCTATTAGGTGAGATACTTAAGACTGTATGTCCTACGCAATAGCAACCTCTTCTTATCTGTACAGCTACTGCAATTTAATAATTTTGGGAAGAAGTCTATAATGTTTTTAATCCTGACGCAACAGAACAAGAGCCGAACATGGCATGGATTCATAATCATGAGTGTTTTGGAATGCTTTTTTGCAGGACAGCTCATCAGCAAGCAGCTCCCAGTTTACGGTTCCTGCTTTTTCTCAGAGTTTCAAAGTCATTTTAAAAATACAGTTTTTTTTACAATAATGACTACCTTAGAGAACTGGAAAAGTGACTGAAGCTTGCTTGGAGTTTTGGCATTTCGTAGCTTCTGCAGATCGCTTTGAGACAGCGTAGCGTACGGACTTAAGGCATCTGTAGTGAGGCAGTCCTCGGACGTAACACTCTTCCGCGAAATCTTTATATTCTGCAAATAGAAAACCACCTGCTTTACTGTTAGGATTATATTTTCTGCTTTTACACGAAAGAAAATGTCATTTTACCAATGAATATTACACTTCCAATAATAACTGACATCTTGTTCCAATACCTTCAGATATGTTACCAATGACAATTTTATAATTATATAATTAAGGATGTAGTCTTTTAATGCCTCTAGGAAAAGCACAACATGCGTATTGCATGATACAGATTAATAACAGTAACAGATTAAACAAACAAATGTAATGAATGATTATGCAAAATTTAATAGAAATAACACAAAACTGATTCATAAGCTACTTTTCAATATTTTCAGATAAAAAACTGCAGGTAGCAGAGTTGATGAGCATCTCCTGCAAAGGAAAGAGTACTAATTTTACTTCCAGAACAGGTCTCAAGAGGTGAGATGGGCAGTGGCACGAAAACCACAATTTCTCCAAAAAAAAATTATAACTGCTTACAGCATTATGTTCTCAGAACTAAAAAAACATTAAGTACTCAACATAACAGATAGAATCATGTATCCACATTCAATATTTTATATCCAATGAAAGAAATGCTGTATTCTCCAGTATCATAATCAACATTCAAAACTGGTTAAGACCGATAACCAAACAAAGAATGCAAATTGGACAAAGTTTCTCCATAAACAGATAAATGTCATAAAATTGCACATCAATAATTGACAATAAATGTATGCAAGCAAATGTCACTTATGTATGTGCATATGTTACTTATGTATGTACATATGTGTCGAGCCACCACAGCATCTTTTAAGTACCCAACAACAGTGATGTTCCCATAGCTATATATGAACTGATTGATTCAAACAAGTGCATTTTTAGACAATTTGAAAATGTTTGCTAAACAGTGTCAAATGCAACAGCATGCAAAGGAGGGACAATGATACAATGAAAAGACATAAAAGGTTTGGGTTCCAGTGTGGAAGTGACGCACCCGCATAACACCAGTGCTTTGTGCAACGATCACTGAGTGCAACGATCACTAAATTCAATAATCACTGAATTCAATGGCCACTGAATGATATCTGATCACTGAATTCAATAATCACTGAATTCAATGATCACTGAATTCAATGATCACTGAATCCAACGATCACTGAATTCAATGATCACTGAATCCAACGATCAGTGAATCCAACGATCACTGAATTCAGTGATCACTGAATTCAATGATCACTGAATTCAATGATCATTGAATTCAGTGATCACTGAATTCAATGATCACTGAATTCAATAATCACTGAATTCAATAATCACTGAATTCAATAATCACTGAATTCAATGATCACTGAATTCAATGATCACTGAATTCAATAATCACTGAATTCAATGATCACTGAATTCAATAATCACTGAATTCAATGATCACTGATTCAACAATCACTGAATTCAATGATCACTGAATTCAATGATCACTGAATGATCTGATCACTGAATTCAATGATCACTGAATTCAATGATCACTGAATTCAATGATCACTGAATTCAACGATCACTGAATTCAATAATCACTGAATTCAATGATCACTGATTCAACAATCACTGAATTCAATGATCACTGAATGATCTGATCACTGAATTCAATTATCACTGAATTCAACGATCACTGAATTCAATAATCACTGAATTCAATGATCACTGATTCAACGATCACTGAATTCAATGATCACTGAATGATCTGATCACTGAATTCAATGATCACTGAATGATCTGATCACTGAATTCAATGATCACTGAATTCAATGATCACTGAATTCAATAATCACTGAATTCAATGATCACTGATTCAACAATCACTGAATTCAATGATCACTGAATTCAATGATCACTGAATGATCTGATCACTGAATTCAATGATCACTGAATTCAATGATCACTGAATTCAATGATCACTGAATTCAACGATCACTGAATTCAATAATCACTGAATTCAATGATCACTGATTCAACAATCACTGAATTCAATGATCACTGAATGATCTGATCACTGAATTCAATTATCACTGAATTCAACGATCACTGAATTCAATAATCACTGAATTCAATGATCACTGATTCAACGATCACTGAATTCAATGATCACTGAATGATCTGATCACTGAATTCAATGATCACTGAATGATCTGATCACTGAATTCAATGATCACTGAATTCAATGATCACTGAATTCAATGATCACTGAATTCAATGATCACTGAATTCAATGATCACTGAATGATCTGATCACTGAATTCAATGATCACTGAATTCAATGATCACTGAATTCAACGATCACTGAATTCAATGATCACTGAATTCAACGGTCACTGAATTCAATGATCACTGAATTCAACGGTCACTGAATTCAATAATCACTGAATCCAATGATCACTGATAAATGGCTGCAAAGATCAATGACAATCTTGAAACTTTTGTAATATTTCAAATTGTTGGCTAAGACTGAAGCCAGTGCAACCATATTGCATGCATACTCGTGAGAATTAAATTGCATCAATCCAGGCGTTTTAAAATAAATGAATGACTAGGAGTAATTGCGACACGGATATGGAAGATAGCAACTTATGACCCATACATGGTGCAACTGGCAGATACAAATCCTGAAAGTTCCCGTGATCCGCCATGAGTACGTCTCCTTCCAAAAGTACACTCAACTTGTGGAAATCAATCAAGTTAGAAAAAAAACCTCAATATCAATAAGCCATTGGTTGCACTCTGCCAGTGCCAGTCCCAAGCCTGGATAATGGAGGAGGGTGACACTGACACTAAGTTATTGAGTCCAGTCTGGAAAGCAATAAAAGTTAGAAAAACTCAACAAATCAAATATTGAGTCTAATCAGCTACTGACCACATGAAGTAATAATAATAATAATAATAATAATAATAATAATAATAATAATGATAATAATAATGATAATAATGATAATAATGATAATAATAATAAAAATAATAATAATTATAATAATAATAATAATGATAGTAATGATGATAAAACGAGCCGTTGAATGACAGAACGAAGCGACCTTCGGCAGATGAGACCGTGTCGGCCGATTAAGATCACGGGTGGCAGTCACTCGTCGTGTGTTACGTTCCCTAAGAGTGGAGAATCTGTCGCTGTACAACAATAATTATAACAATAATAATAATAATAATAATGATGATAATAATAATAATGATGATAATAATAATGATAATAATGATGATAATAATAATAATGATGATGATAATAATAATAATAATAATAATAATAATAATTATAACGACAATTTATATGGCGCCGTAACACAGCCATACCGCTACAAGGGCGCCTCACAAACATATGGCCAAGAGTAGACACTTGTTAACTCCGTTGGAGACTCTGGAAGGGGAGAGTGATTACGAAAAGTGGTGTAACCTGTATTGAACATAGCGGACGGTAGAGTGTGAGAGATGTGCTAAGTGTTTAATAAATTACTAATAAGATTGAACGTGAATTAAGCAGTCTATGTGGATGCTAGAGGTTGGCTGCTGGTGAAGTGATTCAAATCCAGTCCTACCTTCTTCAACAATACTGTAAGGACTGGAACCCTCTTCACATTTATATAATAACCAACTAAGACGCTATATTTTTCACCCAAGGTATCAATGATCCCTCAGGATTCATAAAAATCATGCTAGGAGCAAAAAAGTGATTATCCGAGAAATCAGGCCTCATCCCAAGTTTCAAAAACCAATATATTGCTTAGACAATACATAACACTTGCATATCACATAAAAAAATATAGTTTGCATGCTGCAAGTAAAAGGTGAATTTAGCATGCCATTGTAACTAACTCACACGTACGCTTTAAAAAAACCGTCACGATACAAATAGTTTTCAAAAATGAGTCAGCATATCTTTTAAATAGATTGAGTCAAATCAAGAACCATTTGACCTTTTTAGACTCAGTTCAAAGCATAATAAAAAATAAATCCATTTCTGAGGCTGTCTCAACACCTTTCTCATCAATGCTCCTCACAAACAACTCAACAGCGCCGAAATAAGAAACCGATATTCTACCAGAATGCTAGAATCTTAACAAAAGACATCTGCTTCACAGTGCCTAAAAACATTGAAAAGAAGAAAAAAATATTGTATTGAAGGATCGAGCAGCAAATCTATTCACATTTTAAAAATGAGAATAAAGCAAAGCCCTAATCAAGCAAATGCAAATGTTCACGATTTAGTATGATTATTTGTAGGCAAGAGATGACAGGGTGACCCGCAGCACATCAACACAAAGAATTAGTATGACAAAATAAGAAATTTACTAAACATAATTTGTAATAGAGCTGACTCCCGCCGGAGAATAAAAGAAAAGCCCAGAAATTCTATGTCCCGAACAAAGTACCAAAAAATAAATTAGAGTTTAGGTCCAATAAGCAGGTCTATGGTATAAATGAGTGCAGCTATAAGCCTCATAACTCACATAGGCGGAAACCATAAAGTTGATAGATGGTACATACAACTGAACAAACTTTGCAATACTCCAGATGACACCAGAGATCAGAGTCAGTCAGTATATCAGCAGCTGCAGTAGTATTTCATGCAATTATAAATTATGCTGTCAATAAAAACTTATCGAAATATTCTAAGAATTTTCAGGAAACAAGTTACAGGCAACGACTAGACAATGCGATAGCCAATGTCTTTTCCCAAAAACTTTCGTTAATAGCATTCCTTGCAAACTCCAGGCCCACTGGTTAAGAAATAATTTACAGGACCATCAGGCCTAAAGACAGAAAATCCCTGGCTACACTGTGCAGGCAGTCTTCATCAGAGTCATTCATAACATCGACAATTACAAGCGATTTATTGCATATATGACTTTTACACACTGCATGAGAATACCTCCTTCTTCAGTTACTTCTCTCTACACAACACGACAGAATTGAATGCAGGCCAATGAGTATGAGAATTGTAGAAAAGTAACTGAAGGTCAGACATTGATTTATGTGGACTTGGCATGTGTACAGTGCAATGAGGACTTTACTATGGGACATTAAGAAAGACTTGGGGTTGAACCCCCACAATCCCAGGAACTCTCACCCTGCTGTAAATGTTCACCCACTGTTGCTGGACATGTTTATGTGCGGGCGCCCATGGAGCTACAGAAGTCACAGATTATATTTTTCATCTAAAGTTCAAAATCCTGTGCTTCAAGTGATATGAACAATGTGAACTTAACAATAAGTATCCACTCCATTGTTCAATGACCTTTTTTCATCTAGCTAAGACCTTTTCTCAAGCAACATTTTCAATGCCTTAAGGAATGGAACCAACTATGAATGAAGCATTCTAAAGCTCAAACTTCTCAGCCTTCTTCAAGAAATGTCTCAAAACTTCTAAAGTTCTCCGATTGGATTTTTTGGCATCGTTAAAAATATAAAATAATAATAATAATAATAATAATAAAAGGCCTAAATAGTAATAATAATAATAAATTCTTTCATAATAATAATAATAATAATAGGCAACAATTTCCCAGACCCATTTTGTTTTAAGCCCCTAGGATCACATGTGCCTTGGAAAAAAACTAGAAAAATAATAATAATAAAAACAATAATAATAATGTCAGTAGCAACAGCAACAACTACAGCAGCAACAACAACAACAACGACAAAGACAACGTAAATCAATCAATAATTAATTTTCCTTTACGTTAACCGCAAATGCACATGCAACTGAAGAACAAGAGGAGATATCAACATTTTTTGCTAAGTGTATAAAAATACCTGACTAATGCTACAAGTCAATCTCACAGAAAAAGGCACTTTATAATGAAAACTTAAAATGTGGTCTGATGCTTGTGCTTGAAAATCTACTAACATAAACTGTGACTCTAGATTTAATGCCCCTTCCCCCCATGCCACAAGCCCTAATGAAATCCAACAGATACTCAAAACCAGCACTTCAACCCACATGATCTGAAGTTTAAACTCAAATGGATGATGAAATTAATCAAAAACTCTCCATTTTTGTCAGTACAACAACAATAAACGTCCAACCAATGAACAGAACAGAAGCAAATATGGATAAATCAATTTATCAATGCAGATAAATCAGCTTTTAGGGCACAGACTGCCTGTGATATTGACGAAACTTCTGCAAAATTCCAGACTTGCTATTGTCCGTGTCACGGAAACAATCGCAGATAAACCCCCCCCATTCTCTTGTAGGCTGAAACTTATCTCAAACATGCAATGCCTGGAAAATCCTAGAAATACATGCATAAATCTTCAAAATGAAGATTGCCCAATGATTTGGCTTTAAAAACACACGTCCAAATATCGGAGCAAATGCAAAACTCAGGATATCATAATTTAACTCTAAGTTTAAGTTATTATTAACAAAACCATACCGAAAGCTAAAACCGGAGTGCCATTCATTTTAACTAAAAGAGCAAGTCATGTCAAAAGGTAACCACCTTGATAATTATCTCTCCACTTCAACATCTGGACCCCTTCCATCCTCTCTTTTTTCATGAAATACCATACTGCACGTACTTCTTTCTCTCATTTGCCTCTGCTTTCCTCCCATTCTTCAAATGATAGCATACCCAGGGAGCATGGTATGTGAAGGCCAGAAGGCAACTAGGCTACTGTGTCGAACATATATACGATACCACCCTACAGGTATAAAAACGATATTATAGTGTGTAACCTAATTCAGATTTAATCAAATGCTTCTACAGTACAGTTTGGTATCAGTCACTCTTCGTAACTGAAATTGAATTCTGTTATCACAATCTACGGTAATCATTTAAACAATTCAGTAAAAAAACAAGGAGTCAATTATAACAGAAGACTGACTACTGAGGATAAGCAATGCGATGAGAAATGACATATATCCATTGATATGCATTATATAGTTACTGGATAGCTAATTGCCTATGAAAGTTCGGATTAACGCTCACTCGTGGATATCCCAGGATTCTTTGGGGCAAATCCCAGGATTCCTAGAGGCAACTCACAGCAAAGGATAGGCGGCACAACACTCTTCACTTTAAAACGAAAAATTCTCAGCAATGATACAAAATTGCTTAAAAGTTGAGTAACATAAAAAAACTATTAGCTTAACTATATTTTGCGGCAACTGACCAGATCTTTTGAAAATAGCTTTTGAAGTTGACGAATTCAACATGGTTTTACATATAAACAAGCGCTTGCATCCCTGACAGAAAGTTACGTGCAATTCGCCATAGGCCATGGACCAATAACCGAAGCTTTAGCTATCCAGTAATATATTAGTACATATCAGTGGACATATCTATGTAACTTTGGACCTAGACAACAATAACAAGGCCGGTGAGCAGGAGTGCAGGCAATAGATTTGAAACCATTGGCTCTTATTGTTTCTGTTTAGGTAGTCAAGATTGCACATCGCCAAAACAGCAGCAGTAGACAGTATTAGAGAGATGAATTACTAGATGACAAATTATGTAATGGAAGAAAGTGGCTCAGCAACATCAGCGTAAAATGGTACTCTAAAGAGTCGAGGAGGCACTTGGATAGATGCATAGTGGAATTTATGAGAAATTAGTATTTAGTGCAAATGAGCAAATTGGAGTGGCACATAATTCAAATGAGCCGATTGGACTTATATTTAATGTAAACAAGCTGACTGAAATAGTATTTCATGCAAATGAGCTGATCAGAGTTGCATTTAGTGCAAAAGAGCCAGTTGGAGTGGTCCATAGGGTAAATGAGCCAATTAGAGTCGTATTTAGTGTAAATGAGTAGATTGGAGTCGTATACAATTCAAATGAGCCGATTGGACTTGTATTTAATGTAAATAAGCTGACTGAAATAGCATTTCATGTAGATCAGAGTGGCATTTAGCGCAAAAGAGTCAGTTGGAGTGGTGTTAACTGTAAATGAGCGTTGTATTCAGTGTAAGCAACGAAAAGCTGGAGATGGTTGAGTTGGCTCTGTGCAGCAGAGCAAGCAGACATTGGCTTCAGACTGTTTAACAATGCAATTGGTTAGATCTGCTGAATAGCCATGAATGCAGTGCTTTTACAGCAGAGTTAAAGGGTGCTACAAGAAGTGTCTTTACATATTCATTCATTCATTCATTCATTAGATGCATTTATATAGCGCCTCTTAAAGAGGGCTACTCAGAGGCGCTCCCAACCTCAGCACGGCCAAATAAAACTGTCTTAAGATGAGAGAAGTAAACCTTAGAAGAAATTATACAAAGAGAGAGGAGGGTCAGAGGAAGACCATTTCAGGTTGAGGGTCCTACCACCGAGAAAGCACGGTTCTGCATAGTGGAAGTTCGAGCAAAAGGGACTGGGAGCAGACTTTGTTCAGTCGAATGCAGAGAGTAGAAATGGTGAGAACTAAGAGCTGACAAAGGTAGGCAGGAGCAAGGCCTAGCATGCAGCGCCAGACTAGAGTAGATATCCTATACTCAATTCGCTGCTTGAGTGGGAGCCAGTGGAGAACATATATTCATACATAGACTGACAGTCTGACGCACATGCATATAATATCATGAAACAACATATTCACTACAGTGATGCAAACACATTGCTATAAAAGTATAAACTCGCACATAAATTACGTGTGCACATATTATAACAATGTTATCATCGTTACATAAGAGCGTCAGCGACATTTCTATATCACAGCCCCTAGCACAATTCCACTAAAAATATACGATAACAATGCATTCACATTTTTAATATTTTTGACAGCAACGCAACGATTAATTATTATACGACCAATAATCTCTTTCCTTCTTCTGACATCTGCTGACAAGATCGATTGCTACCACTTGCATCCGGTGAAAGGATGGACCTACAATCGACCCTTCACCATGAAGCAGGTTATGCCCTCCAGTCGCACGCAAAGGGTTAAAAGGCGAACTTTCGCTCTTGCCCTCCCTCGTGCAGACTCCATCGTCTGAGAAAATCCAGAAAGCGAGACATCTCATTTCTGGCCGAATTCCTGTCCGATAAATGACGATGAAACATCTTCTCCGGCCGCTGCTGCGAATAAGCTTCTCATTCGATTAATCATTTCCACGCAACGCAGTCTACTACTTAGTCTGTCTAATGCACTACTTCTATAGTGTCTAGTCTTGGTATCTGATACATCATTCACTTGTGCCCCAGTCCAACTCAAAATAGCAACACATCAACCATAAACTTTTCAATTCCATCAATGCAAATATTTATACCATGTTTAATACTGCAGTCGTGTACATTGTACAACTTTCAGCCGATTCACGTGTTCAGTCTGATTTTATTTTCATGGCAACCAACATGACTGATTGTGTTTGTGTTTGTAGAGGCGCCCTTGTAACGGCATGTGCTGTGTTACGGCGCCATAGAAATTGTCGTCATTATTATTATTATTATTATTATTATTATTATGATAAAATGATGACAACACCGACAAACAAGTCACAAATAAAGTCTTTATATACTTACAAAAATAATCCTAATGCAATTGTAAAAGGAAGCACAACAATAGCATTTATAGCAGTAAGACAAAAGGTACAATAATAATAATTATTATTATTATTACTATAATTATTATTATTATTACTACAATTATTACTAGTAGAGGCGCTTTATAAATGTTTTTATACAATACAATACAATACAATTCTCCTGCAACACTGGGCCTTCTCTATGACAATCTGATCTCTTCTGCAGTCGTTGATCTGCTCTAAAGAACACAACGTGCAAAACATCTTGGCCATTGATGATACATCTATCCACAAGTTTCAAGCATCACCGATTGAGAAGCTCAGTTGGAGAATGTGGGCAGAGGTGAAAAACGCTCAACGTTCAGCTGGCAGCAGAAGAAGCACTGAACTTAAATTTATGGCTTCTAAATGAAAGATGCACTTCGCTATTTACACCAAACAGCTTGGCTTAAGTTCCTTCCTATATCACAAGACTAATTACCTAGTGACCTTTGAACTCAGCCAGCTGTATGATGGATTCCATTCGAAGACAATTGAAACAGACAATGAAGAATTGAAACAGACAATGAAGAATGAAAACAGACAATGAAGAATGGTAAGAGCCTTAAATAGTGTTTTAAAACCAGTGCTGTACAGTAACGAAGTAAAAGTAGCGCGTTACTGTACTTAAGTAAAAGTTTGAATACTTTCAGATGTAACGAAGTATCAAGAAACCGAAATACTTTTACTTTCAACGAAGTAAAATTTTGCTCATGTTTCAGTACTTTTACTTCGTTACAATTTATGTGACACTCGTTACAATGTTCGTTACTTCAATGCACTAATTGACATTTTGATACGCTGAGCTAAAACAGCTCATCTGAATTTGCATGCCTAAAAATAGCTTTTCGATGAGTGTTGCACGCTGGATGCACTGACATTTCTGCAGCACAACGACTCTTCAGCTGTGCATTCTGGTAACAATGAACCAGAAGCATGCGTGCTAGACTCGATGATAACCATTTCGAGAATTTAATATTTTTGAAGATTAATAATGCATTGAGTAATAGAAAGACTTTTACTTTTTACTTTAAAAGTATAATTTTGGAAGGGTACTTTTTACTTTTACTTAAGTAAAATTTGTGCTGAGTACTTTTACTTTAGTAATTAAAACCCATTTTACTTTTACTTTTACTTAAGTACATTTGCCCAATACTTTCAACAACACTGTTTAAAGCATACACAATGATTGACAATAGATACTTGAATATAACAGGTCCCTTGATGGAATGCAAGCAGCAGGTGTAATGATGGGTTCAATGCTGAATAAGTTGATAATAACTAATAATAATAATAGTTTTCGTTTATTCAACAATATCCGGATGACAGACTGCAACCGGTCACAGTATACAGTTATGCAGACTTTGTCTTAATTAACATCACTGTTAAACAGTGTCTTAATTAACATTAATTAATGGGCTTCCCCCATCAGTTCGCTCTGCCATCCTCTCTGGTAGTGTATCCTCGTCTTTCTCTCGTCTAAAAACTTGCCTTTTTTCTCGGAGCTAAACGCACTGGGAGCGCTTCTGAAAGGCTCTTGCTGCGAGAAGCGCTTTATAAATGGTCAGATAAGATAAGATAAGATAACATCAATCCTAACTACTAACAGAAATGACAGTGCGTAATACATGGTCAAGCATCAGTAATTGAAGGTACCAAGTGCATGTATGATTTAAATCATTTGATGCATGTATGCGTATGAACACTTTGATCGCAATTCTGGAGACCTACTAGCTTTCGGGTAATCCTAATAAGCATAAGAAAATAATAGAATTCAAACAGTGCATGGGCTTCAGCATTCTTTTTCACCACTGAGTAAACTATGTGATCTCAGTCTCTGTATCCACAAGCGACCAACACACTTTGTAAGCTAACCAAAATAAACGTTGTCTATCAGCTCGTTTTCTTACTGCAAAGACTAATGTAACCTGTATGCTTCAAAGACAAAGGTGAACTCCCAAGAAGCGAGGATGGAGGAGCAGCACTGAGGAGTAACACCGACTACCAAACAGTGACATCTGGGGTACGTCAGTGAAAACGGAAATCACAGGAGGCAGATGCATGAGAAAGAATGTTTAGTCTGTCAGTGGAAGAAAAAGTTTGGCAGCTCATTGTTACCAGGGAGCGTAAACAAACTCCACAGAGCCACAGTACAGGAGGGAATCTAGAAAACTGTAGCGAGATGCCAACATCCTGTAAGGCATGGAAAAACCAGACCGGAGAAGTTTTTCCCAATGTCCAGCAACGCGATGCTATGATTGAGTACGTCAAAACATAAACCTCTAAATGCACAAAAATATGAAGAAATGCACAATTTCGCAGCCTGGCTCTAAAAGTTGCACCAATACGAGGTTATGACCTCAACTGAAAGAAACCGTTCACAGCAACATCAAAACAGAAAGCAGATGCCGATGACTTTAACTCATCGCATTATTACTAAAAAAAAATTCACAAAGTTCTGCTAAAACACCAATTTCTTACAAATCAATGTGCAAAGATAAACTGGCTTTCAGGTATCTGCCCGAATTACTCATATTTCTCACCTGATGTATTTGATCTCCTCGGGCATGGAAGAATGATCACAAAAGGGACAGTTACATTCATCATGAAGCATGCCCTCCTGGGGCGTTGCATGATGCGGCAACAAACTCCCTCCAGAGAGCGTGATCTTCCGCCAACTCCATAGCCTCGCGTATGCTAATGTTTCGTAGGTCTCTTACAGTTACATGGGCAAGACAATTTTACTGGCAGGCAATTTACGTAATTCAACTATTTCAGTCTCAATAATTAAGTTGTTAACAGGGTCTGGTTATGACTCACACTTCTTTGTGTTATGCTCAGAACAGAGCAAAGCTGCGACATCACCCTGAACCCAAAGCAAATAGTTTTCACTATCAAAGTATGGATTTACATTAAAATTGTGACAAGCAACCCAATGGAACCCATCATTGGCCAACCTTTGAATATGGAATACGAACAAGTAAAGAGTCACAAAAAAACAAAATTGAAGTCATCGCCTTGATACTAAGAATCAAAACAAAGCTAAGGTGTACGAGATTAGCACATTCGATTACTGGTTTTTATGATTTAACTATATAGCTAGAAATTGAAATTGTGTTAGTGGTAAATAAAACAAAGTATCAAATTGTGGCATATAAAAATTATGGTAACATTATAGGTCAATAATTATAATCAGCAACTAAGTAAATCAAACACTGGTCAACCTACTTTACAGTCTATGCTTCCAGGATTGAAGGAGGAAATAGGGTTTGATACCAGGATAGCACTGCAATGCGTTGCAGCAATGCTGCACAATCAAAGTGCCAATGTTGCTGAAGAGAAGCTTGCAATGATTAAGTAGAGGCCTGAAGTATTTCATTTGCGACTGGAATGTCTCAAAATATGCATTCTCTGCACACAGAAAATACTTGGAATCAATGTAAGTCTCTCTTCCTCCACCACCGCCTCTTCTTTTTTATTCTTCTTTCTCTTCCCTGGTCATTCTCATCCTCTTTGTCATCTTCACATCATCATCATCATTCTCCTCCTCTTCCTCTTCTTCCTCCTCATCCTCCTTTGCCTGTCTGCATATCCACAGTCGACCATCATCTATATGCTGACGACACCCAATTATTCATCTCTTTCTCTCCAAGCAGCTTCTCTGACTCCATAAATAATCTTCTCTCTGTGGTCACCCAAATCACCTCTTGGATGACCTCAAATCTCCTCTGCCTTAACCCCTCCAAGACAGAATTTATACTAATTGGCCTCAGAGAGCAACTCAAGAAAATTCCTGATCCCTCTATTTCCTTCAACAATGACTCTTCTTCCAACCACACTTTCTCCGCAAATTCTCCTGTCCGAAACCTAGGTGTAATCTTTGACCAGCATCTTAGCTTCTCCGACCACATAACCCAACTTTCCCGCACTTGTTTCATGCACATACGAGATCTCCGCAGAATCCGACCTATGCTTGACTTTAAAACTGCATCCACAATAGCCACATCCATAGTTCATGCGAAACTTGATTACTGCAACTCTCTCTTCCTAAACATTGATATAACCCAAATTAACCGCCTCCAAGCTATCCAGAATGCCCTCGCCCGTGCAGTGACGAAAACCCCCAAACGTCACCACATCACTCCTGTCCTGAAATCACTTCACTGGCTCAAAATACCTGAACGCATCGAATACAAAGTCCTCTCACTCACTTACAATACACTTCAATCATCCCAGCCGTTCTACCTTCGTCAGTTGTTCACCATCCAGCCACCTCGTTCAACACGCTCCTCATCCTCCATTACACTGCTTCGCCCTCCCATCACTTCATCACTGAAATTCGCAAACCGCTCCATAGCCATTGCCGTTCCACCTCTCTGGAACAAACTTCCGCCAGCACTTCGGCAAACTTCCGACCCATCATACGAACTCACCAAAACTCCACCTCTCGCTATCTCCCCACAGGTCTTTCACTCAAAACTGAAAACATTGCTCTTTCAAAAATCCTATCCTGATTCTTCTTCTCCTTACATCCCCCGCCACTTCAACTCTAAACATCACCCACCTTAGCCGTCCATCTATCTGCCTGCCTGACTCTCCGGACTTGACCCGCTGACTATCGATTTTGTTTTGATTGAGCGCCTGTGAATAAGCTGGTTCCCGCGACTTGGCTTTTGTGGGCGCTGTAGAAGTTTCGAGATTACGATTACGATTACGATTGAAAGAGATCGTTTTCATATCCGATTTGGTTTCTGCAGAAGCCGATGTCTCAATCATTTCTCGAAAGACTTATTACTGACTAATGCGATGTAACATGATGCAATCCCTGGTAATGCAATTCTTAGATATCAAAAGCAATCATTAGATATCTAATTTAGTATATATAGTATGACTTCTTTACATGTAAACACATCAACTGAGTCAAGCTTATCGAAATAGTCGAAACAAACTACCCAAATTACCGAAGGCATGATCTGATATCTTTATCTGATTAAACCACCCTGATTTAGGTCAAGCTGCACATTTTCAATATTAACAACTCAAAGATTAATTGAATGTTCTTGCACATGCTTCTGAGTGTTGGCAACTAATCTTTTGCTCAACACATTTAAGAAATTTGATCTTGTAATCACTCAATCAATCAATCAATCAAGTTAACATGAAACATGACAAATGGGTGAGAGTGTAACTGTTGAAGACCCTAATGCAAAGCTCTACTATGCATCTATGCAAAGTAAACATGTTTAAAAAGAGGATTTTAGCATCATCCTAGCAAATTTTAGCATTATCCCAGCAAAGTCGTACCATGGCAAGATCCATTGGAAGTAGAAGGTTTGTATCCATATTAATGATACCAGTTGCGAACAATATGAGCTAACTACATCCCATACACTACTACACTATCAAAAGCGTCATAGGCAATTGTGTTTAGCATCAAAATGTGACAGAAGTAAGGACCTTGACAGCACAAGCACCTTATTTGTATGCACCTGCACGATATTGAATTTAACATCATCGGTGTTTAAAGAACGAGGGCTGATATATCGACATTTGTAATTGTACATGAGTTTCAGAAAATTCTTTCTGATTCAAGATCGATAGTTGGTACTAGCCTAAGAACAGCTCAGTATTTAAAGCGTAAATGAATTAACAAATGCATAAAAAGGCTTTTGCAATCTCTGTGTTCAATCATTCTCATTAATGAAGGTGTAGTGATACATGAATTTTAAAAAATAGCAGTTAGAACCACACCTACAAGGTCCTACATAAATAAGACAGTTCTATTACAAGCACTCCTAAGAACTCTGAAATTATCCTGTTGAATATACATGATATGAACAGAAATTTGTGTGTACCACATTTGTTTGACTATGTAGTCATGATAAGTAAGAAACTGCTATTTCTGTGGTATTTAATTAAATGCCAATGGTCTTAAACGCAGCCTTCTTCAGCACATGCAAGCAGCAAAAGCAAGACTTTGCCATTACAAACAGTGCTCCCATGCAACAAAAAAGTGATAAGGCAAAGATTAATAAAAGGTTGTTTCATATTACCGGTACACAAAAACTGCTAGCCAGATTTAATGCACAATCACGTCAGTCTACGTGATGTGAAGTAATCCTAAATCTTGCAAATTCCTTTAGTGAGCACTGTGAATAAAGCTGCACATTCTGCATCAATCACTTTCTTATGTAATTAGGTCATAAAAATGGCCAAAA
Organism: Lumbricus terrestris; assembly: GCA_949752735.1. NCBI lineage: Eukaryota > Metazoa > Annelida > Clitellata > Crassiclitellata > Lumbricidae > Lumbricus > Lumbricus terrestris. The sequence goes on from OX457040.1 coordinate 32,398,581, forward strand.
TAACAATAAGTGAAAGCGAATACGCATGATCCACCACAAAAGCAGATAACCAGAGCCGTATTAAAAAGATACGAGTTCGTTTGTTTTCATTTCCAAATAAACAAAGGCAAACACAAGCTAATAAATATTCAGAAGACATCCACATGCACACATCGAAATGAATAGGAATAGTAGTGAATTCCTACTCACAATGAAAGAGCTGCTTCGTTTTAACATCGCTAAAACATCGACGAACCGTTAGAAAACAACATCACACACTGCATTCAAGATGAAGTCAAAAATATTCCTTGGTTATGAATCCATAGTATGGACATATGTCATTAACTCCAACAAACTTCCGGTAATATAGGAAGTTACCAAGACTCTCGGACAAATATGTAGAGACTCTTAATAGCGAGTCTCACCAAAACACTATCTTGATTAAATTAAACTCGTAGCCTGGCTCAGACTTGTCTTGCTGTTAAAGTCCAAAATAGACAGCTGTGCCATTTCTCTACGTAAGGCCCTCCTCCTAAATCCTGCGGGTGCTTTGAATCGCAATCCCTGCTGAAGTCGCCCAAAACGAAAATAAAACACGCAAGATGCCGAGTCTGAACTGCAAACTTGAATGTCATTTCAGTGACTTCAACGCCGACCACGTGTAGCAGCAGCAGGACTCTTGTTGCAGTTAGTACTTTACTATCGCGTAAGCCATTGATTGGCATACATGATCGAAAGAGAAGTCAGGCAGCACAACCAATCAGCTTCCTAGGCAGTGACTTGGCAATGCTTAATGTTTCCACTTCAAAGCGAGGCCAAGTGGTGCTGGCAAAGCCTGGCTCATATCAATATCTCCAGCATATTATTATCATCATCATCGTCTTATGATGGCAGAGGCAAGGGGGCCTCACTGAACAACGACCAGTTATGGAGGTGGAGGATATCAACTTTACACACACAACTGTACAAAACAATGCACGCTCGAAACCATTTACCCTAAAGCAGTCTCTGCCAATTTTAAAGTTTTCACTCCACAGCCACGCTTCAGTAAGTTAAACAGAAGGTCAACTTCCGTTGTATATATATATATATATATATATATATATATTATATATATATATATATATATATATAGCTAATAGCACGAAAATCTCAGTTAACTGGCTGAATGGCCCATTTGCCCATTTCTATTAACTGGCCAATTTAATTAAAACTGACATTTCGGCTCTGCTCACTAAAAGGCTTCCAATTCAATTCTTCTAGTGACATAGATCTGAAGTTGTTACTTGCTGGCTAACCAATGTCTGGGAACTATTGGTCGTCAACTTCTGCTATGCTAACTAGCAAATCCCTAACAGCTGAGTTAACCAACTTCTGGCTGATTTCTTACTGGTCCATTTTCTTAAGCACAGCATAATTGAATCTCTAGACATTCAGGCATCTCAACCAAATCAAGACCAAAAGAAAAGATTTTGATTCAGTCATTATTACAGTTCATGTCTGGTGAAAATTTCACTAGATTCCCATATCAGCCACTTTCTACTCAAACTGAAAGATCTTCTATTAAATATACAACAGGTACTTCTCTAAGAACTGTTTCAACAGTCTCTACAACAGAAGGAAGTAGCTATTCAAGAAGTAGAATTCTAATTTCTCGATGCAATTATGTGAGAAGCACAGATTCCAGAACTTGTCTTCAAGTCAAAATCTTACTACAATCTCAAGGATCTATCTGTATTAGCACATGCACGGACTGATGTGTACCTCTACCATGGCACGTATTATAGCTTCTCAAGTATCTATGTAAAGCACTGGCTATATGTCTAGTAACACCTACCATTTCACAGCCTCTGTCTACACAGAAATTATTTATACAAGAACTAACAGTTACTCCTGGGCTATGAAAACCCACAGAGTAATAAAGCCTTGTGGCCTGCTATGCCCTAGATATCAAATTCGCCATATTACTTTTGACAAATGTCCCAGGAGCAAGAAAAGAAAATGGCCACATTAAAAGCAACACAATATATGTGCATGTGCCATTCAGTAAACGAGATTAAAACTGGGAAACCGAACATACTTGTCAGAGTAGGATGCTCACACAGAGCACTCACAGTGACTTAAGTACTCATAACGTCAAAGCTGTTTACAGCTTCTGACAAGCATTGCACAATTAACCCAAAAGGCAGTCTGAACTAAAGAACATGCACAGCCAGCGTCCATTGGCCTACATTCACACAAAAAAAACGTCCGCTCTTTTTCCATCAGTTGCCTGAATCCACAAATTTTCCATTCAAAACACATTGGCCCTAGGCAGGTAATGAAGACTGATACACCGCTTCCTACTTTGATCAGTCTTTACGGGACAGTGATTTCTGAGTGTTTTCGATTCTACTGTAAACTACATGTATGTACTGGTCTACTGTAGTACTGCTCAGTTTTTGGCAGCTTTATCTGCCTCTCATGACAGATTTATGGCAACCAGACCCAAAAAAATTCAAACTGTCGACACTCAAACAGTTCTAGCTATTCACTCAGCACCTTTCAAAGGTCTCCCTGAGCGAAGACACGGCATTTAGAGGAAAACTCTGTCTTCATTATCATCATCATCATCATCATCATCATCATCATCATCATCATCATCATCATCATCATCATCATCATCATCATCATCATCATCATCATCATCATCATCATCATCATCATCATCATCATCATCATCATCATCATCATCATCATCATCATCATCATCATCATCATCATCATCATCATCATCATCATCATCATCATCATCATCATCATCATCATCATCATCATCATCATCATCATCATCATCATCATCATCATCATCATCATCATCATCATCATCATCATCATCATTATAAACATTCAGGTATTTCACTGCATTCTCTCCTTGCATATCTGCACCTTAGCGTGACTTTGCGTGCATTACAAATCCAATTAATAAAACAATAAATAAATAATAATAATAAAAATCACCTAATCAAGGTACAGAAAGGTAATGTACAATAAAGTGGGATGCAGTGAAGTAAGGTACGGACAACATTGGTAAGACAAAGATATGTAAGGAAGTCAAGATAAGGGAGGCACGAATACCGTAGATAAAGTAAATAGGCAAAAAATGGTGTGTTTCCGGTAACAGAGCTCTAAAAAATTGGGTAGGTATGCAGAAAAATATTTTATTTTGGTAAAATATTTTTATACAGTGACTACCCTAAAAATTTTACTTACAATGAAGTATGTGTTCTAAGTATAAAATGCCTATTTGTACAATGTCTGTATCTACAAACTGCTCTAGAAGACAATCAAGATATTAATTTAATTTTGTTCACATCTTCTGGCAAAGTGGAGTGAAATGGGAAGACAAGTGCAAACAGAACATCACTGTTAAGGGTCGTTCGAGACTGGCAAAGCTGGTGAGTAGTTACTGCTAGAGGTTGCTAGATTGCGTTTGTTCCCCAGTCACCATTAGAGGTGACTCAAGTGAATATGACACATTTAGGGGTCTCTCGAGACTGGCAGCCAGGAAGTAGTCAGTCACCCATAGAAGTCACAAGATTTCTCTTGTTATTCAGTATGCTAAAATCTACCTTCACCAAAGAATATTTCTTCTGCATGTGTTCATTTATTACTTAACTAGAACTTCACTGATAATAGCAAGTGATAATCATAATAACTGTACTAATTATAAGCATAATAGAAATAATAATTGTAATAATGACAGCAATAATAGTGACAATAATCTGCAAGATCAAAGGCTTGCAAGAATATCATAGGTGGATGATCTGCATGTGGCCAAGATATCTACCTACCGTATTCTACTGCTGTAGGCAGGGACGGGTTAAGGCATGTTCAACCGAACAGGGGGCCCACACTTCAGGGGGCCCCATACATGCATGAAGAAATGTTTTCATAAATTTATTAGATTTTTACCAAATTTCAACCAAACGACTAAAAAAAAGGTCATCAACTTTTTTGGAGGGAAATAATCGGTATATTCTACGAAAATTTCGACCAAATGAATAAAAAAAAAGGGTCATCAGAATTTTCGGCCAAAGATCCGCAAAAAATTTCCCATACAGAGCCCCCACATTTCTTAATACGGTCCTGGCTGTAGGAGTCTACTTGCATCATATATTTCAATGCTTAAACTGCATAGATTGCTTCAGGCTATTCTAAGTAGATGTGGCATACCTTGTCAGTTTCTAAATGACCACTCGACAAGAATGAATACCATGATGCATCATCAAGCTCACAGGAATCTCAGAAACGCTGCATTGAATAGCCGCTATCTCAGACACAGGTCTTAAACTGCCATGCGAAGATTTAACGCTATCCGCTGGTCGGTAATTGCTCAATAGAATTATCATCCACTCACAGATATGCTTTCCCCTCCATTGCGCGGTTCTGTTTAAAAGTTTTCAGCAGCTTAAGAAACTTCAGGCTGTGTGCAGGATAAGACACACTGATTTACGAACAGCATCCAAGTTAATAAAGCACACTCCTTTGTTATGATCGACATCAGTTTCTGAAGCACACATTTAGGGAACCCCAGGGTTGGACAATAACCTTTTGGCTCTACAAAATGCTTCCATAACAGGTGAAACAAATGAATATGCCGATGGAGAAATATTGTTCCCTCATGGTTAGATTAGGTCAGTTACCTGGCAATACCACACAGCAAGCTGAAGGTCACTGGCATTGTCTCTCTTTACTAATCAAATGCAAAAGATATTGATCTTTTTATTCCGAGGACTAGGAATGCTCTTGCCCAACATTGGACATTAGCTGTGGTTGATTCATCCATTTGAATGGCCTTCCTACCGCATTACAGGTTGAACTATTTATTGATTTTCCTCATCTGCCTCTCACTCTTTAAAGGCATCTTTCCTGAGTTTTTTTGTGCTAGACTGTATAGTCATTCTGTGAGAGGCTCTATATAAATTTATAGATACAATGCAATGCAGCATTATATTCTAGCGTATCAGTTTTTTTAGCATTTGCATTCCCTCCCCAATAAAATGATACAAAAAGTCGCCTTTCAGCTTTAGCTGCTTCGAGTTGCAAAACTAAATTTCTGAAACTTCAGATTACAAACACATATTATATCCAACTAAATGTGACTCATTTTCATGAAACCAGTCGCCTTTCGGAAATGTCATCAGGCAGAAAATGACCAAAAACGATGGGAAACCTCAAACTAGTCATAATTTACTTGTATACCATCGGATTTAAAATTCTATAACTCCTGTTATATGGGAGATATAGAAAACCGCAAACAGTTTTGGAAGGGAAAATAAAGCATCTACAAGAAATTGCTATAAAGTGAAAAAAATTTAATTTTGAAGTTGCGACTAGTTTTGTGGAAACGGGTCACAAATGAGAGCATGGCAAAATTAGTTGGACACGAATCAGATTGCTGAGCTTACCGCATTGTGTCTTGATTTCTCTGTCAACAATGGAGTTGATGGTGGGTCGTAATCATGTAGATGAACAATCTGATGAATGCCATTCTTCCTTTCATCCAGTTTTACTAAAAAATGCACATGTCAAACTTACGCATACTTCTCCAACACACCATGCCTTTTCTTGTGCCTGGTCGACATTATAAAAACAGACTTTCGTTGCATATAATGTTCTATTCCGTTTAATTGTGCACACCACATAATTAGTATGTCCTGTCCAATAAACACTAATCTGCATCTGCCTTCATCAGTTTTTTAGCCATGTCTAGACTGCTTTAACAAGTCCTTGAGGTCCCATAGTAAGTAGTACCCTGATACATATGTCATGATACGTACAAGCAGCGCTTAAAGTGTGGAAAAATAAGTGCCTGGACGCCCCTTACTTTTCCAAAAGAAGTGCCTGGACGCTCCTTACCTTTTCAGGTTTGCAGGCCAGTAAGTGGCAGGATGACGTTCAGATTTTAAAACAAGTGCATGGACGCCGTCCATGATCCTCCCGCCACAATTTAAGCCCTGCGTACAAGATGAACCATACAGGTGACAGCCTTCATGCCACTATTTCATACTGGCCAGTGTTTAGAGTGTAGAAAAAGAAGTGCTTGGACGCCACTTGCCTTTCTAAGCTGTGCTAGCATAGCAAGCGGCAGGAGTCGCAGGACGGCGTACAGATTTGAAAATAAGTGCCTGAACGCTGTCCATGACCGCCCAGGCACACTACAAGCCCTGATACTGGCTCTTGTTATAAACATTACGATCAAAAAGATACAGCATGGGCAAATTTTGCCTGTCAAAATCAAATGAGACCAAGCACCACATTTCATGTAATGATGCACAGTCAAGCAGCTGCAAACGCAGAGGCAATATCTGAATAGCTTGCTCTCTAAGTGAAGCAGATCCCCATATTCTTACCTCTCACAAAGAGGGTGTTGTTGGCAAGAAGATAGCAGTCGGACGAGAGAGGAAGAGCTGAGTTAGACGAATTGAGAAAAATGTCACATTGGTCGAGCGCTAAGCCCCACTTGTCGGTGACAACGCTGGATATCGCTCGTCTGCAATAAAATCCTCGTCTCTGTCAATTGCTAATTATAACTTTTAATGCGCCTATGTCTAAATTGAGTGGTGTGATTGTGAAGTGGTGGGTTCAGTGCCTTGGAGTCAAAGAGTTCCAGGTTCGAATCCACCTCAAGACGCTGCGTTTGGACCTTGAGCAAGTCCTTCACTCGCAATTAATTGTGTGCTTCGGCGTGAAACTTGATTCAGTGTCCATGCTGTAGTTGGGAGCGCTTCTGAGTAGTGAGCTTGAAGGGGTGATATTGCAAATGCGTTAAGTAAATAAATAAATATATAATAAACTAGAAATCAACTGCTGAAGTACAACAGAACCAAGTTGTTATAAGAGGCATATGTGATACTACTACTCTATTTTTAAAAAACTTTATTATCACATACTTTATCATTATTTCTGTGTTTTATTCTACATTTTTGACATGCAACCGGGTGCGGTGTGTCACCAGAATTTGTCCTATTTTAAATTAAATAAATATACATAACAATAACTAATCATTGTGTATTTATTAAGAACCACAATTACCAAGCATCATCCGATGAGAAATTGAGTGAAGATCCCTTTACAGTAATTGTCTCACTGATGGCTCAAATCCTTACAACCTACAATACAGAGCTACGCCACTCTACTCTGGATGTGCATTGTGCAGGGACACTGTGCTCATCGCTCCTCCACATACAGGGTAAACTCCTTGTTTCCCAAGCATGCACTGGTCTTAGACAGCACTGTGATTTATCTGCAGTTGGCCCCATGGTATGGAATGGCCTCCCATTGGCTCTACGTTTTATGCCCAATGTTTACTCATACGCATTAAAACTAACCTTTACAGGAATGGTTGGGTCCCGAGAGTGCCCCTGATTAGTAACTTTGCCTAAACTAATACTGAGTACTTATAACTGAGAAGCACTACTCACCCTAAAGACAAACCTTTCGGAGCCACAACCATCTGTTCATCAGCACCAAAGCGCAGAGTGAAATATTCACTAGTCAGAGAAAACTGAAAATAATAAAATGGTAAATCAATTAATTAAATCAAGAAGAACATGTTTCCAAAAGTAACAATAATGCAACTGCATTGATTACCACAAGTGATACATAAAAATAAATAATAATCAATAGTACAAATTAATCAATCAATATGTCTAGTTTTTCTTCAAATTGGAGCCATTTCCATTTCAACTAGAACTCTTGGGTTCACAAGGGCAAGGACTGGCATGGACCAACACCGTGCCTTTGCCAATGTAGGCCCTTCTATATGGAATGACCTCCATCGCACTATCCATAGTAAGATCTTATTGGGGGTGTCATCTTCAGCCCTTCGCTACTTGAAGTCTTTTTTATTTCCTCGGGCTGATACGCTGAGAGCGCCTCTGAATAGCTAGTCTGTAAGAGGCACTTTATAAATGCTTATATACAATACAATACAATTTCCTATTTGCGAAGTCATTTTGGTGATCACTGTACATTTCCAAACATTTGCAGGAGACAAAATGTCTGATCACCTACATTTCCTCTTCCAAACATCTGTAGGAAAGAAGACAAGAATCTCCATTAATTTTCAACATGTATGGCTTCGGATTAATACAGGGTGGGCAAAAAATACTCCCCTAAGGTTTTTGCCAATATCTTGGCCAGAAGTAAGAATTTCGAAATGAAATTATACAGGCTTAAAGACAATTGATATTTACACATATTGGCTAGATTTCATCAAAATATTTCAAATCCTGTAGGTGATCAATTTTTGCTTAAGATACTGAAACACAAACAGGGCTTCACTTCATGCAGCCACATTATATAAAAAAATTACATTACATGTAAATCTTACACATGAAAGTCTAAATGCACGTACATATATCAAGACACTAAAAGAGCAATTTCAATTACCTCACAAAGTACTGCACATGTGACAATCCAAACAATTTAAACAAGCACCTGTAGTTTGTTATGCCAATCTGCAAATTATACATGCTGTGCAAAGTCAAAGACAAGAGGTTGAAAATCTAATGGTATACTTTTCAAAACGAAATATTACAATCTGCAATTTCAAATCATCTCACCACAGACTTATTTATTATAAGAGTGAAAAATGTTTAATTACTCGATTTAGCAAATAGATTGCACTTTTAAATGTTATATCAGGTTTTTTTTAACGTGCAGTTGTACACAAAATGTGCAGTTCTAAACGGATTTGTGCAGTTGTAGAAGCACTTCTGTACAGAAAAACTAGCAAAAGGTCATTGTCCTCCTATTGGAAGTAATTTACCATGAAGGATGGGAAAGAAAAGAAGGGGATGTGCAGTTCTAAAAATTCATTTAAAACAGCCCTGTGTTATATTTACCTTTCGAGAAAATTCACCACCAGTCAACTTTGTGGAACCAAAAATTCTATTACCCAGATGCTTTCTACGAGACTCTTCTTGGAGACCGGGGCTTTGCAGATTTGCAGATGAACCATAGCGTGTCCTTGACGTCTCATTCATATTCGAAGCTTTAGATTTGGACAGAAAAATTCTATTGTCAACAGGAAATGGCAGTGGTCTGCTCTCTTTGAGGTTTCCATTTGTAAGTTTATCTTCAGTCTGGACATCAGTGATGTCGGAATGAGGTATCGGAAGAGGAGGTTTTTGCGTCAATGTCCGCGGTTCTGCACAATCCTGTTGCACGTCTGTAGATGTTTTTCTCGATTTGGAAATGCCATTAATTACCGGTTTAGTGTTGTCATCTGCGATCTTGTTCTTTCCATTTGTACCGTAACCTTCAGTGGTTGACGAAGGAATTCCATTCCTTTGACTGGACTCCAGTTGAGAACGTTTTAATGCGGATTCCTACGAATGACACAAAACGAAACAAAACTGTTTGGATTGTTGTTTGTAGAATCCAAATCAAATCGCTCTAATAGGAAGTATTTCAAATGGTAGATCAATTAATTAAATCAAGAAGAATATGTTTCCAAACATAACAATACTGCAACTGCATAAACATCAGAGGCAAAATGCTGCCTATCAGCATTTATCAAAAGGCACCAGCCACATGGTCCCACACCACAATAGAAAAGTCATAGCATGCATTAAAAGTTAAAAGTCAAGAGTCGGAACCTTTTCTGTGTACTATCATTATTATCAATGGTGCATTTTTGTAAACAATTGATGCATTGATTTTTTATGGTGATTAAAACCTCCACACTGCATTACAGTCCAAGCCCTCAATCAGTTAGATACCAAGTTTTAAAAACAAATTAGATAATCGTTGAGATATAGCCAGAAGATTATTGGGTGTAAGACACAAACATGGTGAATAGTTATGCTGCTGTGTTCCAGCTTAAAATCGTTTCACTTCGCTAAGGCAGACCAAAAGATATGGAAACAATCATCACAGATATAATAAGTGCTTTCACAAACATGCACATTATAATGCAATGAGATCATTCAAGTCGATCAAATATAACAGGGTCTTGTCTGTAGCCCAGGTGTAAAACATACTTCACATACATTGATATATATATCAGATACAGCTGCCTGTAACACCCTGAATCTTATTTTAAATGATATAGAATTACCCCTGCATGGCTAGAGTCATAACAAAGACTATAAAAAAAATCAAAATATCACGCTTCTATTGTATTCACTGTACTGGAGTCCAAACAATGGGTTCAGAGAGTTCAATTTTAAATCCGTCTTACAACCAACCACAGGGAATTTATTACAGGTACGTTTAAATCAGCCCACACAAGTTTGTTCATCACTTACGAAAAAAGATTGTACTTGAGCACCACCCAACGAATCACGCGTGATAGTCTCGTCGCTCTAGTGGTTAATCATATGGTCACGAGCTCAAATAACACCAACTGTAATTTTTTTTTGAGATTTCATGTCCACTTGCAACTCTGGCAAAGTCGGGTACAATGACCAGTGATCAAACATTGTCAATAAGAGCATTGACCAGGTGAAAAAATTGTAATGCAAGCAAAGTCAAAACGAACGGCTGGCTTCCTGTCCTCATATGCCATAGCTGTAAAATGAAGTGGCTAACACTTCATATCTATGGCTGCCTCTCAGGGCAAATCTAAGGACTGCTTAGTCTAAGGACTGCTTAGTCTAAGGACTGCTTAGTCTAAGGACTGCTTAGTCTAATGACTGCTTAGTCTAAGGATTGCTTAGTCTAAGGACTGCTTAGTCTAAGGGCTGCTTAGTCTGAGGACTGCTTAGTCTAAGGACTGACTTCATGCTCTTCTTCTTTCCTTAAACACCAGTGGGAAGATTATTTCACTAAGGCTGGCAGAACATCTAACAAAACATATTTTATGCTTACAAAGAGGCAGATAGGAAAACAAGAAGCGTGTGCATTGGCAATCCCACTTAAAAAATACTAAGAAAAATCTTGTCAAAACGGGCTTACAAGAATCTTGAGTCTAAAAAATTAACATTTTAAAAACTGTAAATTGTCTGGAGACAGACGAGGACCTGAAACATCCACTGAGCCATGCACTTCTTGTCCACTTTACAAAATGATTTTCACACAGCATATTAAGAAGGAGGCAAAATCAGTGAAATTTCTTCATTTAAATCACTTTGTTATGCACCTATTTGTAATTCTACTTTTCGCTTGATTAGGTGGGGCTCGAGCCATTTTAGGACTCTGCCTTTAAGCCAAGCATCATATTTGTAACCTATTACAGCTATTAAACTCTTTTACTTTTGGTTTAAATAAAAAAAAGTGTGGCTATGGTTAAACCATATATATATATATATAATTTATATGGTTCAACAGGCAGTCAACAAGACAGTCGGCACAGCCACCTAGTGCTAAGTACTGTGCAAGCACAAAAGACTGTTAAGTCAAAAGCAAGTTTCTTCCTTTTCATGTTAATTGCAATGCATCAAACTGATCGCTGACTGATTTGTTGCATAAAAATAAACGCAAAGGCTGACTGCTATTATACTAGAGAATGTTGTAAACAAAACGACTAGATGTCTTGCAAAGTGACTGAACGAAGATCTGCCATAAGTTACTTTGCAGCTGTTTGACGCAATAAATTAAATAATACTCTGGTGTATGATTAATACCGGGTATAATCCAGTACATAATATAATTATCAATGTTATAGTTGATAATGTAAGTGATTTTCTAAAGCAACATTTCAACCAGTGACTTAGAGTCAGTGGTTAAAGTGGTTTGGGTGAGCAGTGGGAAACACTGAATGCGTGTGAGCAGTGGGAACGCTGAAGAAGAGTCTATTGGAACGCACGTGCTTTCATGGTTCTAATCATGGTGAGCAGTGGGAACACAGGCCAAGAATTTCAAGAGCACTTGGAATGCCATTCCCACACATTCCCACCCACTTTAAACCGTGCTTAGAGTTTGTATTTCTGAGGAATCAATACCATGTTGGATACAATTAATTAATACAAATACGGTATTAATATTCCATTACCATAATTTTAAAACTGTATTATTATTATGCCTAAAATCGAAGAATCAAGAAATCTTACCAGAGCCTTTGGCTTGCGGATTTTCATGGCTTTCTTCCTAATTAGTCTATGACTCCAGCTATCACTGAAACAAACATGAATTCATTTATTTAAAAAATCATACATCAACGAACAATGCAAAATCCGAGCTGTCGTAAGGCCCAAAAAAAATAATGTTGTGTTTCCGGTAACCCGACCGACCCTCTTTTATCGCCGCGACTCAAATAATTTTGTAAAAAAATTTTATTTAAAAAAAATTTTTAGAAAAAAAAATTAAAATTTTTTTTCAAATTTTTTTTTCAAAATTTGTATTGACATAATACGGTGACATTGCCTTCCGTATAGAGTTGGATCTTAGGCCAAAAATATGTTGTGTTTCCGGTAACCCGACAACTCACTTTTATTGTCGCGACTCGGAAAATTTTGTGCAAATTTTTTTATTTACAGTGACTTAGAGTTTCACGCCTGCCTAAGTACTTCCTGGTTGCCAGTCTTGAGAAACCTCTAGCCTTATCATTTTCACTTGAGCCACCTCTAACGGTGACTAGGAAAAATAAATCTAGCAACCTCTAGTTGTAACTAGCCACTGGCTCGGCCAGTCTGGAACGACCCCTAGCAGTGATGTTCTGTTCACACTCATCTTCCCCTTCCCTTCCCACTTTGTCTTACCAGAAAAGATGTCAACAAAATGAAATTAATAGAATTGTTTACTAGAGCAATTTTAGGTACAGACAGTCGGGAAATAGGCAGTTTATACTTGCTTAGAACACGTACTTTGTTGCAGCGTGTACCTTTATGCAAAAAAGAGTAGTTGGGTATAATTTTTCGGATAGTCGCTGTATAAAAATATTTTACCAAAATAAAAATATTTTTCGACCTACCTACCCAATTTTTTTTAGCTCTGTTACCGGAAACACAGCATTATTTTTTTTTGCCTAAGTTAACTAAACTGTAAATAGTATGGAACAATAGAATGAAAAAAAAACTGAAGATAATTACAGTGCAGGTCATTTAACAATCTGACGCCTAGGTGGACAATGCATCCCACAGAGCCTTACTGCGTGACAAACCTTTGTTAAGCCTGTTTACCAGACTGCATGATAAACCTTTGTCGTCTACAAGCAAATTAAAGACGAACTTCTGAATTAAGTTCGAAAGTTTAGTTAAGTGTCTTGCTCAACAGCGATTAAACTCAGTTTCAACTCATTAACTCTGCCTCAGGATAACTTAGGATCGCCTGAGTCTGTCCCAAGCCAGAATAAAGGAGGAGGTGCCGCAGTGGACTTGCAACCCACCCAGGTAAAAAAAAGTGCAACAAAAACAATGCAACAACTGATGACAGACAGGGAAGAGTGGAGGAAATGTGTTGCCCCATGTGCAGACCTGCACGGGAAGGACTAAGTAAGTAAGTAAGTATTAAAGAGAGTCAACACATATAGTTAAAATTATGACCAAAAATCCAATCCAATCTTTTTCTATATTTTTGTGCTAAGCATTCTTTCCATGACAGTGTTTATTTATTCTGTTGACCGTGATGTAACTCAGCTTCAAACACAAACCTTTCAATTCACCTGACTGCTATTCATACAGCTCTTTGCCGAGATGCTACATGTGGGGTTTGGCAAGCATCAATTTCAGAATATAACCATCCATAAGTTTTTAAAAAATGTTGGACTTTAACATTCGATGATGACTCCCATTGGTGCCCCAGTCACTTTTAAGACACATTCATCATTAAAGTACTATAAAGGCAAGTTTTTACAACAAATTGAAGTTGACCTAAGATGACCTAGAATTAAGGCCAACCCCCTCTGACCAGGTTTCTTTTTTATCAAGACCGGACTTCTAAAGTGGCGTCGTTGCCTTGAAGCCGGAAGGTTCGAGGTTCGAATCCACCTCGCCGCGTAGGGACCTTGGGCAAGTCCTTCACTCGCAATTGCTCAGCGCTTCGGCGTGAAACTCCGATGCAGTGTCTGCGCTGTAGTCGGGAGCGCCTCTGAGTAGCGGTTGAGGGCTGGAAGAGGCGCTATAACAAGTGCGCATACAAACAAACAATGCTTAGGAAAATGTCATTTTAAGTGTAATCATAACCAGACATAAACTCAGGGTTTGCAGATGACAAAATTAACAGACCATGCAATGTCACATTCATTTCTAGGTCATGATTTATAACCCTTTATTGACCAAATCGCAGTAAATGGCATGGGAAATCCTATACCCTTGGTTGGTAAAGGGTTAAGAGTTAGATATTCTGATGGAAACAATGAAAAGGTCTTCAGAACTTGAGAGTTGGGAAAGGCATAGGAAGAGTCTACGGACTATGACCTACGTCAGACTACTCTTTTGAACAACCCTTCTCACTAGACACAGAGCTCATGAATAAGCTTGTGCCCTGCCCTTGGCTTTCAATTGGTGCCCTATAAATTTGGAGATTACGATTCAGAGAGTAGGAATTTGGGCAATTTTTGTGCAAACAACTTAGGCTTCGTCTTAGAATTAAAACTAACTTTCCAGCATGAACCTTTAATCAAGAGGTATTTGACTTTTGATACTGTTTGACTTGTGTGTGTGTGCAATAAACAAACCAAAAAAATTAAAAGTTAAAAGAAGAAGTTAAAGTTAGCTCTGTTGTCCATCCGGGATGTGGGTGCAAGAGATCAACTCTTCAAAGATTTTATTTGGTGCGCATATCATCAAAACTTAAAAATGGTAATTTATGCATAAATGACAAGGATTGCCAGGCAGGTGGTTAAAACTGACATTCTTCCGACTACGCAGTTGGAAATTCCCATGACAACTGAAATATTCCATACAATTTACTTCTTAAACTGAGAAGGAAGAAAGCATAACTGGATTTGATTCTCAATCTGATCCAAAACCTTCTGTTAGCAGAAACATTACAAACTAATCGAGCTGAACAGTCTATCAAATTTTTCATAGTTTGCTGTAGTTCAGCATGGTTTGTCCTGTATTTTGATAGCATCAGCATTCAGTGTCAAAAGGATAATCTCTTTCTAACAATGACCACAGCATCCGCTCCATAATAGAGGCAAACAAAAGGATTAGAACAAGAGTGCGAGCAAGCACCATAACAGCCCCCTGGCATTTATCCAAACCCGGTACCTGCTACCGCTAGTCACTTTTTTCAGACATTCTTGGACCGGCAAAGGGCCTTTGACTCCCACTCAAAAGCTAGTACCAATTATACTGCCTGTTGACAGAGCACAAACAATTTGCTGAAGGTTGCTACAAGAAAACACTTGGCAGGCTTGGCAGGCTTAAACTTGCTATTCTATATTATTAGATCACAAGAACAGGTCTACATTCTTAATCAGGTAAATGTCCATGTCACACTGAATCCAGAAAGCAAGAGTAATCGTAATCATAATCTCGAAACTTTTACAGCACCCAGTGCCCACAAAAATCTAAGTTGCAGGAACCAGCTTGTTCACAGGTGCTCAAACAATATCGTTAGGCAGGGGCCAAGATCCGGAGAGTCAGGCAAAGAGTTAGAAAGGCATAGACGGTTCATCACAGCTCAAATTGACTTACAGCATATCGAAAGGAATTGCGTTGACACAGAAATTAGATGTAAACATTAGCGTAATAATGAAGAAAAATATATATGAACATCAATAGCCTGAAACCATTGGCAGCAATTCTTTCCTATGGCATTACCTAATGTGTATAAGCATTTATCAACAGTGGAAAAGCCTAATCAAGGAACATGGCCACACCATTGTACGATAAAGGTAAGCCTTTAGAAGGTTTCGGGAAAGACTGATTTACTCTGAATTTATCTACGTCCACAGCTTATAAAATTTGCATAATTTACCTTTCAGGATCCGTGGAATCGACATAGAAATCTTCTGAAGTATTTTCTAAATGTGAAGTGTTCGCTGCCCAGAAATCCTCATCGCAACTCTGCTGGTCAGACTTGCTCCCGACGCACAAATGATCGTTTTTATTCTTGCCGCAATCTTGGCAATTACCGTAACACCGGTCATTCAGCTCATCGCTGTCGGTAGGAATATCCAAATGGTCATTGTCAGACAGACCATTGTTGCCCACATGATCCCTGTCCAAATGCTGAGTTTCATCACCATTTGCAAAACGACTGTTCTCAAAAAACTTATTGTTTAATTCTTCTGTCCAACCGTTTTCATTGTTTTCATGAAGATTTCTCTTTCCGAGTTTGGTTTCGCAGACTGAATCGTGACTGAAGGATCGTTGTCTAAAACTATGTTGTCGAGAACTGTCACTGTCAACACCGTTGCTACATTCCTTGTTGTTCAGTTGTTGTACTGTTGAGTCTAGATGTTGCTTGTTATTGCTACTTTCCCCGTTGATCCTGCTTTGTTGATCGTTGCCGTTGTGTTGATCGTCACTGATCATATGACTATCAGAAGAACCAGAGTGATTTCTTATGCTAATGCCATTGTTAATATTGCTTTGTTGTTGTTGTTCTTCCCCGTGAGAAGAACTGTCGTATTCTTGGCACTTCGGCTGACAGTTATCATGGTTATTCAAAGTATCACAGCAAAACAGTTTTTGATTAGTTTTTTTCGTGTCCCCTTCACTCCAAGTCCTACGATTACTGCTCTCGTTATTAGTTTTCATGTCTCCGTGGGAGATTCTTCTCCCAACCGCCTCAGTGGTTCTCCCAAACCCATCACTAGTTGAAGTTCTTTTCTCTGTTAAGACAGCAATGTGAGAGGACTGACCTGTGTTAGCAAGAAACCAAACATTTAATCGTTATATATAGAAAAATTACTCAGAATAATTCTCATTTCTTATATCAGACAAACACAGGTAATCCTGTAGCAACAAGAATGCAAATGTGTCAGTTAAGACGCACAAATAACCATTCTGTTACCAGCATTCGTTGAGTAAAATATCACCAGCAAAATAATAATAATCAATTGACAGTTTTGCCAAACACATAATTATATCAACAGCACTCAATTGAGACAAACAATCGTAAATCAATGACCGCATACAGATAGAAAGATCTGATCAAAGTTCTATCAGCGATCTATATTCCAATAACTATGTCAAGAGATAATAACTCATGCAAATCATGCTCAAATGTCACATAAATAACTATATGGCCATAATCAAGGTCCAAAAGCCATACTCATTCACATAACCAGCGAACTAGATCAAGAAAAAATTCTTTACATAACGCCAACATAATGCTTTAAATAACAATGAATAATTAATCATGTTGGTTAAAATATTGAAGTGTAAACAATCAAATTCGATGACAAAGCTGAATTAAATAACCAAGAACGCTAAACAACCAACAACAGGATCAAACAACCATTCTGATTCAATCAGCTGTGGTCAATCAAATGGATTTTTTTAATTCTTTTAGCTGAAATAATCTAACTAATTAGGAATTTATGGCTAAGGGCAAAAGATATGCTGATTCGAAGTCTAGAAAGTCCGCATACATGTTCTGACAAATTATTTAAGTGACAAAAATAATTACATTAAAATAGTTATTGCTACAATGCTATTGTTACTAGCACTGAATGACCACAGAATATAAAACTGATGCACGCGTCAAAGCAGAACCGTTTTCACCTCTTTTCTTTGGAATGTCGAAACAGAGGTGACCACTGCGAGATCGCTGTCCGTGAATCTCACGGTCACATTCAAGACACAACTGCAGAGGTCTTTGTAGGTTGCCATCCCGACAGTCACTATGGTGACAGACCTAAACATATCCGGACAGAACAATCAATTTGAAGAAGGCACAGATCTGCTCAACTCTAGCTGATATATCGTTCATGCACAACTGTCAGAAACATAGGTGTATGCATTTATTATGATGCTCAGATACATACAGCATTTGCATCCAATCCATATATCAAAGCTCTGATACTTCAAAAGTTGAATATTGGACAGTATTTAGGTTACAGACTTACTTAGGCTATTATATTACAGCATGAAATCAGAGTGCATGATAGACAGAATGGAGGATGAGGATGTGGGGCAGTTTGGAATTCTCACTCGACGTCTGTTCCGACTTTCCCCAAAGTAAGGACACGACACAACATGAAATGGATAGGAGGACAATACACGGTATGATATTATGAGATGTAACAAAATGCAATTAAATAAGATATCCATTGATACTAGCTGATTAGCTTATGATAGAATCAACTGGAAGTTCAATAAAACATGAACCAGATGGATGGTAGAAGAAAATACGAAGGAACTGGATGTAACAGCATGCGATCAGTTGGATACAAGAGAAGTTCAATGTATACCTTAACAATAGAAATATATATATATATATATATATATATACGAAAGGAGAAAACAATTGTTTTATTATAATTGCAACCTTTTCAGAACGTAACTGAAAATAAACAACAGCAAACTCACTCCCAAGATGGCAGCAGCTGAAGAACTAAAAATTTCTCATTTATCTTATATGGGACCACAAGAGGATGGACACTTCAGTCTTTAGCTTTCATAAACTGATGGTTATCTTAAGTTAGCTAAACAATTATTAGGCCCTTCATTCTGACGTCATGGTATTTAACATTTATGACTGGAATGCTGATCACATGATGCTGAGCATTCTGTACCAGGAAACCCACACCAACACGGTAATTACGTATTCCACGGCAAACAGTTAACTAATTAGTTGGTCGTAATTAATGTAACAAATGTTTACTCACCTTTGCAGCCCGTAGTTTCTTACGACACTTCGGATTCTGACAGATCACCTCAGGTTCCACATCTAGATAAATGACAATTAGGCAAATTATATGCCATAATTATATCAGCAAACTCCATACGCAGACACAATGCACTCTTATCATTCCACTGTGTACAATTGCACAATGTACATTGATAATTTGGTATTCAGGAAGATAAGAAACACACACAAATCTAACAATTCCATAGAGCTTCTGTGTCAAACACAAAGCATCACAGTAGCCCCTCGAAGTACAATCTAAAAATTTGCTCTGTTCCACATCACCCGCATTTGACGATATAAAATTACACATTTACTGTAGGCCACATATAATTTCTTAGTACCAAAAAGCTAAACGTACTCATGCTACAAATGTTCTGCCTTGACCCCGATATGCATTGTACTGAACCTACACTTGTCTATTGTTATGGATTCACAATGTCCGAGTGAACTCTTGAACCTCTTTTTGAATTTCTATTGAGCATTTCATGTCAAACTGAAAAGTGAACTTTCTCAGTGGCCTTGTTATGATTCCCGTCTTCTTTCAACATCTGATATATGACGATTCATCCAAACTGTTCCTGTAGCTACATTTCTGTCACCCACAAGATAAATTAAATGTCTAAGACATTTAATGGATACCCCCTTGAATATATGCACTTATTGTCAATTGAGGCTTTCAAATCTGACTCGTTTACAAACACTAGGTGTGTAAATGCAAAACTGATAAGACGCAAAAGGACGGTAGGTCGACTGCAATGCTCCAGGTACCAGACAATAATGACTCTTTCAGTGCTCAGAGGCAAGAGACATAAAAAATGAAACATGCTCATAATCACGTAATAGTCTCAAGTGTTTAAACCATCACTTTATTTTCTAAAAGCTGGATAAGCAGATAAGAAAAAAGAGAAGCCAAATTTGTTTGACTCATTTTACTAGAAAAACATTGTTAACATCTTTGCTAAGTTTAAATCTAACATATAATGATATTTCAGTTTTACTATTACACAATACACATCATTATTATTACTTTACTATTACACATCACATAGTGTATGTCAAATGCATGCACCCACATCTAAGTTATAAGTCTAATTGCAACTATGATAACGAATTTCATAGCAACCCTTCGTCCCTCCCTCCCTTCCTATTTCCCTCTGTCTTTCTGTGTGTACCGTATGTGTGTCTCCTCTCTGTCTGTCTCTCTCTGTGTGTCTCTCCATGTGTCTCTTTCTCTCTCAATCTCTATCACTCACACACAAAGAAACAAACCGAGATCCTGTTCTACGCACAACAGACAGGACTCCAAATTAATAAAGAACATGCGGTGATGTATCAGCAGCGCTGAGCACTTGAATAATTCTGATCATCAGCAACAGTTAATAACATACATAATTATTTTAATACGTAGCAATCATAAAAAAGAACGTAATTTCTCACTTGACCTTTGTCTTTCTGCGTTGCGCCATCGAGGGTTGAAGCTCCATCTAAATCCTGCATTGTCACGGATATTACAGGTCTATCAGCAGCAGTTGCACTGTATTGTCGATTGTCCACGCATTCCTACAGTTGCAAGAAAATCAGAAGAAAGCTACATGGAAATAGTACTTTCAGTTGAAACAAAGTCAAAACCAATTTATATATACAGCATATAAGTTTGCACCACAGATGAGATATCAGAACAGACTCTACCACTCTCCTGAATATGAATCGCATTTAAATCTGCAATTAGCATCACCTCAGTAAGTGTAACTACTTACACATAGATTCACGATCAACTACCTCTGATCAGAAAATTCCCTTGCAAAAGTCTGCTCAAAATTTTAATAATTGCATGCCGATCAAAAATCAGTCTGACAGTGAACTTGAAATGAAAAGAAGTCCAAAGCCACAGGTATGAATCATATAATTATTTAACTCAATTTATCAGATACTTGAGGACTCTGCGTTGAATGAAAATCATAATAATATGCGCACTTGTCACACACTAACTCGACATAACGATCTAAGAGGCTCAGGTAAAATAATCTCCTGGCAAAGTTCTCAAATCTTCTTATCAGTAATCTGAGGCTTCGATGGCAATTCAACAACCCACGTCGCTTCCTCTCACCATTTGTAATGTGAAGTAATGCCGACTTATCTACTTCTTGGCAATCTGTGTTACTTCAAACTTGCAAACAGTTTCGTAAACTGTTAAACCTGCTTATTAACTTCTAACTCAACAGAACTGCCGATGATGAGGCATCAGGAATACAGTCCAGCACAAAATTTATGAATTCTTTAGCTGACACAATTAACAACATGATGCATTGATGCCGCATCCACTAATTGGAGTCTGTAGCATAAGGGACCATTCATGAATGACGTTACGCACATAGAGGGGGGGGAGCGTCACACGTTTGTGACGATATGTGTCGATCCCTTACTAGATATCATATGAATTTTGTGTTGACATGTGACAGAGGGTAAAAAATCGCCATAAATTGCGTGACGTCGTTTATGGACGGCTCTTAAACCTTCTTGTCAGCATAGCCAAATTATTCTAACACATTATTACTGGCATCTTGTAGCAAAACTAAATTTCAAAATTCCGAAAACCGACCAAATCAAAATCATCAAAATCTGCAAGTTTATGTTTAAATATAGGTTACATGCTTTACCGCCTACTAAATATTTTCATTCCACCTCCGAAGTGCATGGATATGACCCCCAACATCAGAGGGATCCCCATTCGTACTAACTCACACAATTTCTCTCTAAAATATACTGGTCCTGCAATTTGGAATTGTCCCTGCTCCAACTCACAATATGTTAACAGTTTCGTTTCATAAATTAAAACTCAACTGTGCACTTGTCTCGTTTCACAGGCTAGTTAAGTTTGTATTATAGGGTGACCCTTCATAGCAGAGCTTAGGCCCTTTTAGAACTCTCCTTTGAGCAAAAAATTGTATTTGAAATACATCTATTACATCAGTTAAACACTTTCCCTTTTGTTTTAAATAAAAGTGTGGTTGTGGTCTTGGTTATATGTCATCTCAGAATATGAATTCATTCCAAGCATTGTAAACATTCAATGAAACAAACAAAAAATACAATGTCTTTTTCTGTGTATGCAATGTAAAAGTAGCATACATGTTGCAAATGCACCTGTATAATATCTGTCTCTGCCTGCTTATCTGTCTGTCTGTCTGTCTGTATGTATGTCTGTGTCTCTCTCCCTCAATGGAAAATGCAAGACTATCAACAGGAATTATAAATCAGAAAAGCATTTGACCACTCCAAACATAAGTGCTTGCACAAATACATGTCTACGCTCAGCAACAACAGTGAAGGTCATACACCTACACAACCGGCTGAGTTCAGCCGGATCTTTCTGGATCTGAGATCCAGACACTCTGACTTGAAATCAGCCACCTCGAAGGGGATGCCCATAATCTAGAATCCAAGGGATATCCGAAATCCGAGCCTGCATCATTTTCTATGTCAATGCATTTTCCCTATGCCTAGTCATTTGCAAAATCTCATTTAATGCATTCTAGCAATGCATTTGGTTACAATACGTGCTCACGTGCATCGTGTTGCACGCATTTTATGTTCTATCCATATAATAAGAAGAGATTAATAATCTACCAGATAGGGTTATTTCATGTTGCAAATATACCTGGAGATTCATGGAAATGCATGGGTGGTTCTTGTCAGCGGAATTTCTGTTTTTATTTTTCACCTCTTCACCCCGCTTGAGGGTGAGGGGAATTGTCCAACCATTCCACTGGGTGCCCCCTGGACAAGCAACTTAATTGCTGCCACCACCAGACATCAGGATACTTGGAAGCATGCCACAGTTTTCCACATATTACCATCAATGAGACAAACTTGTGACAAGTCATTAGAAGCTAAGTCTGGTTACAATCTGAGTCAGTCAGTAAGATGATCTAATTATTAATCTGATGACTTAGATGGTGCTGAGCAAACCATCTGTCTCTTCTAAGCCTCCACGACTGACTAAACAATGCCATGCGGCTGCGGCTGCACAGCTGTGTTTGTGAAGTCTCTTACCGTCAGAGACCAGACCGCATCACAATTGCCATTAGTTAATGTCAGTGGTTTTCTGGAGATGAGTGCAACCATTCTCGTCCATTGTAAGCAGCACTCTTTGTATTTTAAGGGTAAAAACACATGTGCAAAAAATGTCTGTTATCCATTAAGTAGTTGGTTGTACCCTTTTGGTCAGTTCAAGGGTAAATCCACTCTTACGTGCTTAGTCAGCACCCATTCACTTGACCAAGAACTCACTTTTGCTCCTCAACTTCACCGTCTTGCTCGAGACTGCTATTATCAGCTGCGCCAGCTTCGCACTGTCATCCGTTCTCTTACGTCTGCTGCTACTCTTACTTTAGTGCATTCTTTCGTTACATCTCGCATCGACTATTGCTCTTCGCTCTACATTGGCCTCCCATCCAGCAGATTGACTTGTCTTGACCGGGTGTTGGGCTCTGCTGCACGCCTAATTGGGAAAATCCCTAAATATGATCATGTCTCAAACTACATGCTTGAGGTACTTCACTGGCTCCCTATTCGCCAGCGTATCGAGTTCAGGGTAGCTGCATTGGTATGGCGATGTTGTCAGGGCCTTGCCCCAACTTACCTCCATGAGCTATGCAGCTCTACATTGGGTATCCAAGGACGTCGTCAGCTACGCTCTGCTGATAGGGGAGTCCTCTTAGTTCCTTTTGCTCGTACTACTACCATGAAGGATCGAGCCTTTTCTGTGGTTGGACCAGTGGTCTGGAATGGCCTTCCTTTTGAGCTACGCCTACACCCCGGGACTCTACCAGGATCCTTCCTTACTAAACTTAAAACTGTTCTTTTTGGGCGCGCTGGAGTTGGGAGCGCCTCTGAGTAGTTTTTCTTGAAGGAGCGCTATATAAATGTCCGAATGAACGAATGAATGAATTCACAGGACATTATCCCCTCGGGCATTATCCCCCCCCATCCCACCCAACAAAAGCACCCCTGGACATTATCCCCCTGGGGTAGGACATTATCCCCCATCCAGTCTATATAACATCGTTATGTTAAAATGATGCAAAAAATTTAATAGGCCTATGCTAAGGTGAATATCTATACATATATTAGTTCAGTGGTTCCCAACCCGAGGTCCGTGGGCCAAAAGTGGCCTGCAAGGCATTAAAAAAAATGGCCCTTATCTCTCAAAGATTTAACAAAAATACATGAAAAAATTAACAATTTGGACAGGATAGAACACATAATTATTTTCTATTACAAATTATTTTATTTCGACAACTATAAATAACATCAAACATTCTCTTTTCAATTCAATTATAACAATTTTATATGCCATTAGTTAATTAAATATTAGACTTGTGGCCCCCTAATGCCCTTCAACTAAGAAAAAGTGGCCCTCATGTCCTCCAACTTAGAAAAAGTGGCCCTAAAATCCAAAAAAGTTGGGAACCACTGCATTAGTTGAATAAATTGAATGCACTGCCTCTTCTTGGTATTTACTGATCAGCCCAGTTGTCTGGAATGGGTTTCCACAGGAGCTACGTCTACTTCCTGGGGTTATTAGTCTTATTATTAAAACATTTTTTATTATGGTAAACTCAAAAATGTCCTTTTTGCCGTGCTAGAGTTGGGAGTTCATCTAAGTAGTCCCCTCGAAGAAGCGCTATATAAATTCTTGAATGAATGAGTGAATAAATGAATTAGCTGAATATTGTAAGAATATTATGTTAAGGTTTATATTTGAACATTATATATGAAAACTATTAATCCAAAATATCTATAAGAATGTCTTAAGGTGTATATTAGTATGCTAGGCTTTAAGACATCCAAAAACATCTATAAGAATATATTATTCATTTATTACGATAGTCGTCCAAAGTTCCTGACAGCTGTTGTTCATCATAAGTACAATTTCAGATGTTAACGACATGTGCAAGTCTCTAACTGAAGTGGCAAACAATATTAAAAAGTCTTAATTGTGGACCTAAATGACACTAACAACATCTTGCAATAGAAATGAATAACTAAATGACACTAGCAAGTCTTTAGCTTGCATCTGAATGGTTTGTTTGTATGTGCACTTGTTATAGCGCCCCTTCAAGCTTTGCTACTCAGAGGTGCTCCTGACTACAGAGCGGACACTGCATCGGAGTTTCACGCCGAAGCACTGAGCAATTGCAAGTGAAGGACTTGCCCAAGGTCCCTACGCGGCGACTTGAGGTGGATTCGAACCTGCAACCCTGCGGCTGCAAGGCTACGAACATACCCACTACACTACCGCGCCCCACTACATATAAAACTCACACACAATTGAGGCCTCTGTTGTGCGTTATTGGCTCAGTAGAATGGTAGTGCCAAGTCTTGTAGGCGAGGGTATTAACAAATTGACACAGCGAACAAACCAGGGCAATTAAACTTTATCAATTAAACAAAGAAATAGAGTAATTGCATAAAGGGTGGGGATAATGTCCTGTGCAAAAACGGGGGGGATTATGTCAGAGAGGGAGGCTTTTGTCCAGGGGATATAATGTCCGGGTGTGTGCACGGGACAATGCCCAGGGGATAATGTCCCACAGCCATATAATTAGTTTTGGCAATAAACCTCCTAGTTAGAACTAAAACAAATTAAGGAGGCAAGCCTTATGTCAGAAATTCAGAATAAATGAATTCAACATTGTAATATTTATCGATTTGAATGCAGAGACAGAATCAGATGTACCTGCTACATCAATTTCAGCTAGCCCATTTAGTCATTGAAATATTCAACGTGCATAACTTAACTCAGTCATAATTATAAACTATATATAATATGTCAGTATATCAGTCAGTAGGACAATAGCATTAGCCCATCAAATCTATTCTTGCCTATAGCCAGCATCAGCAACTAGGATCTGCACTATTTCAAATGACCCTAATTAGCCACCTCAGTTACAGAATGTGTCCTGCTCATATGAATTTCTTTGTGGCCTGCAAACCATAAAGATAAAGAGTCTCCATTGATGAAATGAAAGTTTCAAATGTCACATTTTCACACATTTAGCCAACATCGTCATTTGAAACTTTCAATTCAAGAATTGCCACCATTCGATCCTCTGCCTTCCAAGTTTTCTGGATCTCAAGAATCCTACCTTAGCAATTACCTTATCTCCTCTCCCTGGTCTCTTTCACATCTCGACTTGGACCTACGCAGAACACTGCTCTCTGGAAACCCATCTTAGAGGATGCAGCACTCATGAACAAGCTGGTGCCCCACCCCTCTGATCCTACAGTACCTCGACCTGAACCACCATGGACTACTCTTATGGACAACCCTTTTGACTCAACGCATTTGATCCTGATCCTATGGTAACTCGACCCGGACCACCACGGACTACCCTTCTAACTCAACGCAGCGCTCGTGAATAAGCCGGTGCCCTGAGCTTGGCTTTCCAGTGGCACTTTAGAAATTAGGAGATTACGATTACGACTTAACGTCAGACATATTAAGTATATGATCACAGATTTACAGAACTTTAGCTCTGAGGTTGTCAAAAATTATAGGATTGAACTTCATTTTAGGTTGACCCCAATTCTAAAGCCTGATCTGACACTGAATAGCCAGATATATTTAGATTCTTTAGATCATTATCTAAGTCTCCAATTCAATGCCTATGACCTGATATGTTACTCTTATAATATTATCAGAAGGTTATTAGGCAATCATGCACACACACTCTGTCATAATAGAACTCATCCAATGTCATGCATGAAGAGAACTCTACAGAGGACAATAACAATGTCAGACAGCCACCACAGCCTATCTCCAAACACAGGTTTCTCAACTTGTCTCAGGCCGAGCCCACACAATCGTGATGCCCCAATTTGAAGGAGAGGATGGTCATAAATCAACGCTACCTTTCTTTGGATAAAGCCTGCAGTGGGTGGGTGGAGGCGAGGATAGACAAACACAATTACTCATTGTTTAGCCGGAAATGAAGCCTACTGGTGACACTTGTCAAAGGGCCAGGACTAAAACTCTTTAATACTTGCTTCAGGTCACCATGGATAAATATAGACCATGACAGAATGCCTAAAGCAACCTCAGGTGCAGGTGAGGGGGAGCTTGGCTGATAAGCAAATCCTCTTATGTTACAGCATTTACATGCAACTACCTTTCATCAGCTGCTCTAACAGGACCTAAGATCTAATCTATTTTAATATTAGTGCCTTTGTCCCTCTTAGTACCCCTGTCTCCAACACTCTTTCTAGCATATCAGTTCATCTGCTGCTGGTGATCTTTTCTTCATAATGGTTCATGAACTGTGAATAGTTCAGCAAAGTACTATTAGTAATGCATTAACTGTAATTTAATAGTGCTGTGAATATTGCTAAACAAAGGGCCTTGTGTGTATATAGTTCCCTCTGGCTTCCCTTATCTTAATCATGCTTCAAGAAGATGTAGTAAAGTATAAGTAGTAGAAGTAGTGGTCATTAAGCTGAAAAAGTTCTGACAATGCTTCCTTTGATAGTATAACATCAATCATCTGCACTGGCTGCTTTTCATAATCTCATCTGATACTCCAAGTAGGTCTACAAGCTTTCTGAAGTAACTTTCTCCTCTGATTCATATTTGAGCTTCCTATTTGCTTGTCATATTAACCACTGTACATGGTGAGAATTGCCAGAGGGTGTTGAGGGGTTCAACCCTCCCTATCTTTCTTAGGGCCCATAATAAAGTTTACTTTTTACGCCCCAACTCCATGTGGATCATAGGCTGACCTCAGTTATTTTTCTACAATTCTAATACTAACACTATACTAAACAAAGCCTCGTCACATTAATTCTAATCAAATTAATTTAAATCTCCTGGATTTCATGACACAATCAGCCGCCTCAGAGATTCATGCAATCCGACAGTATCTTTACTAATCTCATAAAATCCATGCAATGTTATCTAGAAGTATTCTTATCTGTACTATATACGTAAATCTACCTATTGAATACTATCCTCTCTCACATGATAATTGGATCTCATTACGGTATGTAAACTATGTATGTCATCCCATCGCTGTTCTTCTTATCTTATGTCCTAACCTATTTTTAATTCTAATTGGGTTCCACTCAGTCCAGCCCTGCTACACCTATAGTTATCACCTCGTCTTAACTACATGACATTGTCTGCCATCCACCCAATATCCTATCACAACCCAGCCATCCCATGTGTCCTGCCATACCCTAACACACCCCACCCAGCCATACAAAACAATTCAACCTTATGCCTCACTTAAATAGACAGTCATGGACATTCATTGTTACTTGAACAGTCTTTGTTGCCGTGAAGGATCCTCTTCTGCCCACCGCTGGCCCACACAACCACTCAGTCAACTAGACAACTAGACATTTAAGTACTGCTACTTCAGACAATGATATTTCAATCAAACTATCAAAGCTCTTGCACAATAATAATGTTAAACTGGGAAACTTCCAGTTATAAACGGAACAAGTTATGATTATCTGGAAAAGTCAAAGGTCGTGAGCCTTGTCCAAAAGATAGTCAAACTCCCATTCAGTTTTATGAATTATAAATACTAGAAAAACAATTCAAATGACAACCACATCTGAATCACAATAACCACACGTTCACGTAAAACAAAGTGAAGTAAGGCAACAATATGCTTTAGGTCTCATCCAAAAGTACCACGTGGAATGATGGAGAATTTTGTACTTGGAAATCATAGACAATATATACTTAGTTGCTAACAAGAGCTCAAATATAAAACATAAAATCTCTTACGACAGTTAGGTTTGGATATTATTTTTAGCCTACTACTTAAGAGGCCATGGTTTCTGATGCAAATGAGATTTCTTCATACAACTTGAACATTTCTACAACGCAGATCAGAAATTGGACGGCATATATAAATGGAGCAATGGGACATGGACCCGCATAACAGTTAGTTACCTGGTATCATAGGCTACGTGGTTCTATAAAAGCATTTTCTGCAAATATTGGCCTACTCAGATGTTTTAATAGTACTTTGACAATTCAAAATGAAAGGAAAAACTTGCTCAATTGTTTTTTACACTTGCAAGCTTTATTTTAAAAACTAACCCTGTTGAACCAACCAGGGCTTTTTTAACGTGCAGTTGTACACAAAATGAGCAGTTGTAGAAGCACTTCTGTACAGTTAAAGCTAGCAAAAAGGTCATTGTCCTCCGATTGGAAGTAATTTACCATGGATGATTGGAAAGGAAAGGAGTTGTGCAGTTCTAAAAAGTCCTTAAAAACAGCCCTGGAACCAACTCCATTATTGTTTACATTGCAGAAATTCTACACACATACCAATGTGGCGCAAGGCCGCAATCAACTTACGTAAAAGTAAAACCGCTACGAAAAGACTTAAAATGTACTTTAAAATCGATTTATTTGGTTAACTGACAACAGCGTGCTTACCTCAAGTCTGTTACTAGGCTAGCATCCACTGAATCAAAAAAGCAGCACGAAAATATCCTAAAATTAATAACCCTATTCATCGAGGCATGAAAATTCCTTAATCACCGTCTCGCTTCATCGACTGCAACGTTAACCGCATAAAACGTTAGCAACGAAATCGCAGAAATAACACGATCTACTAATAACTAAATGGACAGCAATTTTGATTAAGATAAAATTATGCAAACGTTTTACTTTTCACAGAAAAGTTTAAAAGTTAGGAAAGTCGGCGAATATCAAATCGCAGACGATTATATCAACACACAACGCGACATTAATTTTTTGCTGCACAACGACGAGCCATACAGACTTGAGGCGCGTGCAACAACCGCTCGGGCTTGACCCGGTTGATAGAACAGGTTGACATGGAACAGAGCGAGTGAAATAACCGCTAGCTGGTTAATCACGATAAGAAAAGGTCTACTTAATTAAGACTGCGCAGCCTAGGTCTACTGTGTCTCCCTTTTCTTTGCAGCTCTAATGACTCTCCCCAGTTCCATCACTATCAATAGCAGCGGTTTACTTGACCATGCGAGCAGCAGGCCTAAGACTATCTGAATAGGCCTATTGTATTGTATTGTTTTGTTACGTATCCATAAATTTATATGGCGCTTCTCACAGTGCGCACCAATCAGAGGTAGGTCTACTACTAGTGCGTTAGACGAAGAGAAAAAGTCGTTTTGAGACAACGAAAAGAATCATTTGGCGGCCACCAGTTAACAAGGGGGAACGCTTGAAGTAGGCCTAGGGATTGTAGCCTATCCAGTGGCGTAGCCAGGAATTTTTCATGGGGGGGTTTTATGGCCGGAAACCCTGTTTTTTGTTATTTTTCTTACTTAAACGGAAAAATAACCTTAAAAATCTTTTTTTTTCGGAGCCAATGGGGGGGTTTTGACCCCCGAAACCCCCCCTTGCCTACGCCACTGAGCCTATCCACAAAGCAATACCTGTGAGAGCAAAATTTAGGGTAGGCTACTAACCTAGCTACAGACCTACGTACTTCACCAAGTACGGTTTCCAATTTTGTGTTTTGACTATATATATTATAAGCACCTAATAAAAACTGGTTCCCATTACCAGCATAAGGTTAAGGCAAATATATATATATATCTTTGGAAGTTGCATTCAGAGTGCGATTAATAAGGTCAAATAAGTTATGCGTTGCGTAAGCTATTTTGGCGTTTTCTTACCATAGGCCTATGAGCGTTTTGTCAAGTTAACTTATATCCAGAGCTTAAAGTGTGGCAATTTTTTAACAGCTGAACGCCGTCCTGCCATTTCTTAGGCAAGCACAACTTGAACAATCGCCCAGGCACTTCTTCAAGCACTGCCTATAACAGTAGGCCTACTCCAGTTAAAATTAAACTGCAAAGTCCTATAGGGCCTACCTATAGGCTACTCAAAAGTCGTAATCGTAGACCATTTCTGAGATTCCTGTAACACATGAAAAGCAAAGTCGAACGAACCAGCTTATTCGCAGACGCCTACTCAGGCTAAAGAAGAATCTATTGGTTATAGATATAGGCCCTAGCCTAGATATAGGCCTTTACCTATATAGGTCAGGTGATCACTCAGGTCAAAATCGGTTTCAGGTCTATCTACTTCCGTCAGCCATTAGGACTATGCTCTGCAAGAAACCCTACTCATGTCATTTTATTGTTCAGTTAATTTGGTCAATAGTTTTTATGAATAATTTTGTCTGCTAGGCCATGCCAGCTCTTGTTTACGTTTAAGCACCGCGCGCGCCGATTCTTGCCCTAACCTTGTTCCGAGCAGTGGCGAAACGCGCCCAGGCCTAAGGACACCGCTCAAGCATCCCACGTGTCTGTCCTAGCGACGTAATCGGAGACAAATTGGCTGAGGCTAATTAAAATAATAATTAATTAATACTATCTGAAACGGATGCTATCTGTCGTAGCTTCAATTATGACAGCATGACAGCATATTCAAGCAAACTTGGTTACTGCATAGACTGGCTGATGTCAATGCAGTGGTTCTAACACAAACTACACATCGTAAAATGTGTCGAGTTACGTCATTATATTAAGAACTCTTCGATATGTCCTTCACAGCTTCTTTAGCAACGGTGCAGATGTAATGGAATTTGTCGAATGAAAGTCATTCTTCATTCAGTGGGTAGTTAAGTTGACACTGTATTTATTAAGGCAAATAATGTATATGTTAATGTCATGGTTCATCTTGTTAATTGTGTTTTCAACCATTTTCAGATTAGCGCGAAATAATAGAAAAAGCTCAAACTGTATCGTAGGGCCTATAATAAATCACTGCCTGTTTGTTCACAGTGCACACTTAACAGTTACTGTAAGCTGATTTTCGAATAAAAATTATCATGACATTGTCTTTTTCTCTGGTAAAACATTGAACAATAGTTCAGATTTATCGATCCAGTGCGACCACCTTCGCTTTTAACTTGCAGATGGGTTTCATTGGCGTAAAAACTGATCAAGACTAAAAATAATAAATTGCGTTATGTTCTAAGTTTCCAAGACACCTGTGGAATTATTATAAACAGGTCCTGATGAAGTTTCTTCTGTAAAGCATGCGCCAGATTATTGACCATTATGCCTATTCTTACCTTATTTTAATGTAATATTACCATGTATTTCCCCCAGATACTGCAGCTCTGTTTTAATACAAGGCGGGTCATTCTTATTATTGGCTCCAGATAAACTATGATTAGAAAGATTCATGGTCTTGTGTGATTGATACTTGTGGTCATGTCATCATTTGTGCATTGTGGAAAATTGTTTTTCAACATATCGTATCGTAGTAATGCATGTTGAAGTCTCATCAGCAATCTAAAGGCTAACTTCTATTTATCACTGTAGGTTCATAGACGCTTACATGCATAATGATTATCATATTAGAGGAAAGTTACCATGTTTGATTTTTATGCATCAGGGCTTTAATAATGATGCCAGCTAACTACAGTGGAATGATGAAGGAGAGAAAGAAACTTTAATTAACTTGGGTTTATTAAGGCACATTGTTAACACAAGTTGTATTGTATTGTATTGGCTACTCCTGGAGGTTTCCAGGATATGCTTTGACTACATGATAATTATTCGATGACATGAAAACTGCACTGGATTAGAACGGGAGAAATAGTTAGGGCCTAAAGCAGAACACTGAGGAACACCACAATAGGAATATAGTGGACATAATTAGACAAATGTTGTATGATGGGAGCTAACACAGCTGAATGGTCCAGTCTCAGGAATCGAATCAATCTCCAGTTCTTCAATATTTCCAAGTGTTCAATAACGCACATGTGTGCATCTTTTGGTAGCTGTACAACATCGGAATAAAATCATGAAATATTATATTGGCAATGAATCTTTACTATACTCCTGGGCATGAATTGTTCCGGAAGACTGTTTAGAGTTTTATAATAATTTTTTTAAATTGATACAAAGAAGCTGTCTGAATTTTATCTGTAGGCATCTGACATGTGTGTGATTTTCTGCTTAAGTAACTCTTTAAATATTGTAGGGCCAGTGGTTAGAGTGGTTTGGGTGAGCAGTGGTAACGCCAACTATGAGTAGTGGAAACGCTAATGAAGTTTTATTGGAAACTCCCATGTTTTCAGGGTTCCATGCATGATGAGCAGTGGGAACGCAAGCAGAGAAATTTGAGAGCAATGGGAACGCTATTCCCACGGGTTCCCACCCACTTTAAACCCTGTGTAGGGCGCATTCCTAACCAATCACTTGATGTGTAATACATTTCACACTGCCTTTAATAACCTGGTGATTTTGATGGGATTTTTCAGGAATGGATGTAGAGCTGTCTAGAAGTCATTCTGAACATCCTACAGGATTTCCTCAACCACCAGATGCCAGTCGGTCGTCCTCAAGACGTTCTTCCATAACTTCAGGTCGGAAGACTTTCTCAAGCCTCCTTTGAATACCTCCTTTTACCACTTGACTTTAGCAAGTTCTCAAAGTTTGAGTCGGGCAGCTGCATTCTTTGTGGCTTTTGCTGGGAGTTGTTATTAAGATTGGTACGAAAATTTGTGACAATAGTAAATCACTCCGTTATTCTCTGACATGTGAGTATATAACGTATAGTAAAGAATATACTTACTTATTCTCGGGTCATTTGTAAAATTCAGTGCTTCTTGTAGTCTTAGTCCAAGTTTTCTTATGTTCTCTTTTTGTACCGTTTATTCTGATCTTTTGTTTCTGTTTCATCACATGCAGCACAATCTTATATGGCATTTAGTCAGTTGGTGTTCTCTCTACATGTCCAAGCAAAAACGACAAATTCATTCTTAGTTAACTATATCGGTAGGAGCGTAGGTTTCATTCCATAGTGTTAGAGAACATACAATGCCATGCATATTGCGGTTCAATTCCCAATGCTGGCTTATTTGAGAGATGTAGAGCTCATAGTGGCAAGGTCCTTGCACAGGAACCCTAATTGGTGTGGCATCTGTTCATAATGGGTGAACAGTGATGAAGGATCTAATCTGATCAATTCATTGAAAAATGAGTTGTCATGGCAATATAGAAAGATGCGAACGTTTGCATATGCATTGTATTACTGACCATGCAATGCAATTGTTGTCTCTCTTGTAACCACTAATACTCTGTCACACCACTTCATATAAAAATATAAACATACCGGTAAGTGTGCACCGTAGTTTGCTGATGGCCAATCATAATTGCTGACCTCTGGAGAAGCCTCTGCTTATAAAGAATGAAAATGATAAAAACAGCAGCATACAAGAAAAGTCAGCCTTTCTTACTATCTAGCCTAATTTTATTTGCCAATTCCTTGTTCAGAGCTGCTTTAACCCATTTACGATTAGCGTGAAGTGTATAACTAGTAAACCAATGCAACTCGCCGTTAAAGCGTTAAAGACTAGCAAACCCTAATGTTGCACACAGTGCTCAGCCAATCATGCAAGTAGGTATGTGCTGCTGTATCTGTGTATTATTTACTGGCACCAGTATGTATTGCCATTATTATGCAGTATGCATATATGTATGTATTTATGTATGTTGAAATTCCTCTTGACATTTGTATAATGTCTTCTAAGAACCTCTTCATTAGTCTAAGTGATGTTTTTCTGCAAGTTTGAATGATTTTTGAACAGTTTTAGTGGCAGGCCTTCACATGGATGACTAAAAGGGGGTCATCCACAACTGACAGATGACATAATAGCTCTTGGTCTATGCTCTCCTGAAGAAAAGGAATAACAGCATCAATGCCCACTGAATGTGCTTCATGTTTTAACAGTTCTAGTGGGCTACTCTCAGTAGGTTCCTCTTACAGCCTCTCGCATAGCTTTTGAACTGCATGAAACGTTTATGATGAAAAAACTTTCTTTAAAAAGCACTGCCAATTGATTAGTCTTTTTTTGTGCATATAAGATAAGATAAGAATATTCTTTAATATACCAATTGCTATCCGCATTTTGGTGTACATACAAAGTATAATATGATAGTTTTTCTGTTTATCTTTTTTAGAAAGACTCTACCAGATAGATGACAAGGCTATTCCACGGAAACCAGGAAGCGCTCGATTCCGAGTGTTGCCAAATATAATTCCAAAAGAAATATCTGACGTTGTTGACAAAGATGAAGATATGGCAGAGACAAGTGTCACTGAAAGAGGTGTCGCAAACAAAGATGTTAGAAAACCCAAGAAAGTTGAAGAGAATGAGAGAGAGAGAAAGACTCAAGAACGGAAAGAAAAACCACCGGGAAATACCATCCTACAAGATGGAACAAGAAACAAAGGTCGAAATTTTTTAAAAGGCAGCGCACCTGCAAATTCTTTAAAAGGCAGTGCACCTGCAACGGGAGAAACTACGCTTAGTAAAAAATCACAACAGATAGGAAATCTCAGCCAACGAACCAGTGATGAAAAACCAGCCAAAGCGACCATTGAGAAAAGGGCAAAACCTGTTAAAGGAGTTGGAAGCAATGCAAAAGATAGCAAGGAAAGGATATCTCCAGTGAGAAACATACCTCCACAGGATGAAAAGCGAATAACTTTGGCGGTTAAACTTCCAACAGGTCAGCGATTGCAGCAAACTTTCCGACCTTCTGACCCTCTTCAAGTTATTTTGAGGTTTGCAGAATCTTCTTCACGCTGTGATTTCACTGGGTGTGAGCTAGTATGTCTTGAGCCAAAGATCGTTCTTCGAAATATGAAAAAGACTATCGGCCAGTCGAACCTATGCAACAAAACTCTTCTGTACATTCAGCTTCCCGAACCTAAGTAGATTTCCAGTTTAGCGATATCTCTCTGCTTTCAATATTTTCTGTGATAATTTTTTTCATTCGTCAAAAGCGCTAATACTTTAGGAACTAGCTGTGCAAACTGAGAAATATTTGGCTAATTGTGATGTAGTTAGAAATAGTTTTTCTACATTAAAATATTAGTTCATATTGCTAACTTTATTGTTATGCCAAAGCTAGGACAGTGAAGACAATAACAAAGAGCATGATGAGAAAAAGGATTTTTCACAGCAGAAATGAAATGGTTGTTTAAAATTGCAGGAATTGCATAACCATGGAATATTAGAAAAGCAATGATGACATAAGTAAGTTCTTGAAGTATGCAGAGAACTCTGTTAGACAAAGTCATTCAGCAAAGACTAGGATTGTTTGGCCATGTGAAGATCATGCGAATTGATTGAATCTCACACAGTGCACTTTTGCAGCAAGGTTTGCTGGCAGGAGAAACATTAACGAGCAAAACCGCGACTCTGTGATATGACAGGACTTTACCAGCACCAGACATAGGAAAATGAAGGTCATGTGTTTACAGCCATCTCCATAAAGAATCTTTTGTCAGGAGCTGATGTTGATGATTGTTCTAGTGCTAAGCATACCTCCAATAGAAGTTTCTGATCAATCGATATCCACAGCTGCCTCTTAAACTTAGAGTCTGGACACATCATCGCTATCTTTAAAATCTTCGTAATGACGTGTGTTTGTGTGTGCGTGCACTGCGTGTTCGATTTAATATTTACCTAATTAAAACTGCTTAAATTACAGTAATTGACTAGTTATTATTATGGGTATGAAAAATCCCTTTAGAGAAATGTACTTGGGTTTTGTCCATTAAAAACGTCCACAAACATTAACCCACTTTAGCCCCTTGATATGTAGTTGGCACAACCTCCTCATTTTTGCAGAAGTTTGCACCTCAACATTTATTATGACCACTGAAGCTTTGTGGATAGAAATGCAATGTAGTTATGACTTAATGGTGTTATAACTTGAGACTGTTGCCAACGAAATCCAGTGTCAGAGATCAATTTTGTTTCACTAAACAATGGTAAAACAAACTACAAATCAGGATAAACAATATAAAACTGATTCTATCTACTTAACCTTTGCAGTTTAGAAGGTCAGAAAAGCAATTGTGGTGACAGAAAAGTGACATGCGTACAAATCTGACAAAAGTAAGCTATTGGAGCTCGGTTGACAGCATCACTGTGCTTAGAAGATGACTGAGAATGGCAATCTTCTGGTTAGCAAGCATACAATCCTTGATGTAAGGTCACTGAGCGAAGTGCAATGTGACGGATTTTTAGGATCTAGGATACATGGGCAGAGCTTCGGAGTGCGGCAGGCGATGGCCGAGGTGCGTAGCACAGGACAGGGTTTGAGGATGGGGTACGTGGAGCTCCTACCGCAATATTTGTTAAATTTCCACATTGCAATGGCAGCATTTTAACCTGTCATATTACCAAAATTGCTTTATCATTGTTTATTTGTATCATAATCGAAGTGACGTCACAATAGACCTAGTTTTACATTCTCAAAATGAATTTTATAATAGTAGATATGAGAATTAAAAAAACTGGGCCTATTGTGACGTCACCTCGATTATGAGGTGATGTCACAATAAGCCTAGTTTTATATTCTCAAAATGAATTTCTGTAACAGTGGATCTGTTTCATAATCGAAGTGACGTCACAATAGGCCTAGTTTTTGTATTATCAAAATGAATTTCTATGATAGTAGATTTGTATTGTAATCGATGTGACGTCACAAAAGGCCTATATATAGTTTAATATTCTCAAAATGAACATCTACATTGAAGATCTGTAAGACTGTATCATAATCGAATTGACGCCACAATAGGCCTAGTTTTATATTCTCAAAATGAGCTTCTATAATAGTTGGTATGTGTTATAATCGAAGTGACGTCACAATCGGACCATAATTCTCAAAATGAACCTCTATGAATATATTGTAGATCTGTATAATAACAAAGTATGTATGTGACATCACAATGGGCCTGGTTTAAAATTCTCAAAATGAACTTCCATAATGGTATTTTTTTTATCATAATCGAAGTGTTGTCACAATAGGCCTAGTTTGATATTCTAAAAATAAACATCTATAGGGCCTATGGCACATAATATAGGCTAGATCTGTATTATAATCGATGTGACGCCACAATAGGCCTAGTTTATATTCTCAAAATTAAATTCTATGATTTAGATTTGTATCAATGTGACGTCACAATTGGCCTAGCTTTGTTAATATTTTAGGCCTTGTTTCTGTTCTCAAAATGAACGTCTATGATAGTAGATCTCTATCATAATCGAAGTGACGTCACAGCAGGCCTAGTTATACTCTCAAAATGAACTTCTTTGCGTGTATTATAATCGAAGTGACGTCGCAAATCGCAATAGGCTTGTTTTGTATTCTCAAAATGGACTTCTATGATAATAGACTTGTATCTATGTGACCTCCCAATTGGCCTATTTTGCATGATTAAAATGAACTTTCATAAAAGTAGATTTGCATCATAATCGAAGTGACGTCACAAAAGCCCTCGTTTAAATTCCTCAAAATGAACATCTGCATCATAGACACTGGCGGAGACCAGTGTTATTTCTATTAACTGAAACTGTAACTGAAATAGCAGAATAACTGAAAAATCTTTGCCAGTTAACTGTAACTGTAACTGAAACTAAAAAATGTTGAATAACTGAAACTGTAATAGAAACTGAAAAACAATAACTGTATAACTGAAGAATCAAAAGGAGTTAACTTGAAAATAAAACAAGTGCTTTTTGTGCGACTTGAAGAGCTATCCAGAATATTGAAGCCATTTAAGGAGCAGACAGATGCAATGCAAACAGACACTCTTGCACTCTCCAACAAGAAATGCCTTTAAAGAACATGAGACCAATGAAGAGAAACTAGTCATTAGTTGAGCCCTTACTGCCCCTTAGTGCATAGTATTGTAGTATGTTTGACTACTGCCTTTCTATAACATTTGTAATTCTGCTATTACATGACAAGTTGATTAATCACTTTGAGGCAGCGGTTCCCAACCCGTGGCACGCGGGCCAAAAGTGGCCCGCCTGGCCTACAAAAATGGCCCGCAGCACCTCAATGAATTAAGAAAAATATATGTAAAAATTGACAATTTCGACATGATAGAATATATAATTCTTTTCTATTACAAATTATTTAGTTGGACGTTAATAAATCACATCAAAATAGAATGTTTGATGCGATTTATTAACGTCCAAATAAAATAACCTTCTATTTTGATTCAATTATAACAATTTTGAACACCCTTAGTTAATTAAATTTTACTCTTGTGGCCTCCTGATATTCTTCAATTAAGAGAAAGTGGCCCTCGTGTCTTCCAACTTAGAAAAAGTGGCCCGACAGTCAATAAAGGTTTTGAACCCCTGCTTTGAGGGGTGTTTCACTCGTTATCTTTTGGTTTGTGAACATATGTGAATTCCATTGTTCTTATTGTAAGTTATAATATGTTGACAGTGACACTGTTGGCATGTCATGAAAGGCACTTACATATAAAATACTTCTTTAAAATGTTTTGCAGGCTGAAAGTGCACAGACGCAAGTCGAGAGTGCTTTCTGGGAACTTTGCGCAATATGTGTGACTGTGATCAGTGTCTTAGTAGTTGTGACGTTTGAATATACACGTAATAATAATAAGTGTTCGTGATCTGGGTGTCACACTTGATAGTGCTCTGACATTTACTGAACACCTGTCACTCTTGACTCGTTCCTGTTACTACCACTTGAGACGCCTCAGGGCAATTAGAAGATCTGTGTCCTCCAAGGTGTTTACAACTATGGTACATGCCTTTATCTCCTCACGAATTGACTACTGTAACTCCCTACTAATTGGGCTTCCTAAAGTTCGCTTGTCATCTGTACAATCTGTCTTAAATTCTGCTGCTAGACTTATTGCACGACTTCCTCGATACTCGCACATCTCTACATTCATGACTCATGACCTTCACTGGCTTCCGATCTTTGCCCGAATCAGATACAAAGTCTTGCTTCTAGTTACTAAGTCCCTGCAGGGCTTAGCGCCTAAATACCTGTGTGACTTAATGTGTAAGCCTCTTTCTGCAAGATCTTCACGCCCTCTTCGTTCTGCTGACCGCTTTGATCTATTTGTACCCAGATCACGAACATCATTAACCCAACACCGAGCTTTTGCTATTGTTGGTCCTTTAATTTGGAATCACCTTCCTTCTGAAATTCGTGGCAGGATTCTTGTAGGAAATTCACCTGCATCTTTTCGCTGCTTGAAGACTTTTCTTTTTTCATGGGCCTGTCACGCTGAGAGCGCTTCTGAATAGCTCTGCTGTGAGAAGCGCTTTACAAATGCTTTATTAGATTAGATTAGATTAGATTAGATTAGTAATAACTCTAACTGAAACTGTAACTGAAAAATAAGAAATAACTGTAACTGAAACTGAAAAATCTCATCGCAGTTAACTGTAACTGAAACTGTAACTGAAAAATAAAAAAATAGATAACTGTAACTTAAACTGTAACTGAAAAACCATAACTGAAATAACACTGGCGGAGACCTAGGGGGGGACAGCGGGGGACGGTCCCCCCCAATGGAGGCGTTGGGGGGGACGGCCCATGCATTTGTCCCCCCCAATGTTTGAGCGTTAGGGCATTTACACAAACACGTCAGTAGAGTTCGAGAGAAAGAAAACTTTAGCAGATGAGGTTCATATTTCTAATGATAGGAATTCCCGGGCAATCCGGGTTCTAACCAATAGTTATTTAGTCCCACGTTGAATAGTTTGCGAACATTATACTGTGTGAATAAGATACCTCTTTTAACATATTACCGGTTATTATAAAAACCTTGCCAACACCCAACGTCAGAACTGATATAAAATTTATGGACTTCATCATGAAAAGAGAAGTTCAAATT
Organism: Lumbricus terrestris; assembly: GCA_949752735.1. Taxonomy (NCBI): domain Eukaryota; kingdom Metazoa; phylum Annelida; class Clitellata; order Crassiclitellata; family Lumbricidae; genus Lumbricus; species Lumbricus terrestris. Next base: position 32,439,013 of record OX457040.1, read on the forward strand.
ACCCGACTTAGGATGTGGCATGTTCTTAATAACACTTGGCTGAATGTGTTAGGTAAAAGCACAACAGACCTGTGTTGTAAATGCCAATTGCCTGAAACAACTGAGCATACGCTGCTTGCGTGTATATCGAATGATATACCAATCTTACTACTTAAAAAATGCGAGGAGAAAAAGTGAAATGCACAGTTAAAAATCTTTAAAGACGTCAACAGCCTTTGTAGTTATAAGATGTCGTTAAACTTCTGATTAATAATAATAATAAATAACGCCCCAACGTCATAATCGGGCTTCCGCTACATTCCCCACAGGTTTCCTTCCGGCTAGAATCAACCCCCAGTTGGACATTGGGAATAATATGGAAAGTAAGTAAGTTAGTATGTAAGTATTTTGTTTATTACTCCTCTTAAAAACGAACAATGGGACATAGAACATCGTTATTATACATCGGATTAACAATAGGTAATAAAAACGTACGATTTAAAATCCCAAGTTAAATATAATATAATTACTAAACTGTTATCATCAAACAAGTTAACTATTATTTTTTTAAACAGAGAATTGCAATTGGAGATGTCTCCTACACACCTCTTTTAACTTTACTAAACTATTGTCATAAAACAAGTTAACTATTATTTTTTTAAACAGAGAATTACAATTGGAGATGTCTCTTACACACCTCTTTTAACTTTATTAAACTATTATCATCAAACAAGTTAACTAATATTATTCCTTTAAACTGAGAATTCCAATTGGAGATGTCTCTTACACACATCTTTTAATTTTACTAAACTTAAATCATCAGACAAGTTAACTTTTATTTTTAAACAGAGAATTCCAATTGGAGATGTTTCTTGCACACCTCTTTTAACTTTACTGAACTATTATCGTCAAAAAAATTAACTATTTTTTTAACAGAGAATTCCAATCGATGTCTCTTACACACCTCTTTTAACTTTACTAAACTATTACCATCAAACTAAGTTAACTATTTTTTTAAAACAGAATTTCTATTGGAGATGTCTCTAACACACCTCTTTTAACTTTACTAAGCAATTCTCAATTCAAAGCATTTCGACATTGGCGGGGACACTTTTGAAGTATTAAACAAAGACTATTAGCACTAAAATGACGAGGAAATTTGTTAATATAACCACCTGAAATGCTACCATTGCAGTGCTGAAAATCAAACTTTTTCGAAGTTTGGGGGCATATTCCCTGCTCAAACCCTCCCCTGCGAGGCGCTTCGTGCCTCGGCGATCGTCATTCGGCCGCTCGTCCGTCCCCCCCAAAGTTCGGACCAGGTCTCCGCCTATGATCATAGAGTGTAGATCTGTATCATAATCGAAGTGACGCCACGTGCAATAGGCCTATAGTTCTATATTCTCAAAATGAACTTCTATAATAGTAGGCCTAGATCTGTATCGTAATCGAAGTGACGTCACAAAGGACTCGTTTCTATTCTCAAAATAAGCTTCCATACTGGTAGATTGTATGAATGTAGGCCTATGTATCAATGTGACGTCACATAGGCCTATCAATAGGCCCAGTTTTGTATAGTCAAAATGTACTTAGATTTGTATCATATTCGAAGTGACGTCACAAGAGGCCTGGTTTCATATTTTCAAAATGAAATTTTATGATAGTACATTTGTGTCAATTTGATGTCACAATTGGCCTGGTTTTGAATTCTCAAAATAAACGTCTATTATAGATTTGTATCATAATCGAAGTGACGTCACAAAGGGTCCAGCTTTTTATTCCTCAAATGAACTGCCCTATAGTGGATGTGCATCATAATCGAAGTGAGGTCACAAACTCACAATAGGCCTAGATTTATATTCCCAAAATGAATTTTTTTAGTAGTAGATTAGTATCAATGTGACGTCACAATTGGCCTAGCTATAATATTCTCACAAATGAACTTCTCTAATAGTAGTCCAAGTCGGTATCAACCGTATCATTAATTTATTGAAGTGACGTGACAAGCCTGCCATCGATAGACTGCGTCTACGTCGATGAAGCCTGCACACCACAGAAAGTTTTGACTGTTGGTATAGCCTAGGCCCAAGGACTAATCCTTGGCCTAGGCCGTAGGATATTCTCTGCAATAACCTACCGGAAATCATAGCGCACAAGTGTAGGCCAAATAACCTAGTAATTCTCTGGCCGGTAGGCTGTTTGCACCCAATTCTGCATGCATATATATATATATATATATGTAGCGACGTATGACTAGGCTACAGGTTTCTGGTCGATAATATTATTATATTATTATTTTATTTAATTTTTGATCGGTTTCAGAGATCTGATATATATATATATAGGGTTTTCTTTCGGTGCTTCGTGTGACCTAGATTTTAATGTTGATGCGTGTTTGACACGGGTCACCGCGACCGCCGGTGTAGGCTGCAGTCGCTGCTGTTTCATTGAATTAATATTTTTCCCACGATAAGGTAATTGACGCCTCGGCCGTCTTCAAAGAGCGTGCCGCTCGCTGTCGATGAGAATAATCTATCTTTCGCACGGCTCTCGGCGGTGGTCCGACGGATAGAGTGAGCGAGCCATACAGTCAGACGGACAGGGAGACGCACTGAAGAGGACGTGCTGGCCTGTGTATGTGTTAATAGCTCTCTGCTTCCTCAGGTTGAATTAGTGCATTTGAGGTTACGCGATCTCACGTCTGAGGGCGCTTTTCAGAAAGAGAGATAGAAGGAGAAAGACAGTGAGCTACAGACCGACGACAGACATACACGGAAGGCCGCAGCTGGCAGCTAATTCTTGCCGCCTTGAAACAGCTGCGTTGCTGCTGGGTTTGCGCGCGCGGCTCGCTTGCTGGTCATGCGCAGAAAGGGGGACGCGCTGGAAGTCAGGCAGCTATAAAAGCGAGAGCAGGCCGCAAAAGCGCAGTTGCGCACAGGATTTCAAGGACAGCGGATATATCGATAGTTGCGCACAGGATTTCAAGGCAATTGGATGTATTGCGGCTTTTGGTAGTCTTAGGCTCGATCGAGTTGGTGAAGCGTGGCCAGGATACAGCGCCAGCTTACACTAGTCTTCTGCGTCGTTGCGTATACACGAATTCTGTCGGCGATTCATTCTCTCTCGACATGGAGTCGATTAAATAAAAGAGTTTGTTTGTTGCGAGAAACGATTCAGCGTTGTTGCGAGTTTTGCCTTCGCTTTCGCATTGGATCTACCCTGGATTAATCAGTCAAGGCCTCTCTTCGCCCTGTCACACGGAGTGATTTATCGTGGGCTTCGAATCGTCAGCGCTCTGCTCTCGTTCTTCGAAATTGTGTTGCGAAGCGGTTGTTCGTATGTTTGCCTAAGGGCGTCTTTCTCAAACGGCTTGGATACATAGCCGAAATTGTTGTTCATTGCGAGAAATCAGCATCGGATTTAGCTGATCTTTTCGGGCGTTTCAAACTCGACGCCTTTCTCTGTGTTTCGTCGCATCTCTTGGATATCGTCTTCGTCGCTGTTCTTCGCACACGATCGGCTTTGTCCCTTGTCTTCGGACATAAGGTACGCTTTATTGGGGAATTAATACGATCGGTTATTTAGATATTTTGGGCTGAACTGAAATTGGCTGTGGGACTTGAGAGTCAATCGGGATTTAATTTAGGCATACTCCGGTTGATAGGTGTTTGCATTGAATTGTTGCATTTGATTTTCATTGAATGTCTTTACAACGGATAGGAACTGATAATTGAACTTACTGACTTTTATGTTTGATTGCTTTGAACATAATTGAGGTCAATTGAAGATTCAATTGATTGTGAATAATAAGAAATATTAAATAAAACTACTGACTTTGATCCTTGATGGCATTGAATGCGACTGACGTTGAATGAATACTTGATTGATTGTGAGCTATAAAGATAGGAGTCATTTATATAGCGCTATGGAGGAGTCTAGGCCAGTCACTCCTGCTCTGCCTTCTAGGCCCCCTTCTTCTATGGAGATATTGCTCGAGGCAATACAAACTAATGCTAAGTCGACTCATGAAGCAATGACTTCTATGCAGTCTTTTATGCAGTCGTCAATTGAGACTAATGCCAGAGACACACAAGAGGCGATTGCCTTGGTTGAGTTAAATGTCTTGACGGTGCAATCAAATGTTAGCGATGCTATTTCCTCAGTGCAGTCAAATGTAAGAGAAGAGATCTCGGCTGTAAGAGATAATGTCAGGGAAGTGCTGACGGAAGTTGTATCACGATTGGAAAGGCTAGAGGCATCGCCGGTACCTAAGCCTGCTGTGGATTCGAACTCTGGACTGAGGTCCACCGCTATAACCACTGCGGACGTGCCATACCACTCGACCATCGGCCTGGAAGAAACTTTGGGTGCTAGGCTTAAAGATTTCGCACACCCTGGTATATTGCGAAGAAGTGATAGATTGGCTAGTAGGCCGCCAATTTCATATAGGAATTTCGGCAGTCGAAATAACTGGCCGCCTTTCCATCGTTGGGATTCGAACCCGGAAGTCACCTCCTCCTGTCCTCCCTCTATCTCTAGAGCTCGTCCACAGCAGCACGCGGTCCCATCGAGCGAGGATCCGGAAGTGGCGACTCCGGGGAGGCCGATAGGGGCGGGCGTTACATATATATATATATATATATATATATATATATATATATATATATATATATATATATATATATATATATATATAGCCGAAATTTACAGCATAGATGATTGTGTCATGAGCATTTTAAGCCAACTTGCCCAAGTTTCATGTATATCGATCGAATCATGGGCGGAGTTTGGTTTCCGTTCTTGGAGGGGCTAAAGGCTAAAGCCTTCTGGGGGGGCTAAGCCCGGGAAAAGATACCATTAACACGGTAAAAAAATGATTTTGGGTCTTCTTGTGGAATAGCTGCTGGTTGTTGCACCAAGCCCTTCATTAAATTTACGTCATCGCAGACGATTGAGACGATGCCTTTATTAAACGGCGTTTTCTTGGTCGATGTCAATATACGTCGATGGTCGATGTGGCGTCTTTTCTTAACTAGTAGTGCACTATAACAAAGTTTTTACGATTTTAAAATAAAATCTTTGTTTCGTGCAATTTGGTTGAAAATACATCTATTTCGAAAATGTCCGATCAGGGTGATCCGGTAGAAGACGATGATGATCGTGGTGTCGTTGATGAGACGGCTACCTCGGATGATGACACTGAATCTGTGGGTCGTGAGCAGAAGCGCCAGGAAATTGAGGATTTAGAGGGTGATGGGCGTAAACAAGGCCAGAAAGAGAAGCAGAATGAAGATGAAGAAGAGGATGAGGAGGAGGAGGAGCAAGATGAGGAGGAAGAAGAAGAAGAGGAAGATGAGGTATGCATCCGACTCTGGCTGCTGTAATGAAAGCGGCGTTTTTAATTTTGTAAGAGTTTAAATTGTACTAAAAGCCTATTATTATTGACTGCATTAACCCATAGCGTTCTGACGGTTGTAGCGTCCCAATTTCATTCATTTGTTAATGGGCCTGGTTTTTGCATTCAGAAATACAAACGCGTGGATTAAATAGGAAATACCCAAAATATTGGGTTTAAAAACATTTAAAATAAGCACATTGAGTCTACAACGTCCGGTAGGAGCTGTTTCCGTTCAGTTACTTCGAAATAACTATTTTGTGAAAAGTATCACATTTTTTATATGCTAATTTCGGTAATTTCTCTTTTGAGATGGTATTTTGGTTTTACTACAGACCTGTAATTTTGTTTATACTGCTGCACTCATTGATCAAAAGTAGGCCTACATTTTAATTTTAGTTTGAGATGCCAAATCAATATAGATTAATTAATCATGTCAATTATTTTGGGTGTTAAAGCAATCAATAGAAGTGATACCTTCTACCATTGAACACCCTGTAGAAAGGGTCAATAATTTGCTAGTCATCACAGCCTCTCCAACTAAGTAAGTAAGTAAGTAAGTAATATTATTTATTAGACCAACAGCAAACGCACAGCAGTTTATAGAGGAAATAAATAATAAAACATTTATGCAAAGTTAACATAACATAACATGGGTTTTAAGTGGTTCAGAAGATGACGGGTCTGTGTTAGAACCACTGCAAAGTTATACAACATTTACATAATAAAACTTTTTGGCAAAAGAATCAACTCTAGGGAGAGTTAGATTGTATGGCCTAGGTTGAGTATTATATGGAGTAACCTTTATGGGGAGGGAGGAGGTCATGCTGCTAGTGTGGCTAATATTCAAATTTTTGCACTTAGTTCATGTGTGAAGTTTGTAATTGTTATAATTGTTGAGTGCATATGAAAGAGGTGAAATTGCTTGTTAAATTAATTATATATTAATAGAAATCAGGTTGACAGGCTGCAACATGGTTACAGGATGAAGTTAGATTTAGTTAGTAACATACAGATTAGTTGTAAACAGGTCTTTTGCAAGTTCCTTTAGAGTACCTTAGGTATGAAGTTATTATCATCCTTTATTGGTAATTCAAAATTATGAGTTCTTGGTAAAGGCTGTAATGACGCTTGATGACAGGCGGAAATGGCAGGACATAGAATGCCTTCCTGCTGACAGATAGCAGCAGTCTGTCATTGGCTTTGCCAACCTTGTCCGAGACTTCAGGTGCTTTTATTTGTATGGTTATTTTAACTCCGCCTATTCACAGTTGTCTTGAAAAGCTGTCTGCATGTACACTTGTCAGATGCATGTACTTGAAAAAGTAGTTTGCTTACTTACAATTTAAGGAAAGTGCACTATTGGCTAAGTGAATGTTGTTGTCTGGAAATTGATTTTTGATAATAAATACGTGATTGCTGCAAAATTTCTTTTAAGTGGATGGTCTTAAAAATGAACACAGGTTCCGGTAGCCACTAGAAGGTAAACATGACTTGCACCTGAAAGTCCAGGCTCATAAATACTGGTTTTGAAGACTGTAGCACCATAGAGGGTTGAATGAGATGTGCGCAGTTACACACCACCGGCATTCATAAGTAGTTTTACATTGTAACGGTTATATCTCAAGGAAAAAAGTTCATCCCTGTGAACATTGACATCCAAGAACTGGTTGAAATTCAAAATATTTTGCACCTGCTACCTTACCATGTAATGTGCCATTTAAACTCGAACCAGTAGGAAGTAGGTTTCCAAAGACATATCAATTTGAAATGGGTAGCTGAATAAAATTAAAATACTGTAGCCCATATTAATGGCGCATCTTCTATGGTAATTGCAGCTAGTCATTCATTCGATGACAAGTTCTTGCCCGATATCTTAAATTTTATTACAGGTAGAAGTGAAGTTGTCTTAATGTTGTTTCTGTTCGAATAAATTCCACAGAAGCCTGCAGAGGTGCCTCTGACTGCAGAGAACGTAGTGGAATGCCTTTCAATGCTCTGCAAAACCGGTGATGGAATGGCACACGCATATGTTAAACTGGATGCCACTGGAAGGTTTGATTTTTCCCATGTTCGTTGGAACTCATGTTTGCAAAGTTGAAAGACACTAAGCTGCCCTAGAAATTAGAGCTCTAGAATTATAATGCTCTATCTTGTAGGTTACATGCTTATTTATGAGCATGTTTGGAAACTCATCAGAAGCACGATCTAAGGTATTTGATTAATCGCAACATGACCAGATCATTCGAGAGACAGGACATCTGATGATGTGGTTGAATGAGAACTTGCAGAATGAAGATTGGAAGGACTTGGGTTTGAAACCTGCTAGTCCCATGAAGGTTGACTTAACCTGTCATCTCCCTTGGGCATGAATGTAAAATAATCGGTAGGACATAATTATGTTATTTATAATTATTATAATCCATCCTTCCTGCGTGTTCTCTGTCGCCCAGTTTCTGACATTGAAGCACGTCGGGCCCTTCGCTCTGCTGCGAAGGGACAACTGCTTGTTCCACGGGCTCGCTTAGCTGCCAGACAGCGCCGAGCCTTCTCGGTTGTGGCGCCGTCAATCTGGAACGACCTCCCTTCTAACCTTCATCTCCTCCACCTGACCAGTCAAACCTCACTTCTTAAATCTCTCAAATCTTTTTTCTTTTGCCGTGGTTGGGCTGGGAGCGCCTCTGAGTAGTTTCTTGAAGGGGCGCTGTATAAATTCTCATAATGAATGAATGAATGTCACCCTGCAGACTGCCATGCAGTTAAATTTTACTCCTGTTAAACTTGTTATCACCTCTTATTACTATATCATGTTATCTTACTGCATGCTTGAAGTGATCGTGCTGAAGTGATTTTTCTTACATTCATTGTAGTTTAATTTTTATTTATTATCAGCATTAGCCTAACTAACTGGAACCTGTGAAGTTTATGTTTGTGAAGCTATAATTGTAATATTTTTAGTTATCGGTTTGTTAGTAAAATGAAATTCATTTTTTTCTAGAGCGCTAACGGACATAACACTTCTGAATTCCTACATACATATTCGCTATGTTGACGTCTCCAAAAACCACATTCACGATCTGGGTCCTTTGAATTGCATGACGCACATGCTGACTCTAAACGCCGATTTCAACCTGGTGCCAATCATCACCTTCGAGGAACTGCCTTACCTACAAAAGGCTTCTTTTGCTAACAACCAAATCCAGAGCTTAAATGGAATGAGCCATCCTCTTCTGGAGTATCTTAATCTGAACTGTAAGTTCTTCCATGAAGCCTAGTGCTCACGGTCTGTTAAAATCCAGATTTTGATAAGTAAAGAATGAAAATTAAATTGCTTTGTCAACTTTATTCTTTTTTGCTGTTTTGTATGCATTGTTGCATACGTAGTGTTGCCGGAGCATTGGTCTTGCTCTAAAAATGATTGAGTCTTACCGGTGAAATAATTAATTTTAGGTATTTGACAGATATTTCAGCTAGAGTGCAAGCAAAACAGCAAGCAAACAGCTGAAACACAAACGATGACAAAAAAATATCAATTTAAGATAGGTGATATCCAAAAAAAATTGCTTTTTTCATACTGAACATTATGTTTTGTGTGTACAGCCACCTTCACTAATGTTGTCAAAACAAATGCAATTTGTGCTGCAAGTCTGCAGTACAGCCCCAACTCCAGCATTAATTGTGACTCGCAATGTTTAAGTTCTTCGAGTCACCTTGTTAAAATCAACTTTCAGTATTAAACTATAACACACATTTGACAACTGGAATTTAGCCATCTTAAATAGATAAGAAAGCGTTTTCAGGTCATCCGCAAGATACCAATTTGGACCTGTTAGATAGCATAGATTGCAGCATCTTTGTGAGCTCTTTAAGGAGTGGGCAAATGTACACAAATGTACATCCATGCATAATTGCATAATGATTGCACTGTACAAAATGTCTAACTGCTATAATGACTTGAAGCATATTTGGCATAATATTGATTGATTGAGTAAGTCTTTGGAGTAGTGTGCCTCTCGTTTACTGGGATTTCTATATTTCTCTCTGTCTTTAAAGAACTTTGGAAGTCTGACTTCACTATATTTTTCCTTTATCTTTGTAAGTGGTATTTTCTATTTGTATTTGACTGCTTTTAAAAGATAGTTTCAAACTTTAGATGAATTTATTAATTGTAACTTGGTACGGTTTTATTTTGTATGTAGTTAATAAGGTTCCATCCTTCGTTGGGCTGGATACTGAGAAATTAGGTCATCTTCAGACACTGGAGTTACGAGGAAACAAACTGAAGTCTCTGAGTGGAATTAATTTGCCGAATCTGAAGAATCTGTATTTGGTTTGTAAAAGATTTCTTTTCATATTAATCATTTACCCGTTTGTCCCGAGAATATCCACTGAAAACAGGTTTAACGGGGAAAAATGAACGGATGAAGGGTTAAGTACAAAGGTGAAGTCTTTGGATTTATGACCTTGAACTTGAAGGACCTTGAGTAGAAATTTTGATGTTGGGTTTGAGGTTTTTGGCTTGTGTATACAACATACCATATGCGTCATCTTTGTTTACTATTTAGACCTACAGCTGCACATATGATATCAGTTGAAGGAAGATTAGTTGTTACTTGATCAGCCAGAAATTGACTTTCAATTGAGACCATGATTATTGTTTTTTGCTTTTAATTAATGTGTTTATATCTCTAGCTCACTGTACCAAAGACTGTATTGTGCCAATGCCACATTAGCGTTTTGACTATGAGAGTTTCTAGAATTGACTGGAAACCAATGTAACTCATTGTTGAAGTTTGAAAGCCAAATTCTGAAGTGCAGAAATTTTATCCTGACTCCTTCCAAACTTGTATAAGCTTATGGAAAACTAGATGTTGTCCCGTCCTAGGATGGTTGAAATCTATTTGAAAATGTGTTTTCCAATGCGATCTAAAGACTTCAGTTTTGTTCACTCAAAATCAAGTTAATCATGAGAAGACAATAAATGCCGGAATATTGCTCATCTTAAGATGGTTTAAAGAAATTTGAAAATATGTTTTTCCAATGTGAACCAAAGTTGGTCAATTTGTTCACAATCTTGCGATTAGTGAGATCATAAAAGCTGAAGCGTTAGGCATATTACCAAAAACCTCACCATTGATGCAATATATTGGACAAATTTATTATTTTTATATTACTTTAGTTAATAAATTTGTTTTAAATTCTTATCTAGAAACTTGGATCTTTGATTGTTTGCTAAATGCAAGGAAAAAGTTGTAATTTCTGTATGTAGTGTGCGATTTCTATTACAGTAAACTATATGGCAGTATAAATGATGACCTAACCAGATTTGGACTAACAGAAGAGCATTGGACTTACAAATGGCTGATGAGGAAAATGGAGATCGTTTGTTCGTACTCACTGCTGCCAAATTTCTGTTGTTAGGAACTGATAATTTTTATTCTAAATTATAATATGTATGGTGGACATTGGTGGTATATGCATGTTTACATTTTACATTCTCTTCATCAGCACGTTTAAAAACCAAGTAGTGCACACACTACATTCTAAGCATCCATGGATGCATTCCATGTTTTACATTCTCATGGCTCTTCCATATTTTAAAGCAGTATCGAATGATATATGTAAAATTAATATTATGAATGACACTTCTTTGCAATGGATCTGGCAATGAGCTACAAAACACATTGCATGACACACCTATTTGACTTCAGCTTGATACTGTTAGATTGGTCGATATCCATGTGCTCTCATTATGTTATCTTAGTGAATCATAAGATGTGTTTCACCAGGAAGCTATTGAGGTTCTTTACTACGAGGAATGATTTAATAAAATTTAATTAACATTTGTTGAGAAAAACCTTGTTTTCATGTCTGCTGACTGCATCAGTTTCACTGTAACTGTTTTAGGCAGCAAACAGCATTACTTCGCTTGAGGGTGTTGATCAGCTGGAGAATCTGCAGTTGCTGCACTTGCGAGACAATCAACTGGTGAAGCTGAATGGTTTCTCAGCAAGCAACGAACAACTTCAGCATATCAACTTAAGGCAAGAGTTTTATGTGTGAACATTTTGCACCATAATAATAATTGTAATCGTAATCTCAAAATTTCTACAGCACCCACAAAAGTGAAGTCGTGGGAACCAGCTTATTTACAGGTGCTTAACCAAAACAAAGTCGATAGGCAGATTATTACGCAAAGAAAGATGCACAGCCTGGATGTCGATTATGCAGTTTGTGCAACTTTTAATGTTTGCTTCGTGTAGTTATGTAGCTTCGATTTTGCCGTTAGTTGTTTTTTCTGCTTACATCTTTGCAAACATTTCTGACTATTTGTAGAGGAAACAACATAGCAAGACTCGGTGAAGTTAGAAAACTGCAATGCTTACCTGCACTACAAGTCTTGGTACTTACGGGTGAGTTGAGGCCTATATGCGGACTCTGACAATACAGTGAAATGTAAATGTAAATGTAAATGTAATCGCATATTTATATAGCGGCTGTGTTATGGCTTCGACCCTGAGGGTGAGATCCTTCACCACCGCTACTCCACGTTTATATTGCGACCGAGCCACCCGCAGTAAAGATCCGAGAAATTAATCTCTGACCGACCGGGAATCGAACCCAGGCCGCCGGCGCGGCGAGCGGGCTACCAACCCACTCGACCACCGAGGATCTCTGAACTGTGTAAATGGTTTCATATGCATTGATTTGCTCATTGTGTCGGTAGAATTTAGGTAAGCTTCAATAAGAATAAACAATAAGTGCATGGACGCCGTCCATGACCGTCCAGGCACACCTTAAGCCATGAATAAGAGTAAAATCTGGCAAACTGTGTGGTTTGGTTCAGTAGTTTGGCTTTGAATAGTGCATTCTGGAGCCTATACACAAACCAGGTTGGTGATAATAGTTTGGAGTGGCATAACAGGACATATGGTATTTAACTCACTGCACCATTTTTAATCTATGCAGTGCAGTGTTTGTCTTGAGATTCATGTGTTGGTGGAGAATGACAACTGATTAGTGAATAGGATAATTTTTAAAATTATTTCCTACTGGTGAACATACTAAGTAATTATTATCAAGGAGTTGAAATTCAAACACAATTTGAGTTCTATAGCTATTATGTCTTTTATTTGTGCCTGTGCATTAGACAATGTCAAAGAAATGTTTTACTTTAGGAAACCAATACGGTATATGCTGGTTTTAACAATTGATGTGTTTATTTTTCCATAGACAATCCGATCATGGAGCTGGAGACTTACCGAACGGATGTGCTAGTGGCTATCCAAACCCTGACAAGGTTGGATAAAGACCCAATTTCTGACGAAGAAAAGGATGAAGCTTCTGTGCTGCGTAAAGAACGTGAAGCAGAGAACAAAGACAATGATGCAGATGTTAGTTTTCTGGCTTGTTAACCGTAAATTTTGTCTCCATTTTTCTTCCCACACATGATGGAAATTTGGCCGATGCCTCTATTTGATAATTATAGTGTAGTAGTCGGCTAAAAGTTAATCCTTGATGGCCTTAAGGAAGTCATCGCATTCCAGTACAGTTACCAGAAATTAGTGTAGCTTTATCTTTTCACTGGAGCGAAACTCTTTGCAGTACTAAGTTAATTAAAAGCATTGATATTATCAGAGCTAATCAGTCTCTTTATTTGGAAACTGAGCAACTGATCCGTACTGTACTATGCGTTTGTTTCTAAGGCATTGATTGACTAGTGACTAATTGCTCTTCTTGTAACGTGTGGCATTTGCGCACTTCTGAGCTTTGTCAGGAGGGTATTACTAAATTACAGTTGTATTGTATTGCATTGTATTGTATTTGTATTAATTTGTTTGGAGTATGTGCAGTACACGCTGAGCAAACATAAAGTGCACCGATGTTTAACCAAACGACTTATGCAATGAGAGTCAGGATAAGGAACTCACTCTATGATAAACTGCATGTTGTACTTTCAGGATAACGAGGAAGATGAAGAGGAGGGGGATGATGAGGAAGAAGAAGAATTTGCTGTTGATGCGGAGGAAGAAGTGGATGGCGTCAAAGACAAAGAACCAAGTAATCGGAGTGCTAAGGCTGGAAAAGCCGAGGATGGTGACGACTTCAGTACTGCAAGTGACAAGGAAAGTGGAGCGGGCGATGATGATGATGATAAAGGCGGAGATGAAGATGGTGATGATCAGTGACAGCTGATAACTGAGAACAACTAATTATAATAAAAGTCTGTGAAACAGTACCGTACCTGGCTGGGTAAAATTCGTGTTTTTCTGTTTTGCACTCATTGATAAGAATATTATTACGACACACATTAGCTCTTTTACTGTTCACTTGAGATCACATTGCCTTCTGCATGTTATGCTTGTATGTCTGTATAGAGGTGAAGTTTAGTAGCAATCGGGGTAGAGCTATGCAATTCTTCAAGATAGTGTTGCATTTGTGTGTGAAACATCTTTCAAGTGTGGGACTGAGCATTATTTGATTAAGGTTACATTACATTAGCTGCACAAAATTAATGTACTGTTGCTTAACTTTCTTCACTTAGTTTTATTAAATTTTAGTAGGTTTCTACATTAAAGTGGCTTTTTCAATGAACAAGCTTTAGCCAGACAAGAGTATTTTGGGCATTCATCTTCTGTCAACACTTGAAAACTGTTTTGCACAGAATGAGCTGAAACATTTGCAAGTAGAATACTTGAGTGCGCAGTTTGAAACAAGTGCAATAAAAAACAAATCTTCTGGTTCTCAGATTATGCTAAATTCCTTTATCCTCTGTGTTTATGCCAATGATTACTTGAACTATTTCCAAAAGTATTTAATTTCCTATCGTTCTTGCATTGCGGTAGCACATATAAGTGTGCATATAATGTTCTTCATCATTTTTAGCTTCCTGGTATGTTTCTGTATATTGATTTGTGTATGTTATTAGTGTATCTTTGTGCATGTTGTTTAATAGTATATCCATGGATGCACTAGAAGTCTGTCTATAGCATGTACATATATAATTGTATATATATATATATATATATATATATATTATGTACACATAAATATATACTTTCATATGCATGTGTAATTGTGTATATTTATATTCTTTACATGCTTAGCATATGGAGTCCTATATTATGCATGTCAAGTACTGGTTTTGATTGTCCTCATGCTGATAGACTTCCAAGACTTCTAGGCTTAAATGTTGTTGGAGTGCTCTTGTAGTTATCATGGTCATTAGTATTGTCTGCAGATCACGCTGACTTCCACAGCATTTTATAAATCAGTTTAAAAACCAAACAATCGATGATTAATTGATGTACTATAACATCTGATTATTTATTAACACTGTTAACTTCAAGCTCAAAAATACAATAGATTGTAAGATTTATAAAAAAAATTAAACAATACTAGAACAACAACAACAACAACGAGCTTTAGCTTATAGATGTGTAGTGTGTCAGTCTCATTACAGCAGTAAATTGTTCAAGTTCAAACCTTCAGAGACTTGTAAGCTAGTGGATAATAGATATGAAGTCCACGATTAGTTTATGAGGATTATGTATTAAAATCTTTGTTCACTTGTCTAAGCTTGCAGCACTCGTAACTGGTTACTGGTTGGACCAATACTTCAAACTCATGTCTAGAATGAATAGCTGTCTACTATAAGGGCTCATCCATACATTACTTATGCACAATATCCAAGGCCGTAGCCAGGATTTTATTTCGGGGGGTGTTTCACCAATTTCCCTTCCCAAAAACTACATTTTTCCATTTCGGGGGGTGTTTTCTTGGTTTTATTTCATGGTTTTTACGTCATATGTTCGTAAATGCATTATATTATTTTTCACATTTTTCATTTCGGGGGGTGTTCAAACACCCAAAACACCCCCTAGCTACGGCCTTGACAATATCGTATTTTGACCCCGTCCATCTGTTGCGTCTCATACGTTTTGGGGAACCACCATAGGCTATGTACAAAATAGCTTCTCTGCCTACTTACATGTACATGTATATTCTCAGGAATTAAAGCTCTAGTGCTGTAGTACACCGAGCAAATTTCTGTCCAGGGTAACGACCTCTGTTGTCATAGACCCTGGTCAAATCTGGATCCTCCTCCTTACATGTACAACAGTTAATTAGCTATAGTCATCTGGAAAACATGTATTTTACTGTAGGCCATTATAATTATTTAATCTTTTACATATTATTTGTTAGATAAAATTTGTTGATTGTTATTGTTTACTGTCCAGATGTGAACAGAATTTAATTGTAATGTAGCCTATTTAATTATAATCGGCTATTTAATTATAATGTAGCCTTTTCAAATGCCATGGGTGAATACCATAGGGCCTAGGCTGATGTGGACGTTATAATTAGATGTCTATTTTGTGTATGCACATTTTGTCGACACCCCTCCCCTCCGTACGTACCCGTTAACAAAATCGCCTGAATCCGGTTAACCCCTCTTTTCAGCGTATACGTAATGTATGGACAGCCCCTACTCACTGATTAATAAAAAAACGCAGTGTTTTACAACTGTACAGTCATGCATTACATTATACATGGGCGGAGTTTGGTTTCCGTTTGGGGGGGGGCTTAAAAACTTGGTCCAGAACGCGCAGTGCCGACAAAAAGTTTTCGTGTCAACCCAAAGAAGTT
>OX457040.1:32460036-32507536 GCA_949752735.1 Lumbricus terrestris
CAAAAAAAGACGAAAACCAAACTCCGCCCATGCCTGCAGGTAATTTATAGAGAAGTTGCGCCTGCCTATGGCTGCCACTGACGTGTAACTGGGTGTGGTAAGTCACCAGGAATTGCCATTTTCAATTAAACGAATATACACACACATTAAACTCCGGCCTGCTAACAACGTCTGGAGAAGCTAAAAGCTTTAAACATTCTTCCAGCCCAAAACATAGGTGCAATCACGTCCTAAAAGTTTGGGGGGACCAAATGAATCACGTCCTAAAAGTTGGGGGACCATAATAATAAAGTTAGGGGACCACTCAAAAGTTGGGGGGACGCGTCCCGTGGGTCCCATAGGGTGGTTGCGCCTATAGCCCCAAACATGTCAGACCCTATCCATTCACTAATGAATGGATTTTAAAAGACAGTTTAAAAGCGTGACACTCGTAACAATAGGCGTAACTTTCTATTGTGACAGTGGTGTCTAAGTTTATAAGCTTAGTCACCACCACTTTTAAAGGTGGCGGTGATAGTCACCACCGCTTTTTGGTCCTGCATGCCAAAAATATTTTCACATTATCATAGCCTGTACTGTGAGAGGCGCTTTATAAATCCCAAAATAGAATAGAATAGAATAGAATGGCTTAAACATTAGGATAGGCCTACTGTTCGTGTTCGACTTTGCAGGACCCAAAGTGGCGGACAAAGTATATACTAAATTCGTATTTGGGGGAGGGATATAGCGCAATAACGCTTCATAGCAGAAGGCGATGGGAGAGAGAAGGAAAGGAAAATCTAGTAAGCAGAGCTGCAGAGAAATAGTCATCACCACTCGATCTCTGGGGAAAAGTGACCCCCTTGCTCCCAACCTATTATACCTGGCAAGTTGTTTATTCAAATCTTGACAGTTAAATTAATTATTATGACTTAAACCTACTAAGCCATAGCACTGCAGAGTATACCCCGCAGTCGATCGAGTCGTGTGCTACACCGTGGTTCGATAAAAAGTAAGCCAAACAGTTTTTCTTGCATCTCTAATGCCTGATGATTAATCATTCTAAAATTTCCCAATAAATAGAGAATTGAACCAAGAATAGGATTCCAAAAATATATCATGTCATTAATTTGAACGGATAGAAAGAAATGAATATTTCGACTTCATCTCAGGAAATTTCAGTTTTCAGCAAGCCTCTTATGGCGTTCGTTGCGGTTTCGATGCTTGATAGTTCACAATTTTGGTCTTCAGTGATCCTGGAGTAAAAATTTACGGAGCATATTATCGCAACGTTCTGCTGTCACAACATCTTCCACCTGTTAGTCCTATCAGAAATCTATAGTCCCAGAAGGCTGTTTGCTTTTTCAACAGAACAGCACCAGCCAACAGAGCCAGATAAAAGAGCCAGATAAAACATCGAAATGCTAACAAGAGAGACATCATACATCATTTCTCCCACATTATACCCTCCGAACAGTCCAGATTTAAATCCTGTCATCTATAACATCTTCTTTATGTAAATAATCAAACAATAACTACTTAAAATTTCTTCACAAAATTATTAAAGACTTTTTTCATGTTTGAAGTACTTTGGTACAAAACCCAAAATAAAATTGCGGGTAAACTGGAATTTCGGCAGATGAAGTTGAAAGGTTCATATCTTCATCGGGCATTAGAGATATAAGAAAAACTGTTTAATAAATGACCCGATACAATACAATACAATAGGTCTACATAATAGAAGTCACGTCATTAAAGGCCCCGTTTTATATTCGCAAAATGAACATAACATACTGGTATATATGTATAATAATCGAAGTGACGTCACAATAGTCCTTGTTTATATTCTCAAAATGCACTTCTATAATAGGCCTAGTACATTTGTATCATAATCGATGTAGCGTCACAATAGGCATTGTTTGTATTCTCAAAATGCAGTTCTATAATAGTACATCTGGTATCATAATCGAAGTGACGTCACAATAGGCCTAGTTTTTTTTATTCTGGATGTGAACTTATAATAATATAGTAAAATCGTATCATAATCACAGTGACGTTACAATAAGCATAAGCCTAGTTTTGTATTCTAAAAATTAATAAAATAATATGACAGCAGAGCTGCATCCTGATCAAAGTGACGTCACAATAGGCCTAATTTCGTTTTCTCTGTGAACTTGTTTAATTTTAGAATTGTATCATAATCGAAGTGACGTCATGAAAGTTTTATATTCTCAAAATTAGCATCTACCTGACTTGTATATACAATCTTATAATAGTAGATCTGTATCATGCATGCTCATTCAGGAGCGGATCCATGAGGGCAATCCGGCCATGCCTCCACCCCATTCAGAGATTTGCATAGGACGTGGTCCCTCCCTCCCCCCTCCCATCAGGTTTCAAGAAGCTGTAAATCAACGCAACGGGAACGGGAAGACGAGAGAGAAAGTAGCACATTAATGAAAAGTCTTCAGATTTTAAATAACCGGAGTTGTCATGTTGATTGATGATTAATTGATTGATCGATTGGTTGATTGATTGATTGGTTATTTGATTGAATGATGACAGTTATACTGCGAAGTCCCATACAACTCCACACATATCACATTTATCAGTTTGCATACATGTACAACGATTTAGACCTGCATTCGGATTTTCTTTGCTCTGACTCAGTCCTATTTTCTATCAAATAAAAGCCAATAGCTCGGTCCTACGGCTTCTTAAGTCGAAGATAAGGACTTCTAGGCTAATTCTAGGCTAATTCTTGCTAATAAAAATTTAATTTGTAATCAGTTGCCTGTTGATCCCTGGGCAGACAATAACTATCACTCGTATTATTTCTAAAAGCAATTCACGGTAACAGGGCACAAAGAGACGCTCATTATGTAAAGTGTACGTGTACTTTTATTAGGCCTACTTGCAACATCACACAATGCTCTGCAATTAGGCCTACTTAACAAGAACGAAATAGTAGGTGTAGACACAGGTCCGTATAGTGGACGAGTGTTGCTATGCATTTAGGCCTATTGGAAACAGATACATGTTGGAAACATGGAAACATGGAAATGTCATAATTAGGCCTATAGGTCTCCTGAGGTTTTAAACATCGAACATTCTGTCAATTTCCCAGACGAACTTTGATGTAGTAAACATGATAAAATGATAATATAATGATGATAATAATTGTGGTAATAATAATAAAGTTAATAATAATAATTGGTCTAAGTGTACTTAATTAATATAATTGAGATTTGAGTGCCGTAATTCGTAGGTAGTCAAAGGCTAAGAGCCACGCTTCAGAAGTAGGCCTACCTGGTGGACCTGTTTAAAATGTTCAGTTTTAAAATGTTTTTTGAGAACAGGAAGAGATGTATTCGTGATTCCAGAGGGAAGATTCCATATGCGAGAGGCTGACGAGGTGAAGGATTCTAATTATTGCCAAGTAAACAGAAGCAGTAAATAGGCCTATAAAATTATGTCCCGGATTAATCAAATATCATAGATAAATTTGCTGCTTTCCAAATTTCATTATTATTGCAATTATTGTAATTTATTTAAATAAGCTTTCACGTTTTTGTTCAGTTTTTTGCGGTCGCATGTTCCGACCTCCGCACACATTCAAAAAAATCTGGTCGTCAAGCAAGCTTAGATGGTTTTCTAAGCTTAATCTCTGTCTGTCTGTCTGTCTGTCTCCCTCCCTCTATCTCTCCCTCTCTTTGCCAGTCTCTCTCTGTCTGTCCCTCTCTTTCCATCTTTCTATCTGTCTCTCTCTGTCTGTCTCTCCTTCTAGCTGTCTCTGTATCTCTATATCTGTTTCTGTCTCCATCTCTGTCTCTGTTCCTTCTCTGTCTGTCTCTCTCTCTATGTCTCTATTTTGTCTCTCTCTCTGTCTGTCTGTCTGTCTCTCTCTCAGTCGGTCCCTCTCTGTCTCTCTCGCTCTCTATGTCCCTCTCTTTGTATCTCTTTGTTTCTGTATGTCTATCTGTCTGTCTGTCTATCCTGTCAGTCGTTCGTCTAAAATCTAAAACGAAACCATCCGTGCTCTACCTACACTGCAATGGGATGAGTGCTGAGGTACCGCGTATCCGAATTCTTTTATTTAACGACAAATGAATTCAAAAATGTAAGTTTTTTAAATTACAATATTATACAAGAAAAAGCGGCTGCTAAAGACATTGCTTAATTGGGTGTCTTGATCGGGTCATGCGCTCTGCTGCTCGGCTTATTGGACACATCCCAAAATTTGCCCCAATTTCTGCCTACATGCGTGATGTTCTGCACTGGCTTCCAGTCTCGCAGCGCATCTCGTACAGGATAGCAGCACTTGTTTGGCGGTCCTTAATTGGTAGTGCTCCTTCCTACTTATCTGATCTCTGTCGCCCTGTCTCTGTTGTAGCCTCCCGTAGAACTTTGCGCTCTTCGGCCAATGGGGAGCTGCTGGTACCTCGAACCCGCTCTGCTACCAGACAGCGTCGAGCCTTCTCGGTTATTGGCCCGTCCACATGGAATGGGCTCCCACTTGCACTACGCTTACTACCTCAGAATAATTTGCCTGCTTTCTACAAGTTGCTCAAGACCTATCTTTTTAGCTGTGGCTGGACTGGGAGCGCCTCTGAGTAGGCTTCTTGAAGGGGCGCTATATAAATTTTCGGAATGAATGAATGAATGATCACAATTAAATATATAGCTTGCCAACGGGGTCAGTATGGGCGCAGTTTTGATAACTCCATGCAGTATAGGACCTACTTGTAGGTTTGACATAATATTAAGCATTGAGTCCACGTTTATTCGTGCCGGTCGTCTAAAAATCTTCTGCAACACACACAATGGAATCTGCCGTCGGTCTTCGTTCTAGAATCTAGATTCTTATGGCATTCTTCTGCTTCTTATCAATTCTCCTCTTTCTGCAGCAGGTTCTTTTGTTTGTTAGTCATCATTGAGCCTCTGCCTCTGTCCTCGAGGCAAATCTGGAGGACAGCAAGTTGTTGTATTTGCATATCACCTTCTATGCTTTTCGAAACGTTTTATAGCTGTGTTATTATTATTATTATTATTATTATTATTATTATTATTATTATTATTCTCTCAAGTTGTACCGGTAGATCAAGTTTCTTTAAGATCAGTTATTGAACTTGTTGTTGCTTAACCGCTAGCGTTATTTTGTAAGGCCTACTCATTAGGTCTAGGACGCACCGCTTTCCGCTTTACGTTTGCCGCCTGCTTAGTGATCCGTGTACAATACAATACAATACAGAAAAATACAATACAGCTGAAATTTTATATTGCCATTTTTACAATGCTCAGTGTACGCACGCCTTGACGGCGCAACTGCAATTGTATAGCACAGCAATAATATTATTGTAAGCGAAGGACTTGCTCAAGTTCCCTGTACACAGTATAACCGCCTCGGACGGGTTCGAACCCGTAGGCTGCTCTCTGCGTTGCAGGCCGACCGTTCTAACCAATCGACCACTCTGGGCTCCTGTGTGCATGCATGGATTAGGATTTAGGATTGATGTTCAGCACGGACACTGACCCACCCTATCGGGGAGGGTGTTTCGTCATGTCTGTCTGGTTCAGCATCGTTAGCAGGATGGGAATAAAAATGATCCAGACATTTTGTGTCGAGGTACGGCTGGTCCATTCATCCCCCCACGAGAGTGACGAGATGGAGCCCCGACTGATTCGCGAGGTGCGCCTCGCATCAACGAATCGTTCACCATTTTCGCCTTGAGAGGATCCTCTGCGGCATATAGACCCTATAGATAAGCATGTAGACCCATAGATAAGCCTATAGACCCTAGATGGGCATACACAGGCCTATAACTGATGAACGAACGTATACTATATAGCCTAAGTCTACCGAAATATTTTGTCGTTCTTTTTTTACTTGCAGCCTTGCGAGTCTGCCATCAACCATGTCTCAGCACTTGTTTTGCCTGGCTTTTGTATAGTAGTACCGCTTAGTCTATGCTGTATATATATATATATATATATCGAGTGCTGATCGAGCCCCAACATTTCCCAGTCAATTTCTGTTATTTTCTGAAAGGATGATCTAGTCCAATATGCTAAGCAAATTGGAGTATAATTTAGGCCTACCAGAGACTTCAAATCAAGGCAATCCCCAAAATAGCGTTGCATCTCAAGAGCGTGGTGACACATCTATACTCTTTTCGAGTATTCTCGAACACGAGTTTAAACCTGCTCAAAACTTATAGACGTAGGCCTATACGCTAAAAAAACTCGTTTTCCAAGTGATCTGCGTGGCATTCCAAATTGCAGAAATTCCTGTCGTTTAGACATAGTCATAAATTATCATTTTCTCCGGTAGGGAGTGCCACTCTTACTTATATATGCCCCCTTGTCTCGGTTTCTCCTGCAGTATGATTTAGTCCATCTATGACTTTTGAAATTCTACAATTATTGACTGACTGATCGTCTCTTTACGGGTTCCCTCCGCGGGGAGGAGTCGTGCATTCTTTTTCTCACTGATTCTCACCAGACCTGCAACCTTCTCACCAGTTTTCGGCCAACAAGGCTGCACATGTCAAAACAATGTAGAACTTCACACAAGCTTAGAGCGAGCAGTAGGCCCTACGACATTAATTATTTTAATTTGTGACAGTTTTGATAAGATGAAATCTTCTTATCGTGATCAATTGCTATTCCAACAAGTTGAAGTAGGCATACAGACATGGTAATTAGGCTTTAACATCCATAACCCATCGAACTGATAAAGACAGTTAAATGTCAAAAACACATTACCAAAAATTCTACGCAGTATCATCTTTCTTATGAAAGTGTTTCTAATAAGACCACCTGCCTGGAGAAATTGTGCTGTTATGTGCTCGTGGGCGCAGGTGGTAGAGGGCAGCATAGACCAGCGGGAGGTCATGAAATACATGCCCCCCACATCTACCAGGACAATAGTAAATAGTAAAGATGATAATGAGTTCACGTTGAAGTCATCCAGGCACAGATACACAGATAGGGTCTATAGTTTAGCGGTCACTTAAGAGTAGACCTGTATACAGTTCGCAGTCCGTCTGACCGTCTGATGCGAGGTTCATGCGTTCCAAAGACCAAGTATCAATTTATCAATACGATTAGGTCTACGAAAAATGTCACAGAAACTCAAGCCACAGAAATGCGAGTCTGAGTGGCAGACATAAATAAGTCGACGGGTGAATTGCAGCTAGACATTCATGCGTATGAAGGACAATGAGGAAAAATGGGTGGCGAAGCGTTCTTGAGGAACGGATGACTTCGTGAGCATTTTGACGGAACCCATTTCGAATTCTTTATGTCGGGTCCCACCGTCCCATTATGACAACATTGTTCCTATATTTACAGCTGTTTGTGGGACTGGGACATGCGGGCATACGCTGGTAGTGTCATTGGCAGTCAGTTCCATTGGTTGGGAACAGCGTCCGGTAGGTCTTCCCCCCTTCCCAAATTCACGACGTATCTTCATTGTGGCTCAACAACAAAAAATGCATAGCATATACCCGAAGAAATGCGGAAGTAATGTAATAAGGCATTTTCGGATGAAGGTATAGGTAGGAGTGGTCGTGTCTGTCAGGAGTTTTATAAGTGAACAGACCAGTTTAAATCATTTCCGAACTCTACACGACTTGTAGCCTAGTCAATAGGCAACGCCCAAACTCGACTGAGCAGTGATAAGGTGCTAAGAAGATTTACGGTATATACTCTATGGCCTACTACTTTTACTGAGTGTGAAAACATTGAGTGCGATGAAGTCAGCCAAAGGCCAATCTACCGAAAACAGCAACGAAGAAAACAAATGATGCAATGTTCAATTAAGACTATGTCGTGAATGCTCAACGGTATCAATACATGTCTTCAGAACATTCAGCTTTGTCTCCAATTTGTGGCTTTGCTTTTCCATATCTTGTTCATAGCTTTTAGTGTTGCTGTTGCTCTATAGCCATTCTGATCACTACATTCTTATGCATTTAAATAACAATAATACCTTGGAGACGATAAACTATAACCCAATTTTAATCTTTCACAGCCTGAGGAATCTTTACTACCTCGGGCGACATTTTTTAATTTAAAAAATAATAATGATAATAATGGTAATAATAATAACGATGATGATGATGATGATGATGATGATGATGATGATGATGATGATGATAATAATAATAATAATAATAATTTTATTATTTTAATCTTAGGATAGCTTTTAAAAACCTGAGGGATCATATGTAGCCTACCTCGGGTAAAAAATATAAAAAATCCCGAGGAATCCTAGGTACCTCGGGTAAAAATATAATAAAATCGTGTAGCAATTCAAACTGACAAGTAAACAGTATGTATGATGAGAAGTTTAAAAGAGGTCAAATCGAACTGCTTGGCAACCGTCATAACGCCCATAACATGCTGTCAAGTGTCAAGCCCATAAATAATAGGCCTAATGATTGGAAAACTGAGTCAACCTAAAAACGACCTGTTGACCTAGGCCTACATGTATCTCTTTTATGCTTACCAGTCATGCCAACATTTTACGGTTCCCACACAATTCGGAGCTGGACAATTCGGAGCGGCCAAGAATTGTTCTATTAGGCTACATCCAACTTCTATTGAAACAAGAATTATTTTCATCAATTCAACTTCTATTTAGGCCTAAGTAGGCCTAAGAATTATTTTCAGCAATCTCACTTCTATTTTTAAAGCAAATCATTCAATCCAACTGTCGTCGATTCGCTCCGAATTGTCCGCTCCGAATCGACACCCCCGGGCCATTTTACACCCGACCATAGCATAGCACTCAAACTCTTACCGTGTCTCGCACTTGTGTTGGGCTTTCGGTGGGTCTACACCGAACCAAAGCTCTGCAACGTAGGTCTATATATTAATCAGTCTTGAGGGTTCTGTCAGGTCTGTACTTACGTCAGGTCTGGACTTACCCTAAAGTCTAAACTTATAGGACTCTCATAATTACACGTATACGGCCTACCTGCATCGGTGAGTAAGCTAACCATAATATGACTTTCTTCCTGGTTTCTCTTACCTATCGGGATCTGAATTAATTAATTATTGGTCGTCCAGTTGAGCATGCCTTTGATTGAGAGCTCAATCACTTGAAACGACCATCAACCGATGCCCTGCGTATTTTGTAAAGGCGCTACAGAGTATGATGGTAGAAGTCTTTAGCTATACAGTCAGCTGGTATTACTGTGGCCAAGCGATTAACTCGTTTTCAGATGGCAACATCATCTGCATCGAATTCTTGCTTGTTACATGTTTAACGACACTGCCATATCAAAGATGATTAGTGTCACCCTCCTCCTTTATCCAGACTTGGGACTGGCACTGGCAGAGAACAACCAGTGGCGGAATTCCTATGAGCGCTTCTGGTATAGGCCTATAGCAACTTAACTTTGCATATCCCACGAATATCTTATAGGTGTGCAGTTGTGCACCACACATCTAGGCCTATTTAAGATATTTACAAAAGTTTGGCTATCGGTATAAAGAGTTTGGCCAACGAGTCTTGTAATATATGGGACAATACGTGGTCCAGTTTCAAATACATTTGTACTGTAGACCATAAAAACCAGTAGGCCTGTCACTCAGATCTTAGAGTCTAGAAACTCTAGATTTTTAAATTGTTTGACTCCGTAAAACCAAAATATGCTCTCTTCTCGGCAGTCCAACTCTAATAGAGCTAAAATCTAGATTTGTTACCAAATAGGTCTAAACCCAATATTAATCCTGATAATTAATTAGTTTTCATTTGACTTCCATAGAAATAGGCTAAACCGAAGCTAAGCCGAACGTCGAATTCGAGCGCTAGCTACGTTTTCGAAAATCTCACGTCAAATAAAGAGAACCAGGGCTGTTTTTAAGGAATTTTTAGAACTGACAACTCATTCTTTCCTTTCCCATCTTCCATGGTAAATTACTTCCAATCGGAGGAAAATGACCTTTTTGCTAGTTTTAACTGTACAGAAGTGCTTCTACAGCTGCACAAATCCATTTAGAACTGCACATTTTGTGTACAACTGCACGTTAAAAAAAGCCCTGAAAAGAACGTCAAAAATACTGTAACCGGGTCAATAATAATAGGCCTATATTATCTCACCTGTCCGGTACAAAACGTAGCAGCTGTGTTGTACAGTCGAGCGTTAATCCGGTTAACTAATGTTCAACGAGGCAGAACTACAATTTGCTGCTAGCTGCTGTCGTCGTCGAGACTACGATCCGAGTACATAATGTGTTGGAGTGCTTCAACTGCAGATTATGGCGTCTCGAACGGAGTCCAGCCCATTAGTGTCTCGATTAGGCCCCACTCATTACATAAGATTCGAGCCTACAATAGGCCAAGCCGAACCAGAGGTAGGGAACGATTTGTGTACATATATCTACGACTGTGCATGCTGCTCAATCAGTTGAAGGCTATATGGCTATCAGCCTAGATCTATTATATGAGGGCTTCAAGGTGCATTCACAAGTACCGCGCGACACCCAGATGTTCTGAACAGTATTATATAGGGCCTAGGCGCTTTATGATATTGCTTAGCGATTGAGCAAGACCATCGTTTAATAATCGAAGATTTAAAGAGGAAGTTAGGGGATAAAGTAGTCTGAGATCCGACGATAGAGGCAGTTTGAAGTATCCTGAAACACTTTAAAATCACTTGTACGTTGATCAATGCTGATCTATACTTTGCTTGCGCTGCAGCTTCAGACCACGCAGCTGCATGATGGCCTGTATTATAATTAAGTGGCTTCTTTTTTATATCCAGGCCTATTTGCATGTTCTAGCGAGACCCTGCAATAATTTCACTTTCAACTGTTGCTAGATTGTTTCTTTGCACGATGGGGGGACCACTGCATACGGTACTCATTTCAATTTTATTGATAGACAAATAGACGGCTAATATGCTGCAATTGACTGAATCATGATTTTGACCAGAGTCAAGAATCGATCATTGCTTCTGTGTCGGCATCTTAAATTGAACAATAGGCCTAAACATAGACATATATTATAGACAGACCACTTGCCTATGACAACTGGGGGAGTACCGCACCCCCCTAATAGTTGCTGTGGTTGGTCCCTCCATTTGGAATGACCTTAATTCCTCCCGCACTACTGGCTAAACTAATGACTCGATTTTCCTAATCAGTCTCTCGTTCTTTAAAAACATTTCTTTACCCCTCCCCGGAGTTTTTCGTGCTGAATGGTCAGTCTGTGAGAAGCGCTATATAAATGTATGCATACGATACAAAATACAATAGTCTATGCTAGGCTCCGTCCATAAAATACGTCACGCCCTAGGGGAGGGTCACACATTTGTGACAATATGTGACAGTCCCTTAATAAAGACGAGGGGAGGGTCATAAATCGTCCTATATTGCGTGACGTCATTTAGGACGACCCCATGCACTGCAAACCTCTATTATAGTATATACGCAGTGTAAAGAGAATAATACTGATCTAGCTTACTCATCTTTTATAAACATCATTAAATTATATTATGACCTGGCCTTTCCTTTAAAAGCAAAGCAAATACTGAAAAAAGATACTTTTCGGCATCCCTGGATGACTTCTGGTCTAATGAAATCGGTTAAAAAGAAAGAAAAACTATATATAAAATATATTAAGAATCCTACTGTAATGAATAAGGGGAACTTTATAAAATATCGAAATAAATTCAAAATAATTCGTACGGAGATAGAACGGCAGTACTATGCGGAAGAATTTAGTAAGAATAGCAGTGATTTAAAGAAAACTTGGCAAATAATTAAATCTATTATAAGTAATCAAGAAAAAACTTCCATAATCAAGGAATTAAAGATTAATGAAGCCACAATTGAAGACCCCAAACTTATAGCTGAAAAATTTAACAATTACTTTATAGAACTGCCAAAATCATTATCAATTAAAATTCCCCAAGCCACTAAACCATTTCACAACTTCATGCCTCCATCATCACTGAATTCCATTGTTATTCTGCCAACTGACAGCCAGGAAATTTTATCTATTAATAAGACGTTAAAAATTACTCATAGCTCCGGACCAGATGAACTTGACCCAAAAATATTATCCCCATTAATGGATTTTTTTGCAGTGCCACTTGCTGAACTAATTAACTGTTCGTTCAGAACTGGATTGGTACCAATTGAAATTAAAATGGCAAAGATAACTCCAATACATAAACAAGGCAGTAAATCGGAAATTTCTAATTATAGACCAGTATCAGTACTAAATTTCTTTTCTAAATTTTTTGAAAGGGCAATGTACAATAGACTTTTTTCCTTTATAACGCACAGTAAACTCTTGTATCCACTTCAGCACGGATTTCAACCGGGACATTCTACGTCCATGTCCCTTCTTGACATACAAGATAAAATATCTAAAGCTATGGACAATAATGAATTCTCTATCGGTATTTTTTTAGACCTTGCTAAAGCTTTTGATACTGTCGACCACAAAATTCTTACTGCAAAATTAGAACACTATGGAATAAGGGATTTAGCTCTGGACTGGTTTAAAAGCTATTTGAACAGTCGTTATCAACAAGTCCTGTGTAATGGTAACCTCTCTGATCTTAAACTAATTTTCTTTGGTGTACCTCAAGGATCCATACTCGGGCCTCTGTTATTTTTAATCTACATCAATGACCTACCTAACTCATCGACTCTTCTACACTACATCCTTTTTGCAGACGATACTAATGCCTTCATATCTCATGCTTCGTATGACCATCTAATATCACTTGTAAATGAGGAATTGTCCCTAGCCAATGATTGGTTTAGGGCTAACAAGTTGTCACTAAATTTGTCAAAAACTAACTATATTTTATTTAGAACCTCTAAAAAATTAATTCCAAATTCGAAGAGGGAAATTTTAATTGATGACACAATAATTCCTTCTGTTTCATCAACTAAATTCCTTGGAGTTCACATAGATCAACATTTAAAATGGAACACACATATCCTAGAAATCACTAAGAAAATCTCAAAAAACATAGGAATACTCAGAAGAATATCTTATTTGCTTCCACCACATATTCTGCGACAATTATATTCTACATTAATTCATCCTTACTTAACATACTGCAATTTCATCTGGACTTCCACCTATGACACCCACTTGTCCAGTCTTAGAACACTCCAGAAGATGGCCATAAGAATTATTACTAAGTCTTCGTACAATGCCCATACAAAGTCTTTATTTTTAGAACTAAATCTCTTAAATGTAACCCAAATAAGAACAGCTCAAACCCTGGAATTTATGTATAAATTTAATAACAACCTACTACCTACTGCCTTTACAGACTACTTTCCTACAGTCAAACACACTCATTTTACTAGAACTGATCGGGAATACATAAGTGTTTATCCAAGAACTAACATACGGAAATTCTCCATTAAATATCAAGGTCCACGAATCTGGAATAATTTACCGGCTACTTTTAGAACTGTAAAACCCTTTTCCCACTTTAAACAATTAATCAAAGCACACATTGCAAAAAATGAAGTATGTCTCTAGGAATATAGAAGTTAACTGTCGTTTACTCTTTTCTTTTTCTTTTTGTATTACTTGTTCATTATAATTTTTTTATATAATCTTCCAGCCCTAATTGCTGATCTCCCAGCATCTTATAAGGTTAATCTTGAAAGTAGGGCCCCTACCCAGCGGGATTTTTTCCCTTCAGGGGTTCCGTTTGTTTTCCATGAACTGTTAGTTGCATTGAATTGTTTATGTTCTGTTATCATATTTGTAGTATGCTGATCTGCTTAAAAAAATAGAACTGTGTACAATTGACTTGGGAGCAATAAAATAAAAAAAATAAAAAAAATAAAAATAAAATAAAGTTGCCAAGTTGGAAATATTTATTAGCAACTGGTTTAAGATAGGAAGGTGGAATCCCTAACGTGGTTTAATGCACCGATGTCAGTTCATGGTTTAGACGAATCGTTTTCTCGCTGGTATAGCGTTTCCTACATCTATATGTGCACATGTGAACATTGCAACTCCTACATAATAGGCCTACAAGTCTAGTTCACGCACGGACGATTTTTCGTTCAACATCCTTGTCACAAACGTTTCTGTAACGTTGAATATGGGCTTAACCAATCGGGGGAAATATGTCGGGGGGAAATGTTCGACCCTCAAACAATCGGGTACGCTATGTTACGAAACATTGCATGAGGTTCCTGAAGCATTTTGTGCACGATTTTAGTCGCACGATTTAGTTTTTATTGTCGTGTATGGATGTGACCTGTTCGCGCATGAATCAGCCGTGTCATATTGGTTCGAAGTCGTCAGTATCGAAAGTACATGCATGCTCGTGAATAAACTTTTGCCCTATGTTTGGCTTCGAGTGGCACTTTACACTTTGAGCTGCATGTGCTGCCGGTGCTGCGTAATGTGAATTCTAGTTAAATGTGACAATTTGAGCAAGATCAGGAGCCTGTAGGTCATAACTATAATGTAGCTTGTGGACCGTCCATAAAATTAATGGCGTCACGCACCCATAGGGTAGGGGAGATCACACATCTGCGACGACTTTGTGACGGATCATTACTAGATATCATACGGCTTTTGTATTGACGCATAACGAGGGGAACGGTAAAAAAAACTTGTTCTAAATTGCGTGGCGTCATTTATGGACGGCCCTTTGACAACGTCAACATGTGACGTCTGATGAGTAGAGGGTTTCCTTGTATGCACTAAGTCAGTATATAGCCTATAACGTAGTGGAGATCAGGAAAGAGCGGCAGTGAAGGCTGAAGGTCCCATCACAGTAGCCTACACTACAGTCCGCATCTCAATTAAGACAGCTTTCTCGGACTCGATCAGGGGCGGCGCCAGGATTTCAGTTTTGGGGGCTGAAGCCTCCCGGAGGAAATTTTCCATTTTCATCCGCCAAAATTTCTGACGACCTTTTATTATTTTTTTTATTTTTTAGTCATCTGGTCGAAATCTCAGTCGAAATCTTATGGAAATTTTCCATTTTCATCCGAAAAATTTCTGACGACCTATTTTATTCATCCGGTCGAAAATCGTAGAAATATTTCAGTTTTGCATGAAAAACCCGGGTGGCTTTTTTAGGGGCTTAGCGCCTCTAGCGTCGCCACTGGACTCGATGCAAAAGGACCAAGAGTCCTGTTGACGGTAATAAACATTGAACATCCGCCGAAGATCTGAAAAACAATCAGGCACGTACGAATGTGGACCGCGTTTAGATCCGATCAACATAGCAATGGTCCTTCATTCGCAAAAGGCCAATTAGCTTTGCTGCTCAACGCCAATGATTTGCAATTTAGGTGTAGGCCTACTTAGACACAAACTCATTGAGCAAACGCGAGTAAACAACCGATTGGATTACGAAAGTTTGCTTAGCGTCCACAAGACGTTTTTACTTCTGGGTCCATCATGCAGTCTTGTAAGAACAGCAGTCTGTCATAATGTGCAAGTGTAAGCTTAGTCTACATGCAGTTTTAATACTTAAAATTCGTTTTCTGAGATTTAGAGAAAAAATTTGAGAAACAAATAAATTGAAACAGAAGCGGCGCTGACGAATTTTAGAGGTTTACGAAGATTAACGGTGCATTACAACGAATTGTTTTGTTGCGAGCGTCGTTGTTGTGTTTTTTAGGGGAGGGGGGGTAGTTTAGTGCCACAAACAATCAGGAAAGGGACACTATTTGGCACTAAATATGTGTATCATTTGAGCGTAATTGGGTAAAAGCCATATTATAAATTAGACTATCTCTCTCTCTCCTAAGACTCTCCTTCAGGCTCGGATTAATCCCTCTCTGGGGAGGGGTCAGCCACTTGGATCCTCCTCTTCCACTTGTTAAATTAGACTATAAGCAGCATCAATAATAAGTAATCGGATTATATAGGACATCGTGCAGCTATACACACACACACCTATTCGTACAAATGCTATACAGTACACACGTTAACGTTTGATCACATTAAAGTACGGACATTCATGAAAGAAGGTTAAGTATGTATATTGGTCTTGGACTCATTGGTCCATAATTCTGGACGTATGCATAAATTATAACAGTCTGAGTACAGCAAGTAGCCTATAACATTGATATAAAACTCATCATTGCTGTTGCGTAATCATAGAACTAAAATCAGTTCGTGGCGCCAGATAGACCTATAAAATTTTATAGCAGTTCGTGTCAGGGTCACGAGAGATTCAATGCAGTGGCGGCGATATAATTTTTTTTAGCAGTTCTTGTCAGGGTCATGGGAACTATTCAGCAGGTCTACAAAATTAAATATGAAGATGGTTGAGATCTAAATAATTGGCAGGTCATAAGGCAGGCTAAGAGTAAAATAGGTAGTGTAGGCCTATGTCAAATGACCTGTCGCGACCTTTAATCACTGACTAAAATCTTACTAATAACTAGTCTCAGTCAAAGGTTAAAGGTCATGTCGTTGTTGACTGGTGTATATTGTTTTGAAGACAACTGACAACACGTTGCATACAAACGTTTACAAACGTCATGTCGTTGTTAACTGCATGGTGTATATTATTACGAAGACAAGCTAGGCAACTGACAATACGTTGCATTGTACAAGCGTTTGAGTAGCAATTTCGCCAAGGATAAAATAGCGCAACACAACTCGCTACGTTATCGTTTTTTTCTAACGTTCTTTTAACATTCAAGTGCAGCCCGATTTATCAAAGAACTTATGAACTCCACTGTCTGATTATTGTAGAGTTAGATCAATGTCAAACATTGCGCTAACGTTGCATTATGCCATTGTAACTTGCATAATCGTTGCTTAAACGGTTTTAAAAAATTCATATGTTATTGTCGATAAATTTAGAGAGTTCATTAATCACAGAGATAGGCTACATATAATTAATATCAATCAGACAGACAGATACACAGACAGACACACATAGGAATATAGTAAATAGCTTCGCAGTTTGGTCCTTCTGATAAATTATATGCGGTTTTTTTCTGACGGTCTTTTTCACGTCCGAATGTGTGCGCGCACGATCGATGCAATGAATTGATAAGAATTAGCCTAAAGAGCAGGTGAGATAAGCCAATAAGAAACAATGGCGACGAGGGATGTCTTGAGTCGAGAGCGACCTCTGGTTTCGTTATTTGCTCTTCTACATAGCCTACATGAGATGCGTATTATCTGATAAGCCAACTGCAGACCAATGGTCAATTGCAGAGAAATGGTCGATTGCAGACGAATGGTTGACTGTAGACGAATGGTCAACAGCAGATCAATGGTTGACTGTAGACCAATGGTCGATTGCAGACGAATGGTCAACAGTAGACGAATGGTCAACAGTAGACGAATGGTCAACAGTAGACGAATGGTCAACAGCAGACCAATGGTCGATTGCAGACCAATGGTCGATTGCAGACCAATGGTCGATTGCAGACCAATGGTCAACTGCAGAGAAATGGTCAACAGCTTACCAATGGTCAACTGCAGAGAAATGGTCAACAGCTTACCAATGGTCAACTGCAGACCAATGGTCAATTGCAGACCAATGGTCAATTGCAGACCAATGGTCAACTGCAGAGAAATGGTCAGTTGCAGACCAATGGTCAACTGCAGACCAATGGTCAACTACAGACCAATGGCCGGGCGGGATTAACAAATGTGGGGGCCCTGTTCAGTAAAACTGTGGAGCCCACCATTACAGAAGGACGACAAAATGACACACAAAACGTGTTGTAAGCTTAGGCCTATGCATGCGTGATGCGTCACGACAAGACAGCCACCTGGCGAAT
Organism: Lumbricus terrestris; assembly: GCA_949752735.1. Classification (NCBI taxonomy): domain Eukaryota; kingdom Metazoa; phylum Annelida; class Clitellata; order Crassiclitellata; family Lumbricidae; genus Lumbricus; species Lumbricus terrestris. The sequence continues at coordinate 32,477,782 of OX457040.1, forward strand.
GATGAAATAATCAACAGTCTGAGCGTGTTGTAGGCCTACACAAGACCAGATGTTGAAAGCATTGGGCCTGGACGCCCTAGAGTATTGTTGATCCGTTCTTTAGCCTAAAATAATGTCATATTAAAATCATGCGCGCAAGCTTTTCAGAGTAATAAAGAAAAACTGATGTCCACGAGCTATCATATTCATTCATTCATTTCGAAATTTTTTATAGCGCCCTTTCAGGAAGCCTATTCATAGGCGCTCCTAGCCCAGCCAAGGCTAAATAGATAGGTCTTGAACAACTGGTAGAAAGCAGGCAAATTAATAGTAGCCTACCAACATACAGTTAGGTCGGCCAGAGATATTTTTCGTGATTCTTCTTCTTTTCCTTTAGTGTTCTTTCCTTAGGCAGATCGTCCTGGTTCTAACGATCCCATTCTTGTATAGTCTGTGCTTTTTCCTGGATTTTTATATCCTCGTCTCTTTTTCCGTACATCAACCAGTCCAACATCACCTTTCTTGGTCTTTCTGGTGGTTTCTTTCATTTCTACTATAGGCCTACTGAAGAGCGAGATTCTTCTTAGGTTTAGTTGTGACCAATGACTTTCCTCCTGCATGAGCTTAAGTAGTTTGCATCGTATTATTTCACGAATTTCTTAGAATTGCGACCACCATCTTCATCTGCTTTTTCATCTTCTTCTTCATCTTCTGTCGCAGCTGCTTCTTCGTCTGCTTCTTCGTCTGCATATTCGCGTCCATCTTCCGCGCGATCATTTAGGCCCACATATCATTCCAACTTTATTTGGCGTTAAAATCATTGCTCTTGCTGACTAAATTCTAAAACTATCTCGCACCGAATTGTAGTAGAACCCTCTGATCCTGTAGTAGTCTATTATAGATTTATAGTAAAATCCTCGAATTTTTCCTCAAGTCTGTAACCTATACTTAGCTTGCCCTTCTGTATAAGAAACCTCTTTCCCAATAATTCTAGAAATCTATCCTTAGCCTGCCGTTTTGCAAAGTTACTAGACCTACTCAAGGTTTTACAGTGTGACTGGACGGTCATGGACGGCGTCCTGCCACTTATTAGGCAAGCAAACCTGGAGTGGTAAGGATGAGCAGACACTTATTTTTTTACATTTTATGCACTGGCCCTACTCTTTCATAATTATTAGTCGCGATAATAGGCTAAATATTTTTTAACGTACATGGGTTAAACTCATTAGACAATGAAAGTAGACTATAGGATATATTTAAAAGGTGAAAATATAGACTCCGAGTATTCATTACTTTTAACTATTTAAAAATTCGTCGCCTGCTACAAGTAGTTTCAAGAAAATATGAAAAGATACGATGATCTATAATTATACAGTCAAGAACGATCACACTCGTAAAATCCCATTGCAACTATATATATATAGTTGATCTCTCTCAGTCGACTTCAATTGCTCTCTGCTTGAATTTATTTATATCATTCGATTTGTGTCTTTATCGTCTGGTATCAAAAGCGACTGTCGCATATTCAATAACAATAACGCTCATAGGCTATTATTCAAGATATGAATGATCAATTACGACAAGATTGCATTGTGTAAGCCTATATCCACTTGCATCTCTCTTTACTTCTGCATGTATATACTGTATAGTCCTAACTGATTTATCGATTGTGCTATCAAGACCCGCACACTTGAACAGGGCTTTTTAAAAGGAAATTTTAGAACTGCACAAACCCTTCTCCCTCTGCCCATTCTCCATGGGCAATAACTCCCAATCCGAGGACAATGACCTTTTTAAAACTATTTTTAACTGAATTGAAGTGCTTTTACAACCCGCACAAATCCATTCAGAGCTGCACATTTTGTGTAGAGCTGCACGCCAAAAAATCCCTGCACTTGAACGTGCAGGAAATATTATTGCATTGTCAAAATGCTAGCTATAGGCCCTATGCTGCAGTAGGTATGCGGGCAAGACCTGCATATTGCACTGGAGCGAATTATATTTTCAGTAGGCCAATTCTGTTCCACTTGACAGCAATTGAATAGGAAGCATAAATTCGAATGTAATTTAGCAAGGACTTCTTATAGCGGCGTTCAATCGCAAACGCAGTTTAATAATTTGTTTAAATTGGGATAATTTATGTCGGTGGATGGAGGAATGGATGATGGCCTGCGCTAATTGGCTTCCGCTCTGCGTTGGATTCTCGGCAATTGCTGGCATTAGATTTGTCATTCTATCGATTTATACTGTTCGTTGTAATAAAGAAATCTCTTTCTCTGTGTGTGTCTCTATCCTCTGTCTGACTCTGTCTCTGCCTGTCTGCCTCTGTCTGTCTGTCTGTTTCTCTCTCTTGCTCTTCGTCTCTCTCTCTATCCTTTCCTCGGTTTTTCTTATTCCTTTATCTGTCTCTCTCTCTCTATGTCTATGTCTCTATGTCTCTGTCTCTATCTGTTTATGTCTCTGTCTCTCTCTCTGTCTATGTCTCTGTTTCTCTATGCCTATGTCTAGATCTGTCTCTTTCTGTCTCTGTCCCTTTCGTCTATTTAGCCATTGTGATGTATGCTCGAGTTTCCTGCATTCAGGAGTGACATGTGCAGAAGAATAGGCATGTGTGCAATAGTGAATGTACGAACAAATTATGTAATTTGCAGATTGGAATCGATGCAATAGATTGGCAGCGTATCTTTGCGACCTTCACTCAATTTACCTCATTTTACCTATTATTCTGTATCCCATATGCTTGACATCATACATGCTACCGACCTTCACAGCGCATGGTGTGAACTTAGAATTTCCATTACAATCCTGTGTTGTCTAGTTGCTTTACATGATTATAATTAGACCTGCTCTTAATCTCAGTTGAATGTCTATGTGGTTATGTTGGCGAATGCAAGGTTCTTTCTTTTATGGCCTCCTCGTTATGTCACTGATTTTGACCAGAAAACGCGGATTCATGTATGCTAATGCAGCCATGGCCGACCCATTTGAGTTTTTGGGGTGGGCTCATACCATGTGGAGCGTGGTGGTGTAGTGGGTATGTTCGTTGCCTTGCAGCCGAAGGGTTGAGGGTCCGAATCCACCTCAAGCCGCCTCGGATATGGACCTTGATCAAATCCTTCACTTGCAATTGCTCGTGTAGTGTCCGCGCTGTATACTATAGTCGGGAGCGCTTCTGAGTAGCAAGCTTGAAGGGGCGCTATAGCAACTGCGATAAATAAATTTTAAAAAACAGGAATTCCCATAAGCCGGTTTTTCACGACCATTATTAGAAGGATCAATGTACAGAGTACACAAGCTCGAAAACCGAGAAGAAACTGTGTGAGAAAGGACAAGAAAATGATAGAAGCTTAAGAGCATAGGCGGAGACCTGGGCCAAGAATTGGGGGGGACGGAAAGACGCGAGATTTTCAGAAAAATTTCTGACGAAATCTCGGGAGAAAATTTATTTTCGCCGCCAAAAAGTTGATGACCTTTTTTTAAATTTTTTTTTAGTCATCCGGCCAAAATCTTGACGAACTTTTTCTATTTTCGCCGCCCAAAAAGTTGATGACTTTTTTTTTTAGTCATCCGGCCAAAATCTCGACGAAATTGTCTATTTTCACCGCCCAAAAAGTCTTGACGCTCAAACATTGGGGGGGACAAATGCATGGGCCGTCCCCCCAACACTTTCATTGGAGGGGACCGTCCCCCCTGTCCCCCCTAGGTCTCCGCCCATGCTTAAGAGTGATAATTAAGACAGGGAAATCTTCTCAACAAACCGCAGAACAGGCGACATTCGTCACTGACAAGTGACAATTAATGGCCCTTAAGTATTTTTCAGCGTATAGGCCACGACTTCCAGAAATGCACGCCCCTTGGTCTTAGTGCAACGTAGCCTAACGTGAAATTTGATCAGTTGTACTCATAATATGTAATGCAATGTAAACCTTGGACATTTCTCAGTGCATAATACACAAAAGCCGAGCCAGGACTCAGGAAGATCGGAATATCACCAAAGCCTATAAATCAAGTATTGTATTACCAAAATTAATATGGATTTTATTCCCTATTATAGGCTAGGGTTTTGATGACGAAACATGCATAAGGGCAATGATAGATTGATACTGATGCTCAATGGCTAAAGCGGTGATTAGCCTATACTTAATACTTATGATAGGCCTATACTACAGCACTTTTTTGTTGTGTTAGTATAGGCCTACATGTGCTTATAATACGTATCAGCATCTTCATTGTAAAACGACTGGCAGTGACACTTGACCATGCATCTTCATTCTTAATGTCCTTTAAGTTCAGTTTTGTAACGCAGAGTCTCTATAACTTATAACAAAATTGCCATAATTATAATCGTTATTAGGCATTTAATAAATTGGAAAGATAATTTTGCACTATATACATGTAATATAATTATGCTCTATATCATATATATACATGGTCTATATATATTATTTATCATAGCTCAAACTTTCGTCTGCCAGCAGATAATCTAACACTCGTCCGCTCTATATATTATATAACCGATTGGCCTACACAGCAATTTAATACTGCAATTATTGGGGACTCTATGCATGGCCTGCCTCAGCTATTGACCGAGACAGAATGGCGCCTAATAAGTTCAACTAATTAGCGTTGGCCCGCAGAACGGCCGAATAATACAGCAGAAAATTGTCTATCATAATATCTCGTGTTATATACACCGTGGTTCAAAAACATTATGTTTTTCATAAATCTCCTACGCCTGGTTTTTAACCATTCTAAAGTTCTCCCAATATTTAGAGAATTTTTGAACCAAGAATATGATTCCAAAATATCATTCAATAATTTTGAACGGATAAAAAGATATGAATCTTTAAATTTCATCTGTCGAAATTTCAGTTTACCAGCTGTTTTCTTTTGGGTTTTGTAACAAAGTACACTAAACATGAAAAAAGTCTTTAATATTTTTGTGAAGACACTTTGAATAGTTGTTGTTTGATTATTTACAAAAAGAAGATGCTATATAGACGGGTAGACAAGCAGAGTCACCCAGGAAAAATTGATGACAAGCAAATCTCTACATGAACTTAATCCATACATTGTCTAGTAAGTCCTGGTGAAGATGCCCACAAATCGGACGACAATTAATATACAGGGTGGACCAAAAAAAGGCGCCTCTAAGATTTTTCTAAGGTCTTTTGCCAATATCTTGGCCAGAGGTAAGAATTTTTTAAATTACATTACACCAGCTTAAGGGAAAATCATATCTACGTACAAATGCCAAATGTCACCAAAATATTTCCAACAGAACAAAAGTTATTTCACTTTTAGTGAGTCCACCAATGCTTTTTGACGATTTCAATATATAACGCAACAAAAAGCGATTATATTAAGTCACGTATCAAGTAATTGTTATCATATAGATTTAATATTCATTCATTCATTCCGAAAACTTATATAGCGCCCCTTGAAGAAGCCTACTCAGAGGCGCTCCCAGTCCAGCCACAGCTAAAAAGATGGGACTTGAGCAACTTGTAGAAAGCAGGCAAATTATTCCGAGGTAGTAAGCGTAGTGCAAACGGGAGCCCATTCCATGTGAACGGGCCAACAACCGAGAAGGCTCGACGCTGTCTGGTAGCAGAGCGGGTTGTAAATTGTAATATTGTCAGAGAATCATAATCATTGTTGTTAGAAACGAAACAGGGTACCAAGAACTTTGCAAAGAGACTCATAACGAGTGTGGGTACTGCAGGTGGACACATTGAAAACAAGTTGCGAAGTGCTATCAAGTTAATGTCTATAATGAATGTAATAAGCTTTACACTAAAGTTAAACTAAACGTTGGCTAATTTCTATTTTATTAATTTTTGGGATCTTCTTCAACTCTTTCAATAGCATTCACATCAATCACCTTGAAAAAATCACTCAAAAATATAAATTTTTAAATGCAAAAGCTTGAAAGTAAGAATTCGTAATGCAAGTTAAGATTAAATCAAGGGTTACATCACAGTATAATACTGTGGTTACATGGACAAATTTTAATTTGCGTTTTAACCTGACAAATATTGAAACAGATATTTGAAATATGTGCTAGTCTAGACAAGCACATAGCACTAGGCCTATAGGTTGGCTCTTTCATACAGGGGTTATAGGCCAATTTTCCCTTTAAAATTTGTTGATAAGATTATATTAATCAAACTAAATTTTGCTAGGCCCTACCTATAATATTATACGTACGACACTAGTAAACGATATCACCAATGATTAAATGGACTTCTAGTTGTCACTGCAAGGGAACCTCGCAATGACATTTTGTTTCTGACCTGACTTTGCTGCAGGGGTACGCCATCATTCGATTTTTTACTTGGGGGTACAATAAAAATAAAGTTTGAGAATCCCTGCGCTAGTGACACTACCAACATTATTTGGCAATCCTGTCAACGGCGGTTTTAAATTATTTCACACTCAAATTCAGATATGTTCGCCGATGACTCTACTTTGTGATGTAAATTCCATAAATCGATAGTGCGAAGTATTGGATGGGCAAAAAGTGTGGGTTTTTCATCCAGCCTCCATTTCTTAAGCGTTTCTTCATCAATCCAGCTTCTATTTCAGATGTAGAAATACCTTCATCCGGCTTCTATGTCTCATGCGTTATTTTCGTCGATCCAGCTTCTATTTCAGATGTAGAAATACCTTCATCCAGCTTCTATGTCTCATGCGTTATTTTCGTCAATCCAGCTTCTATTTCACCTGCAGAAAAAACCTTCGTCCAGATTCCAATTCTCTTGCGTTTTTTCATCAATCCAGCTTCCATTTCACATGTAAAAGGTCTTCATCCAGCTCCTATTTCACTTGCGTTTTTCATCAATCCAGCCTCCATTTAACCTGTAAAAGGTCTTCATCCAGCTTCTATTTCTCAAGCGTTGTTTCTATGCGCCCATCCTATACACCGCGCTATTACGACACGCCAGGTTGATTTATTTCCCAACGGAATGCCGTCAAAACAACGTAAACAATGACGTAAAAAGACCGAGAAACTCGTAAGTGAATACGTAAAGAATGAAGAAAATAAGTGAATAAATGCAGCCTTAATTGTAGTTGGCTCTTCATCTGACGAAAATACATGTTTCGGAATTTACGACCGCCGTTCCCAGGATTACCATTTCATGTTGTTTATTTGTCAATTGTTGTACTTTGGGTGTGAAATAATTTAAAACCGCCGTTGACAGGATTGCCCATTATTTTATTCTTGAATTGTGACAGTTTCCGTAAAAGTACTCTACAATATTGACGTTTAACTTGCGTCCGTATCAGCTTCGTAGACCTACTTCTAATAAACGAATTAGATGACTTAGGCTATTTGATGGATTCATAGATTACATGTCTATTATAGGCTTATTACAGCCCATACGCACATTAAGCCAGAGGCTGTAGGCTATAGGCCTAGGCCTACTCGATCGCCCGTGAAAACGTTAGAAAATTCTATTGAACCGCCATATTCTGATCAAAAATAAACTTACCGAATTAGTAATGATTTTTCGGATAATAACTAATAACTATGACTTATAAGAATTGTTTTTAAAACTCTTGAAACGTATAATGAAATAATAATTATAGTAAGATCGACGTTTATTTACAACCGCGAAAGAGCACGCTTGCTGATGAATATTCATTACGCGGTGATTTCATTAATGACGTTTCATGACGTTTGCTGTTGAATATTCATAGCGCGGTGATTTTCTAATGATAAAATGGCACGCTTCCTACTCAATATTAATTAAGCGGTAATTGATTAATGCGCTATCGCCAAAAATATAGTTCACTACTAAATTGCTTCCTAAAAAGATGCCAATTGATCTTAAACTGGGCATCTCTTTGTGCAACATCTACGCACAAATATGTACACGAAAAAGTAAAATGTAGCTTGTCATCAATTTTTCGGAGGTCTTACAGTGAGAATATTTTTAACGCTCGGTCTAATAGAGTATAGACGACAGGATTTAGATCTGGACTGTTCGGAGGCCATAATGTGGGAGAAATGAAGTATGGTGTCTCTCTTGTTAGCATTTCGATGGTTTATCTGGCTCTGTGGGCTGGCGCTGCTCTGCTGAAAAAGAAAACAGCCTTCTGGGGGCTTCTGACAACAGGTAGAAGATGTTGTAACAGCCAAACGTTGCGATAATAAACTCCGTTATTCCCGTTAATTTTTACTCCAGGATCACTGAAGACCAAAATTGGGAACTATCAAGCGTCGATACCGCAACGAACAGGACTTGCTGAAAACTGAAATATCGGGAGATGAAGTTGAAATATTCATACCTTTCTATCCGCTCAAATTTATGGCGTGATATTTTGGAATCCTATTCTTGGTTCAATTCTATAAACATTGGGAAAAAGTTTAGATTGATTAATCGCCAGGCATTAGAGATAAAAGAAAAACAGTTTGGCTTACTTTTTATTGAACCACGGTGTATAATATATATGTATAATTATATTCATATAGACCATAATCCATATAGGCCTTAAGTATGTATAGAACCTGCATGAGTACGCAATCAAGTTTTTATATTCCATATATAAAATTATATATATATATATTTATATACCAATGCATTGGCATGTATGCACATTGCACATATATATTATATATATATATATGTGATTAGGATGTGCATAATGACGTTGGTTATCCAGTGTGAGGACTGTGGATGATGGGGGGGATATAGATGAAAGATTGAACGTGGGGTCAAATGTAGCTGGGGCCTGTTGGGTATAGCGACACATCCTGCTGTGACCCGTGGTGGGAAGGGGGTGGTCGTTGGGCGAATCGGAGCTCAGCCTGATCACAACCATTATACCTGCATCGAAACGATGTGTAATTTATTGCGAAACATTTGCAGCGCGCGGAAGACATGTTCTGCCTTTTGGTTCATATATCTGTAGATAGACTGCGATGATATCAGAGTTATTCTAAGACAGAACTGCAGTTCATTGTCTTGTTCCATTTAATTGTTCTTCTAACTTCTGCTTATATTGTGCTTTCCTTGCTATTGCATTTTGTGTCTTCTCTTATTTATAAAGAGCCCTCTTAAGTACCAGTGCCATGTTGTTCATATTGATGGTAATTGAATCAGTATTTTCTTCTTCTCCGTCTTTTGGTGTTCCTCTCGTTTCAGTTCAAATTGTCTGTATTTGCTCGTATAAGCTTTACCGCAGATGTAGTCTAAACACTGAATTTGTACAGTACAATGAATCGAAGGACACTTAGCCTACAAGCTGTGTGAGAAAGGCTCAAATTAGATATTAGAAAGACACACTCACACACACACACAGAGGCCTCTCAAGTGAAAACCGGCTGAGCTAAGATTACAGGCCGATGCACACAATTAGATTTATCCATATACAATCACTGATAGCGAACAGTGCAAAATACACAAAAATACTTTGTGCAATCATTAGTCATTAAACTAAATCAGATTTATTCTGTGCAACAAGTAGTAATTATTATTATTGGCGTTGCTCATCTTCCGTCTATTCGATGTCTTTTTCCAAGAGCGTTATATATATATGCATAGTGGCAGTCGACAGAAGCAAGAACAACTGTATCACTGTCATAGGAACACACACACACACACACACTTCCCCCTACACAAACACACACACGCTTGCACGCACACACACGCACACACGCTCGCACGCACGCACACACAGACACGCACACAAAGGTACCAACACACATGCACACACATTCACGCACACACGCACACAAAGGTACGCACACACATGCACACACATTCACGCGCACACGCACTCTGTCTCCAAATATTGACCGCTGCCAAACGTACACGGCTTCAGCGCTCGCATGTTGTGTTCACGAGCGCTCGTCTGTACACTTCGTTCTCCGTCACTTGGACCATCCGTCGGGTCCGGCCGCCGACCGGTCCTCCTTTCGGACCCCTACGGCCCACCGACCGACCGACCGCCTGCCCTGCCCTGCCCTGCCCGGCGACCTCTCATGATGTCGACGGGATTCGAAGCACTCGTCTGTTTAGCGCTGCAGTCGTCCTCTTCACAACGAATCTATCCACTGCATGTTCCGATTGTTTGCACGATTGTTTGCACCGTGCGCCACCTAATCTAATCAAACCTAGCTGCAGCTCGACTTCCTCGATGATGATCATCTGCTGCATCGTATACGCTCAATGTACACATGCATGCTCAATGTACACATATATGCTCAATGTACTACACATGCATGCTCAATGTACACATGCATGCTCAATGTACACATGTATGCTCAATGTACACATGCATGCTCAATGTACACATGCGTGGACGAGGCGCAGAAACGTGGCGCTATAACAATTTGACATCGGAGAACGTGCACAACAAGGACGGTGATTGATTCTGACGAATAGTTTGGCATCTTTGTAGAAGCAAAACACGCAAACAGTAGTTATTATTAGAATGACAATGATGATGATGACGATGACTAAAAAACTGCGCCAGATTTCGCCACAAATGACAACAACATATGGTAGCTAGCACTGTTTCGAGCATATAATTAAATCCTAAACTTGTACCAATTCCATTTTTCAGTGCATATACTGGGGTGAAATATCTTTAATTTGACGCATAAAGTATAAATAAATTCCAAAAATTGGCGGAGTTATATGCATTCAAAGTTGGTTCATTTATGCTGGACCACCCTGTAGATATTGTAATTATAAAATTGTTTGGGCCAGGGAACAATTATGGAGTTGATATTGGTGCAAACATAGAGTTGATATTGGTATAAAACTATAGTTGATTGGCGCAAAAATGGAGTTGATATTGGTGCAAAACTGAAGTTGATATTGGTGCAAAACTGGAGTTGATATTGGTGCAAAACTATTTGATATTGGTACAAAACAATAGAGTTGATATTTGTACAAAACAATGAGTTGATATTGGTAGTGAAAGGTGAGACACCGTTGAATTTAATTCCTTGGCCTCCGATCCTCCAGGAAGGTCACGAACCATCTGCAGATGTAATCGACTTACATCACGCCAATAATAATAATAATATCGCAGACATACAGTTACGAATGTCGCACCGTGTCAAAGGCTTTACTGAAGTCCGGTGCAATTAGATATATATAATCTGATTTGCTCCTATAGTAGCTCCCGAAGGCCGGTGGTTAGTGCTGTAAGACGAACGGGTCTATGAGGTCTTGGTTCAGCTGGACTCAAGCAGAATAGGGTGGGAAGGAACAGATTCCTGATGAATTTTTCAATATAGGTGTAGCCGATATGGGGGCGATACTCAGAGACCCGCGGGTGGTTGATCTTGGCATACTGGTGTGACGATACTGGATTTTCATTGAGAGAACATAAGAGAAGAACACCATTATGTTTTAGAGATGTATATCACCGGTTCTGCTAGCATCCATGCTCCATGCTCGAGGAACCACGAAGGCAAACCATCAAAACCTCAGCGGTTCGTCCCGGTTTCTTCGCCATGCAGTGAATTCGTTTATGACCCGTCTGATACTGTACACACGACAACTTCTTTGGACAGGGGATGGTCATGGTCATATCAAAGACAGTGTAACTTTAAGGTCTTTGGTCATATGGTCTGTCCTCAAATACTCTGCAAAATTACTGGTTCAGATTGACGTCTGTCTAATCTTCAATCTTATTTAATCTGAATCGTTGTCAGATATCTTCTTATCTTAATTCACCAGTCAAGTCACAGCGCCAGGTTTATTGCTCTTTTTCTGACTAACTTTTGACTTTTGTCATGTTTTGATGTTCGGACAGTTCGGAAGAATTTTACTTGGCAACAAGACACTGGATAATAAATACAACCAACTAATAATAGCACGAACCCTCAATAATTAACAGTTTAGACGATGCATTAAATAACTTCTTCTTAAGTTGAATGCTTCATTGTAACCGCCGCATGCAAAACGATGGAGACGTCTAATTGATTTACTACTCAAGCGAACAAAGAAGTCTTTCATGTCATCCGATTTAATTGCCATTACCATTCAATATGAACTCAATCTGGATGCAACAGATGACGATGAATCTATAGCAGTTGGAGTGATGCACAGGGCAGCCCGTTGGACAGGTCGTGGTTGGGTATAAGCGGGGCGTTGGACAGGCCTGTAAAAGGCTGTAATTATCCTAGTCTTGGCTAACAGGCGACGAGGGAGGCTCCATCTGCCCCAGAGCCAAACTCCCCAGAGCCAGTCTCACTCCATCCATCCATCCCTCACTCCATTCTGACTCATCCTACTACATCCTCTCTCTCTCTCTCTCTCTCTCTCTCTCTCTCTCTCTCTCTCTCTCTCTCTCTCTCTCTCTCTCTCTCTCTCTCTCTCTCTCTCTCTCTTCCGTCGTGTGATATAATCCGTCTGCTCCGGGCGCCGCAACCCATCTGTTGCCATGGTCACCAGCAATCAGCCCCCTCATTCGTTGACAGACGTTGGCACGGGCAGCTGTGCCCGCTGCTGCTGCTGCTGCTGCTGCTGCTGCTGCTGTTGCATACCGTCTTCTTCCCTGCGTCCTTCCTTCACTCGGCGTTGAATTTATATCGACGGTTAGCTGCAGCGGAAAAGGGATAACTACACGGAGTTGGATCCAGACGAGGGTTCGCGCTTCTATACCGGTGTCCATGGTTAATCAGGGTCACAAGCCATCGGCTCTTTAGCTTTGCCTCGTCGAAATCATTCATTTTTCACACAAACTGCCTCTTATATATAGACGTAAGCCTGCTGACATTCGGCGAGTAAACTGGGTCTGTGTACTGCTAAGTGCTAACGAAAGTCCTGGAATCTCCGTCAAGTTATTTCAGTATTTATTTGTTTATTTATTTATTTGTTTGTTTGTTTATTTATTGTTGACTCTACTTATTGAGCTTCACACTGTCTATTCGGCGGGGGGGCTAAGAAATTGTGTGATGGACTTGCTTAAAGTCCGGACAACCCAGGCGCTATAGTAGATTGTCTCGTGGTATGCACGAATGCGTAAGTGCGCTTACACTCTGCATTCCAAGTTTAGCGGTAAACGAATCGGCTACCGTGCTGCACATGATCATGTCTGCTTAAGCTACATTCAGACACTGTCAGTCTGTCACCCATGGCGTAACCAACCGACGTGCAAGCGACACGAAGGGAAGGTCTAATATTTTGAGATGATTGGATTTGGAAAGCTCTGTTTCTCTCTTTGCTCCCTTCCGTCAGTCATGCGACGACGATATAATAAGGCTCCCACGTGACTTCTCCAGACTTGTCTATTTCTGGTGAGATCCTCTGCTCTTCACATACTAATATCCATCTCCTTCAGATCCTCTCTGACGTTGTCAGAAGATCTGGAACACATCGCCGATCGCTATAGTCCTATACAGTGTCATGCACAAACGCATAGTCGCGGGAATCAGTTTATTCGAAGGTAATGTAATGACGACAATTTCTATGGCGCCCGAACACATCCACGCTTCTAAAAGGCGCCTCAACAAAGACAAATATACTACATGCATGAAGACTACAGTCGCCATACTACATGTACACATTCAGAGACAAGCGACGAACTCTTATACTCTATGCAGGCAACCACATGCGGCGCCAAGAGAACCACGTGTACACTGCTCATGCTGCAGTGCGCCGTTGTCTAGTGATAAGTTTGCTGCTGAAGTGTCAGCCGTAAGGTCGGTGGTTCAAATCCTCACCAATGCAAAACTTTGTGTCGAGATTTTTGCTCCACTTGCATCCGTGACCAACTCAGCAGAATGATGAGTTGGTGGATGAGAAGATTAGACGGCGAAGGAGACGACTCCTCTCCTCATAACTATGTATACGCTGAAGCTAAGATAAATGAAGCAGCTACGGCTGCCGTAGGATTAGCTAGACTAGAGGATACCCATTTTTTTTCTTGCTCTTCTTGTTCTTTTTCATGTTTTTCTTGTTTCTGTTCTTCTTGTTGTTCTCTTTCGTCTTGTTCTTATTGTTCTTGCACTTTTTGTTCATGTTCTTCTTGTTCCTGTTCTTCTTGTTCCTGTTCTTGGTCTTCTTGTTTCTGTTCTTCCTGTTCGTCTTGCTCTTCTTGTTCTTGTTCTTAGCATTCTTCTTCTTCTTCTTCGTTTAAAATTTGAAATTTCTCCAGAATGACTGTGTCTCTGTTTCGTGTGGCTTCCCAGTGCATTACCCTGGCACCGTTTTCCGAATATGATCGCTTGTTATCTGCAAGTTTTTATGAGTTGAAAACAGAGCAGCGAAACAGCCAAAAAACATATTTTCTATATCATTTTATCTGAACTCGGGTTTCAAGCCAGGGCTGTAATCGAGGATATACGCACGTAGGCTATACAGCGTATACTCCCTCACAAATATTTATGTGTAATATACGAAATTACCTGCAGATAGGCAACTGTAGCGTAGACCTATACTTTTATTTAATTTTGCCAGCACAGCCTTGCTTAAAGCCAATCTGATTTTGTATTTTGGACGGCACTAAGTCTTATCGTAGTTAGCAATGTATTTCTGGTGCAAATAATTCAATATAACAATCAATCAATCAATCATCATTTACTGATCAAAGAGTACATTACAATTTCATACGTCAGCGCCAGTTACGAACTATTGCATTATAGTCCAATGAATTGAATTTCAATTGCTTTTGAATTCAATTCAATTCAATTTATTGTGACCATCAGCAATAATATCAGTTATAGTAGCATACTTCACATAGCAGTATCGTAAGAAGGAAGGCCCTAAGGGATGAATATCCATCTAACAGGGACACATATAGTCATTTTTCAGAGATATTGGAAAGCTTAACATGCAGTTTCCTTTGAACGAATCACTAAAATTTTTCTCGACAGTTTCTCTTAGACGGCAGCAGGCAGTGGCTATTTACGTCTCCGCATCTTATCACCCAAATTTGAACCGATGTTGTGACTTGTGACTGTGAAAGCCAACCAAGTGCTCACGAGAACGTCATTGCTCAATTGAGAATTTGGGATGACTGTCGGTTAATGAAAAATATACGGATGGATCTTAATTAAATTACATGGAACCTATTCAAAGGAACTGAACCTCTTTCGATCACTTCGAATTGTGAAGGCTGAGCATGGTAGATGCCATATACGCGGGTCACAAATTCACAATAGAAAACTGTTAGCCATATTATTATGCATTCACATTTTACATTTACTGATTACTGTGACCTAAGTAGGTCAGAACTAATTCATCTGTGGGTCAATTGGAATGATGGAAGAGAAGAAGAGGAGAAGAGGAGACTACTGAAAACGTTTCAGCCGCGGACGGTGGGATAAGGGGGCATGGCAACACTAAGCATGAATAACATGGCTAACCAAGCTAATAAACCACATTACCACAAACGTCCCACTGACCTAAAACCTAAAACCTTAGCCTGGCATGCACGTACCGTGCAATCGGCCTCTCTCCCCGACCGACCGACCGACCGATCGGCTGGCTGGCCTGCCCAGTGCCCAGCCACCGCCCCGCCTGCAGCCTGTGGCTGGGCATTCGAGTCGCCAGCCGCAGAAGCCGTGTTCGCGCTGGACTCTCCTCATCGCTCCCCACTTGGCCGAGGTGCAGCAGAGGCAGAAGGCAGAGAAGGCAGAGGCAGAAGCGTCGTCGTCCGTTCAGTGTTGGAGATTTAGATCGACGGAAGCGCCGCGCTCCCTTATCATCATCGTTCGTCCGTCGAACTCTGTCCAATATTAGCGGCTAGACAGACGTCTGCGGCTGCCACTGCTGCTCCTGCCTGCTGCTACTGGACCTGCTGCTGTTGCTGCTGCTTCTTCATCCGCCGACGCTGTTGCTTTACTGCTGCTGTTGCTCGTGTATCTGAATCCTCCGTCGTGTTCTTCCCAAAGACATCACCATCATCATCAGCAGCATCAGCAGCAGCAGCAGCCGTATCAGCATTGACTGTCTGCTGGTCTACTTAGCGCGCAGAAATATTTCACAAAGGTAAGCGGCGCTTTAGACATTTTTCGCAGCGTGTTTTGAGTTTTTCTCAGAAAATCGCGTCTATACGCGTAGAGATCGCAACTTATACGGTGACTACTCGAATTATTTATCGCAATATGTTATGTAAAGATATTTGAGTCGTAGTATTTGTTATAATAACTACCTCTTGTTCTTTGTGATTTTGTTTTGTTAGGCTACTGGTTGTGTTTAAAATAAGATAACAAGATCAGTATAGCCAGCAGACCCTTGTGCAAATGAAAAAGAAGAGACACTGATCGCTATAATATTATATTTTGACCAATTTGGCAGAGGTAGTCTATAGCAGCGAATTTTGAAAGCACAATGAAATAACAAGTAAAATATCGAAGCCTGTCAGAAATCGTAATTTTTTAGATTAGCCTATTTGTTGTGGCAATTTTTAATTTCTTAAGACTTTTAGGTTTGCATTCGCCTTGTTCTCTCCTAACTGCGTAATTTCTTCCTACGTTTGCACATCACTTGCTGGCTTTTCTGGTTCTTATTTCTTCTTTGTCTCTTTCACACGTGTAGCTTTGCCCTTACAGTGTTATTTATTAGTCATGTTCTTTTATGTAAAATGCATAATTATTTGTCGTCGTTGAAGCCAGTCGGTCGGTAGGGCAACTAAACGCCATGGTAATGTATAAACAAGTCCAACAGGACTTTGATTAAGAGAATATTCAGATTACTGGAAATACAATTCTAATGAACATGTTAGGTTAGCCTTGCATCCAATAGCTATTGAATAAATCGGTCTGTTTGCAAATCATGAAAGTTTCTCTCTCTATAAGCTTATATATAGTCTAAGCATAATCATATATCTAATTCTATGCTTTTCTTTAGCTGCCTTGCCGTTATATTGATGTAGGCTATGAATTAAGGCGGGAATCAATGGTGAAGCAGTTGCTATTACACACATTTAATAGGTTACCGTACCCACGCATGATCACTGATCAGTGGAGAGCTATAGTCGGTTTAGATGGTGGTGAACTGCCAGAACATCAATTCAAGGGATAAATTGAAGAACGAATAAAGAATTAAGAGTAGCAACACGGAGAACGTTTAGAAAATTGGAATCCAGTCTTTAATGTTTAGCAGACAACAAAGGAGGGAGCGAATATGATGACATCAGAGTGGAAGAGAACACTGGAGCCAAATATTTAAATAATTTGTGAAAAGGTTCAAGGAAGCAAACTAATATATATATATATATATATATATATATATATATATATATATATAATATATATATCGTTAATTGACTGGATATATCTGTTATTAATTGGTTGGATTAAATTATAATAATATATCTTTTGTTAAATGGTCGAATATAATTATGTGAGAGAATAGACTGTATAATATACATATATTGCCCTACCGACCGACTGGCTTCAACGACGACAAATAATTATGCATTTAAATTATAATAATATATCTTTTGTTAAATGGTCGAATATAATTATGTGAGAGAATAGACTGTATAATATACAGTCTATTCTCTCACATAATTATATTCGACCATTTAACTAAAGATATATTATTATAATTTATAATGTCCCATATTATGGGACATGGGTGAATTTATTGACACAGGACTTGCAGAAATGTCAGACCGACTTATAGACTAAGAGATAAAACGACTGGGAATGAATGAACGAATAAAAAAATAAACATAATTAGTGTGAGCAAGTGTGAAGTGAATGATTAAGCGTATCGAATGATATAATGACAAATCGACTTGCTTATAAGAAGCATGACGAATCATTCGAGGTGCCAATAATCGATCGAACTGTAAATCATGATTCACTGATTGATTAAATGCTATCCATCTCAGGATAGATGATAGCAATCACCAAGTCGGTTAATCATGAATTCAGTTAATCATGAATTCAGCTAATCATGAATTCAGTTAATCATCATGAATTATATCATTATCAGTCTTTCGCTTATTTATCTCTATGTTCGTTTCGTAGCACAAACAGACAGCAGGCCTAATTCATACATCTAGACGTTCGGTCGTAACAAGAATAGAATAAAGAATCTAAAAATAGCCAGTCAGTAGTACTGAAAATCTGTACAACTGGGTTATCATGGCAACGAGGCTACAGCGACGCCTGCGGCAGGTCTTGGCAATACGCCTGCTAGCGGCTGACTTGGTTTTCATAATGAGTCTCGGTTTACTTAGAAAAAAAACCGGTGGCTCATCGTAACATGCAGCGCCGGAGAAAGGATGGGACGATGACTAATACCTGCACGTGCAATGCGCATTCACTAAATCATCCTCGCCATGGCAATCCAATGAATCCATGTTGCAGCGCGCGTGCACTGCGGCGCTGATTCATGCCTCAGATTATAGAGCGTGCAGCGCTGGCGTGTTCTTCACAAAGCGCGGAACTGTAGCCTTGCTGGGTCAGAGTAACGAGTAGTATAGCTAAGATTTGCGTCGGTGGTAACCATAGACCCAAAGGTGTCGAATTCGGTAAGTGGAGAGGCACTATACCGGCGTCCATAACGCAAAACCGGGCAGCTGATTAGTATTTTTCCTTCTTCTCTGTAAGACACGAAAATATATACACTGAAGACTCCACAAGCAACTTTGAAGCAAGCGCCAGCGAATTAGGTGGCGTCCCTCCCCCCGTTACCTCCCCCAGAAAAAGGCAGAGCGAGAAGAGATTCATCGTTTCAGTGTATTTTGATAAGATTCGGCAGCAGCTACATGTATTTATGCAGTTCATGGTATAGTCATAGCGCGTAATCTAAAATGCAACTGAGTCACGATGTTGCTTTTCTAATGGTAACAGTATCTTTGCACCTGGGATCGAAATAGCGGGGGAGGGGTATGGGGTGGCGGAGAGCGCGAAAGAAAGAGAAACAGAGACAGACAGACAGAGAACATAGAGAGCAAGAGAAAGATGCATGTATGTGCATTTGCTAATTTTGGTGAATCGAAAACATGAAGTCTGAAGAAATGACGAAATAAAAAACAAGAATTGAGCGAATGAATAAAGACAAGAGTGAAGGAACATGGTCGCCCGCACATAGGGGCAAGAGGGGCACTTGGCCCCCCCCCTACAAAATTGACACAATTTTTTAAACTGCTAGTTTTTCAACAGATTTCTTCGCACTAAAACACTATTGATACCATTGATACACTAAAACACTATTGATACCATTGATACACTAAAACACTATTGATACCAATGATACACTGAAACACTATTGATACCAATGATACACTAAAACACTATTGATACCAATGATGCTCTAAAACACTATTGATACCAATGATACACTAAAACACTATTGATACCAATGATACACTAAAACACTATTGATACCAATGATACCCTAAAACACTATTGATACCAATGATACACAAAGCGAATCTGAGAAATTAACATTCAGAAACCTCTATGCAAAATATATCCGTGTAATTAATTTCCTGCTCTATATTTTTCAAGCTCTTATGCCGAAACATTATATGGCCGTGAACATTGTGTTTTACCCTCCTGCAAATATAAGTCTATATCTGCGGGCGCCGATGTGAAGGAAAATAAAGAAGGAATTCTGGAACAAAGAGCTATAACAAGAAACACAGAGTGTGAAAGAAAGAGAGAGACATAGACAGACATTCACAGAGATACAGAGAGAGAGACAGACAGAGACAGACAGAATGGGAGTCCGTGATGCGCTATAGTACACTGCAGTACAGAACTGTCGATGAACGTTTGAAACAAGGAGAGTAATAATGTTTAGTGGTGAAACCACGAGTAGGCTGAATGATTAAGAAAAATGAGCGTTGTTAGTAAAAAGTAAAATAACTAATGAACATAATATCATGATCCGCATTCTAGTACTGAGTACTCGATCGTTTAAATAGGTCACGTTAATTCGACCCTTCTAGTTGAAGTGTTTTGCACACGAAGATGTGCAGTTTATTCTGCTACATTACATCAAAATCGGCTTTCATGACAGCCAAGCAAGCGTTGTATACCTTAGCAATAGGTCTAAGTTTCAAATGATTTATTTTTCACAATAATGAGGACTGAATTTAGTTAACTGCTTAGCATTTCTCATCGTAAAATTGAACTTGAATTAAATTGATTACAACGAATAATGCATTCATTGCAATAAAGGTTTAGGAATTAAATTCATAAACGTTAGCTGCATTAGCTATATATCCAGGAGTGTCTGCTGTCTGTCACCCATGCAATTCGATTTTCAGGTTATATGTATTCTGTTCTGTGTATGGCTATAAGTCTGTCTCGGTGGTTGATAAGGAACTCCTCTTACCATGCAGCTCCATATCTCGTGTCACGTGCGGTAGCTATAACTGACATTCTTACCCCAGAAACATTCAAAGCGAAATTCACCCATTATATAAATGTTCAGTCCATTATCTAGGTCCTACTTTGTCTCGCGAGAATGATATCCCTATATATTATGTGCAGGATATAGGCCCTACATTTATACAGGGTCTGGTGAAGTGAGTTCATAGCTTCGTGTCAGCCTTCATTAGTATAGTTCGTTTGTGATAACCAACGGTTATCCATATACATACATATATATATACGTAGGATATAGTCACACATGCTTTCACTTAGATATAGAGTGGCGAATAATTATATATATGACTACAGGGTGGGCCAGCATAAATGTCCCGACTTTGCAGGCGTATAACTTCGCCAATTTTTAACATTTATTTATACTTTATGCATCAAATTAAAGGTATTTCACTCTAGTATTAACTCTAAAAAAGTCGAACTGATACTAGTTTAGGTTTTAATTATATACTTGGATCAGCGCTAGCTACCGTTTTTTGTCATTACTGACGCATTATGACGCCGTTTCCCGAGAAAATTCTATCGTTTTTTGCTAAAACGCGCGTAGACACGATCATTTTGAGTGTTTGTAGGGTCCCTACCATGAATATATTCTAATCGCAAAACCGCGTCCTTTCAATTTTGCCAACAGCCGTGCACTGCCATGCGCTACTTCAGACGCTTGCACGCTGCCAGTCGTTTCTTTGCGTAAGAGCTGGAGAGTTCGTGGGACTTCTCGTCGACAAATTACTTTAACTTTAGGTCTATAATCTTTTCCAATACGCTATTCAGTGCTTCTAAGACGGCCTGTTTTGCGCTGAATTTGCATGGAGGGCCTGCCCTGGTCATTGTCTTGACTGCAAATGTACGCGGACACACGAGCAATGTTAGCGGATGTGAGCGCCGTGCGCTCCGATTCCCATGGTTTGCAAGTAGAAAGTCCTGTTTTATTAATTTTCCGTAGCAGATAATACAAGGTATTGTTTATTCCATCCTCTGTTAGAATATTCGTTAATCATTTCAAACGAATTAAATCCCTTACCAGTTCGTAAAATTAAGATCGAAACGCGATCATCGTCTGTCAACGGCGCCAGGTTGCGTCACAAATGACAGCAAAATATGGTAGCTAGCGCTGTTCCGGGCATATAATTAAAACCGAGACTAGTATCAGTTCGACCTTTTTAGAGATAATACTAGAGTGAAATACCTTTAATTTGATGCATTAAGTATAAACAAATGTTAAAAATTGGCGAAGTTATACGCGTGCAAAGTCGGGACATTTATGCTGGCCCACCCTGTATATATATAAGCTATATATATATATGCTGTGTCACCCCAACCCTCATTTTATCTTTGCTTGCGACCTGTAGATATGACCCTTTTCCTTTTATGTGCCGTCTATTATAATATACTATATTATATGTATATATTATAATATTATATATATAATATATGTTCGTTTCGTCCCGCCCTTTAATAGCATGGTCGTGGATTCAGATTACCATGCATAGCTTCTGACCCGTCGTCTTCGTCACCTTTCGGGTGGAGAACTTTGTTTGCGAGAATATTAACAGCCACTGGGTTGTCCTGTCTTACCATACGGCGTCGGTGTGGGGTGGGAGTCTGAAAATTTGAAAATAAGGGGACCGAGTTGAAACTGGGTCGGTCTTGCAGGGCAGTTTGAGCAAATAATTATATCGTCTTGATGTGGCTTCTTGCACCCCTCCACCAGGGCTAATTTTTAAAGGAATTTTTAGAACTGCACAACCCCTTCTTTTCTTTCTCATCCTCCACATTAAATTACTCCCAAATAGAGGAGAATGACCCTTTTGTCAGTTTTAACTGTACAGAAGTGCTTCTACAACTGCACAAATTCGTTTAGAACTGCACATTTTGTGTACAACTGCACGTTAAAAAAGCCCTGCCCTCCACTTCTGAACAGGTGCCAGAGTTTAGGAATCAGTCTTGCCTTCCAAGTTTCATCACATAATAATATCAGAGATCGAGATTCATGGTTTTCAACAATTGTGGCTGAATGAACGTTTGATAGATTGGCGTGGCTGCCAGGTTTTTAAAAAAAAATCTGATAGCTCAGACTTCATTATCTTCAGCGACGATAGAATCGGAGAGAAGAGTGATGGGATGGTGTGGATGAACTTAGATTTGATCATCAATTTATAGGCGGACAAAGATATAAGTGGCGATAGGTCAAGCAGTCCAGCTGGTTGCTAAAAGTGAACGTCTGAAATATGCCAGTGCACCCAATAACCAAAAAGAACAAAAATACATAAACCAAAATGCAATTTTGGCTTTTTTTTAGCTGATCGTTGCAGCGAAATTCAGCCATTTATATTATGAATTGACCAAATAGCTAGACATCGCGATATGCATCAACGCATCTATAAATGACAGAAAAACTACTCTATCGGGTAACTATACCATAGTTCGCCCATGGTCTTTATATGGGCCTGTCACGCTGACAGCGTTTCTGAACGACTCTGCTGTGAGAAGCGCTTTACAATGAATGTTATATTAGATTACATTACATTATTATTAGATTAACATTATTAGTATTAGGCCTACATTATATTAGAATATTGAATTAGCTTAGATTCACATTTACGAATTAACGCGTCACTCGTGCCTCACCTGCAGTGGTTATAGCTTGAGAGCAGGCCTTTTTTAACCTGCAGTTGTACACAAAACGTGCAGTTCTAAATGGATTTGTGCAGTTGTGGAAGCAATTCTATGCAGTAAAAGCTAGTGAAAAAGGTCATTATCTTGCGAGTAGGAAGTAATTTACCATGGAGGATGGGAAGGCAAAGAAAGGGTTTGTGCAGTTCTAAAAATTCATTAAAAACAGTCTGGCTTGAAAGATTTGCAACCCGCTACCTGAACTATGAGACGGCCACCTAACGAAGGTGACCTATCTCCCTAATGAGCTTTTCCCAGTAATTATTATCGATCATAATTATGTGTATTATTCTATTATTCTCTCTCTCTCTCTCTCTCTCTCTCTCTCTCTCTCTCTCTCTCTCTCTCTCTCTCTCTCTCTCTCTCTCTCTCTCTCTCTCTCTCTCTCTCTCTCTCTTTCTCTCTCTCTCTCTTCCGTCAAGCGTTTCGCATTAACGATGAGTCCTTTACATGACGTCTCCACATTTCTCTGTCTCTGATATAGTGCCTCCATTGCCTTCCTCATATGCATGTTCTTTTCCTTCAGGTCTTTCATTATGTTGTCCATCCACGTCTTTGGCTGAATTCCACGCTTCTCGATCCATCCACGACTCCACGTGGCCGTTCATGACCGCAGTTGGCACTTGTTAGTATTCTGTCGCCCATTCTTTTCACGTGGCCGAACAACGTGAGTCTTCTTTTTCGGAACTTGGCCACTACCGTTTCTCTTCCATGTCGTTTATTCCTGATCCTATACCCAGTATTCTACCCAGTATTCCACCCAGTATTCTACCCAGTATTCCACACAGTATTCTACCCAGTATTCCACCCAGTATTCTACCAAGTATTCTACCCAGTATTCTATCCAGTATTCCACCCAGTATTCTACCCAGTATTCCACCCAGTATTCTACCCAGTATTCTACCCAGTATTCTACCCAGTGTTCCACCCAGTATTCTACCAATTATTCCACCCAGTATTCTACCCAGTATTCTACCCAGTATTTTACCCAGTATTCTACCCAGTATTCTACCCAGTGTTCCACCCAGTATTCTACCAATTATTCCACCCAGTATTCTACCTCGTATTCTACGCAGCCAACTCAGTATATCCTCCTCTCATCCGCTTCGCGCAGACACAAGCACTTGGGCCCATATCAAGCAATAGGCCCACCGGAACCACCAGTGCTCCATACAACATATATGCCTAAACAACACATCGTTGTTAGCAAAAGAATATCTTTGCTGTGCGCAGGTCTATGTGATAATGTGAGTACCACAGGTATACACGTCTGTATCTTGAAGCAGACGACATGTATATTGCTCCATGATATTTGCATCTGACAGCTGTCTTTGGTTTGTTTTGGTATACACAGGATCGCATGCGATGATTAAATGCCAGCACGTTCATTTAATAATTGCGAGCTGAACGCTTAATATGCACGCAGATTATGTGTAATTTTCTGGCGTACTTTATTGATGCCTGCATGAGCGCTGTTATGTGCAGCAGTCGAACTGTGTCAACACCGCCTGCGGAGACCATGCCAAGGACAATTATGATTGCTGCAGACGTGCCTTCAAGTGCTCGTCAATCCCAAATTATTATATAGACATTTCTCTTGGCTCTGCAGAAAGTAAGCAAGTAAGTATCTGCGTTAGATATGCAAGCGGCCATTACTTAACTACGAAGAGGGTCTCTTTAGGCAAGGGCGTAGCCAGGATTTTATTTCGGTGGCCACCCGAGGGCTAAACTCCCATAAAAAGGTCACCCGTCCTTTTTTGACGTTTTGACATGTAAAACTGAAATATTTCCACCAAAAGACAAAAGTCGTCAGAATTTTTGGCTTGTGAAAATGGAAATTTCCTCCACGTGGATTCGGCCCCCCAAAACTGAAATCCTGGCGTCACCACTGGGGCAACGGCCTCTGTTGTCTTAAGCCCTCGTCAAATCTGGATACATCCATCCATCCATTCATTTATTATAATATCGTCTGCATGCAGCCCACTGATTTAAATTATCTGCCTCATCGTCGATAGGGTAAAAAATGTTGGCAGCCTGACAGGTGGCGGCACCGTGGTTTACTAAAGGTAATCATTTAATCATAGACATGGGTTTTCATCCCGATTGTTTGATGCAGACTACCACTATACCCTTGCAGGCAGCAGACTATTATGTTTCCGATTTGGCATCTCACCAATGATGCGATTGGATTGATAGGTCAAGCGCCGATGGCGACGGTTGTTAAAGGGTGCAAAACAGACACGCTATCCATAGCGACCCAATTTAGTGGATGTGCGAACGACATGATGGGAAACCGTGTCGTTTAAATGCCATGCATCCTATATTATAGTCTAGTAAAAAGGGGCAACGAAAAGACCGTGTGTCGCCATTCTCAGGCTCTTTTTGGACCTGTTCTCCGATTCAGAAGCAGCCCATCACCGGCGACATTGAGGATCAATGGCTGCCCAGAAGAGGCCTTTCATATTTTTTACAGCGCATATATTCCTATAATTAATCCAAGTAGACTCAAGTAGCATGTTATATAGGTGATTGCTTCGGGCGCCTTGTCATTGCAGCGAGGCTAATCTATGTTCCTGAGTCGTATGTCTCTGAACCTTCGTGCACGGTTTTGGCTTTGAGCGCTTTCCAATTATAATCGATATCTTCTTCAGACTATAATTATGATTTTACTGCATTGAACGAAACAAATCAATGAAGGATTTGACTTCTTGGTGGAACATCTAATCACAGTGAAACTGTGTTCGACCATTTACAGTGCAAACTCTACTGGTTTTAATATAGGACCTATAAAGTTAAATGCTGAAGCAGAAGAGACTATAGGCTATAAGAGGTTCGTTAAATTATTTACGACTGATCTCAAAGTGATTAATATTCATTGCATTGTTTCAAAATGTTTGCTTATGATAAATTGATACCCATTCCCATCAGTGACAGATTTGCTATTATAGGCCCACGTCCGTCTTTCTCCTCCTCGCCTCCTCCTCCTCCTCCTCCTCGTCCTCCTCCTCGTCCTGCTCCTCCTCCTCCTCCTCTTCTGTCTCTCTCTGCCTCTCTCTGTCTCTCTCACGCTCTCCCTCCGTCTATGGGAGTCACAATCTATTGCTGATGTCAAATTGACAAATCATTGCCAAACCATGTAAGTCTCGGGGGATATTTTTCGGCTGTTGCACTGCTATTGTTAGCTTTATTCCATTACGTTGGAAAAACTGTTCTTCAAAACTAGAATATTGAACGAGATGCCTACTAAGCGAGTAATAAATTGCCTTGCTTTTTTATTGCTATTTCGCGTTTCTCTAATCTTTGTAATTGACTCTTCGATTTCCACAGCGCATTAATCTGCAAACATTTGAGAGAAAAATTTCATGGTTTGCACTCAATTACCAGTTCATTTTTGACGCGCAATAACCAGATTTCGTCAAAAATATTTAAAACAGAATAGAAGTTATAGGTCTATGCACTTTTTTGTTACTTTTCGTTGCGTTATGTTTTTGGATCGTCAAAATTAGTGGGTGTGTTCACTAAAAGCGATATAACTTTTGTTCTGCTTGAAATATTTTGGTGAAATTTGGCTACGGTAGACCTACGTAAATATGAATTTCGTTTGAACCTGCAAATTTGATTTACAAATTCATACTTGTGGCGAAGATATTAGCTTTTTTAACCCACTCTGTATATACATACACGCACACGTAGGCTACACAGCATATGCTGGTCCAGTGGTCATGATATATATATATAGACTATATAAATATACTTAGCCTACATAGGCCTACATTATATACAATACATGCATACACATTACACACGTATGTGTGTATGCATGTATTGTATATAGGCTAATGTAGGCCTATGTAGGTATGAGTGCATGCATGCATGTATGAATGTATGGCTGTATCAGCATGCATACGCTTGTGCACACACTAAGGATAGTAGGCCTAATCATGATCATTGAAGACCTTGATGACGGGCATGCAAATAGACAATTCCAGATTTTTCCTGCACATGACCCGCGCCTTTGACCGCACTATTTCAAACTTCCTGATAAAGACGACACTACATTATAAAATTATATACCTAATACCTAGTTTATTTTATGGAACTATAACTTCCTGCATGCCAGCTCTAATTTTATGTTAGCCATTTTCAGATGTCCAGAGGCACACAGGCCCTAGGATCCTGGTCTCCCGGCAAATTAAAAAGTTGACCTCTCTTACTCGTTCACGTTTCTTATGGACGGCTGTAGTTATACTTAACCCCTTGGGTATGCAGCGGGAGGCCAACAAATACCTCACAGCTTTTACCCCCAAAACCACCCGGAGCCGATCTGTTGAATCGGATCGATAAGATATCGGATTCCAGCGCTACCCACCCTCCCTTCCCTCCCTTCCTCCCCTCCATATTTTCCGCTCTCCATGCAATTCTCCATCTCTTCCTTCTGTTCTGACCCCTCCCCCACCAATGCACTGTATATCTGCGTTAGTCACTGCGTTGTCTGGGAAGACTGGGTCAACATTTCGGACAGGGCCAGGCACCAATCAGGATAACTGGGTCAGAGTCCCTCCATCTCCCTCACACCGTTCCACTTTGTTATCTCTGTCTGATATTCGGGTCAGTGGTGAGAGAATGATGGGCAGCATTGGCCGAGGGACGAGGCTGATGAAGATGATGAAGATGATGAGAATGATGAAGATGATGAAGATGATGAAGATGATGAAGATGATAAAGATGATAAAGATGATGAAGATGATGAAGAGCAGGAGGAAAACGAGATGGAGTTGGAGCAGTTTCTCTGTAACAGTAGCTCTATAGACAATCAATCAGGATTTGAAATTCCATGATGAGAAAGAGAAGTGAGATAGAGAGAGAAGAGGAAACGTGAAAAATACACACGTTCTTAAGATTTCCCGCTGTGCATCTTTCAAGCTATGTATATTCGTTTAATAATGAGCAAAAGTTAGTTAGACAAGCTCTTACTAAAGATTCGACAGAGACCATTATCTTTTTACCCCAGAAATGTCTGCGGTCGCCCTTGAAGAGCCCATCTCTAAGCAAGCCAAGCGTCGGACAATAGCTCCCCAATTTTTCATCTTATGAATGGCACGGTCACATATTATCGGTGTATGAAAAGGTTTAGGTGAAGATTTTCCGACAGGCAGAAATTAAAATCAATGTGAGAATAATTTATGTGTATGAACGATTTTCATTATGAGCGCTGCATGATATATTGATATAGGCTACAGACGTTTTTCCTCGTCATTAATGCAGACTGATTTACGGTAAGGAATCATGCTCGTAGACAGACAGGTCGGCATCACTGGTCCTGCATTTGGCCATTCGTTGAGTTGTGGGCAACTGGAATGACGACGTCACTTCTAATGAATTGCAAGAGAGGAATGGAGGACCGGAAGCCATCGTATGCGTCCAACTCCTAGCCAGCGCTGCAGGTCGATGCATGTGGTAATTAATGACGTCATTCACAGGCGGCAGCAGAATGATTTGTGCACATAGACAGACAGACAAATAGACAGACATTGCAGCATTCGGGTGGACAGATAGACAGATAGACGGACAAGCATATATGCAGATGGACACATGTGGACATATAGACGCTGAACAGACAGGTAGACAGACAGCCAGCCATCTGAAGCATAAGTGCGAACGCAGTTGCGTGTGTGTTTTTTGTGTATGTGTGCGTGTGTGTATGTGTGTGTATGTGTGTGTGTGTGCGTGTGTGAGTCCGGCAATGCGTCGTCGGTCGTCGTCGTCGATTCTGCGTTGACTGCAGAGTGCAGACTCTGACCGAATAAGAGATTCATATTATTAATATGTAGACGTATTATATGTGTGGCATGCACCAAAATAACTCAATCTCATAGGCGCAGCTTATAAGGCAGACAGGTATTAGAAGCAGTCATATTTATAAGCTAGAGTAATAGACACTCGTGCATGCTTCTGTCATGATCCAGGTGTACTTTATTCGAGATAAAAGCAAGTACACGCCTCTGATCATCTAGCTCTTCCAAATGCAATGTAGCCATAGATACACAAGGCTTCTTCATCACGAGAATTCACATGGCGCTTCTTCAATGAGTCTCTGCTCAATGCTCATGGGCATTACTGTGACCATAGCAGGAAATGATTCAACACTTAAAAACCTATATAGACGAATCTATTTTGCCGTAGTTACATATTTATTTGGGTCATCAATGTATAAGCTTATACATCGAAACGCTTAATGTAACGCTTTCTAATTTCCTTACCAAGGTCACCTGGCTATGTAATTATCTTTAGTTGACTTCTCCAAATACCAGATTTTGCTCGACAGAGTTAATATGTAGATGAACGCGTAGGCCTATAATTATGCACAATGGAATGAATT
Organism: Lumbricus terrestris; assembly: GCA_949752735.1. Classification (NCBI taxonomy): domain Eukaryota; kingdom Metazoa; phylum Annelida; class Clitellata; order Crassiclitellata; family Lumbricidae; genus Lumbricus; species Lumbricus terrestris. Next base: position 32,507,133 of record OX457040.1, read on the forward strand.
AACGGTTGTTCTAAGAGAACGGTACAACATAGCACACTTAGATTGAATGTTTTGTACTGTGTGGTAAGTCGTGACTCTTAATTGTTTAATTGCTTATGCAGGAAAGTGAAACAGATTATTATGAATCGAAATTACAGCGCAGAACGATCTGCCTACACCTGCTGTGCTTCGTATAGGTTGGTAAAATATTTTACGAAGACGGATTTGATGGAAGTAAATAATAATGCTCAGGTGATCAATTTAGAAGCGATTTATCATGAGGTTGTGCAATGTTGTGGATGTCATCGAGTTGATCAAACTATATTGGAAACGATTGAAACAGCATCACGCCGTCTAATGCAATTACCGACGCCACTTCGATTCTATTAAACTCCGGTGATGATATCTAATTTAAAACTTATTTC
>OX457040.1:32512536-32576272 GCA_949752735.1 Lumbricus terrestris
TCTCCTACACAAAATAACCAATCTTCTTGAACACAACACCTACGTTCGCTGTCTTCTTATTGATTTTTCGAAAGCGTTCGACTCCATCAACCACCTTATTCTCCTCCAGAAACTGAAAGATCTCAATATTCCTCCTAACATCTATAACTGGATAGCTAACTTCTTAAGCGGTCGAACACAGTCAGTGAAATTAGACGGCAAGCTATCCAACTGGCTACCGATAACTCAAAGTATCGTACAAGGGTCTGGGCTCGGACCAGTTCTGTTTATCATATTCATAGCAGCTCTCTGCACCTTATGTGATGACAACCAATTGTGTAAATACGCTGATGACCTGAGTGTATTAAATCCAGAAACTGCCACCATTGGACTCCATGAAGAATTTGATAATATTAAGCAGTGGGCCATCATAAACAAACTAAACATAAACGTCTCGAAAACCAAGGAGATCATTTTCAGGCGTCCTGGTATCGAACGCTCCTTAGACCACTGTCTGCCTCTACCCGGTATTGAACAGCTGAGCAGTGTCAAGTTGTTAGGAATCATCTTACAAGCTAACCTCTCTTTCTCAAGTCATGTTAACTACATTCTTAGTATAATAAACCAGCGATACTTTCTACTGAACCAGCTGAGACATCAGGGCCTACATATCTCGAAGCTGGACGTAATATTTCAAGCTATCGTTGTCTCTAGAGTCATGTATGCACTACCTTCATTTGCTGGATTTCTTACGGCACATGATGTTGCGCGCGTCAACGCTGCCCTAAAAAAGGCTCGTCGATGGCAAATCTCTGAGAAGATTCATACAGTGGAAGAGCTGATTGCTCGAGCAGACAAGAAGCTCTTCAAGAGAGCTCAATTCTTTGGCCATTGCATTCACCAGCTCCTGCCACCTCTTCGGGAGGACAAGTATCAACTTCGCAAGAGAGGACATCCTTTCCTGTTGCCTCTCGTTAGAACAAATTTGTTTAAAAACAGTTTTATTAACAGATGCATTTATAATTATATTTAGATACAAGCTAACATGATTTTAATTGCTGTTCTCTATCATAGTTATATATATATATATATATGTATGTATTCGTTTTTGTTATACAATGTAATGCATGTGCGCTTGACATATGCAAATAAAGGCTACTTACTTACTTACTTACTTACTTAATCTCCAAAATTAATTTATAAGGTGGCACTCGAAAGCCAAAGCGCAGCGCACCAGTCTATTCACGAGCGCTGTGTCTAGTCAGAAGGCATGGGGGGAGACCTAGGGGGACAGAGGGGACGGTCCCCTCAATGGAGGTATTGGGGGGACGGCCCATGCATTTGTCCCCCCCCTCCCAATCGTTGAGCGTCACGAAAAAAAGGTCATCAACTTTTTTGGCAGCGAAAATAGAAAATTTCGTCGAGATTTCGCCGGTCGTCAGAAATTTTGGCCGGCAAAAGATGGAAATTTTTCGGCGACACTCAGAGCCACTCGTCCGTCAAAAAATCTCGCGTCTTTCCGCCCCCCCCCCCCCCCAAGTCTCCGCCCAGGTCTCCGCCTATGTCAGAAGGGTTGTCCAAAAGAGTAGGCTAGTCCGAATCCTAAATATAAGCACAAACATGTCATGCTATCTACTGCATGACAAAGTTTCTATGAAGACCGGTATCATCCGTATGCGCACTATAATCATTCTTACCAATCGCTGATTCAACTGAGTGCTAGAATAAAATATGAGCATGCAGCCTCTTTCTCCCGATCCTTCTCTCCCGTTCCCGCCTCCTTTCTCAAACCCGAATTCCTTCTAGTAATATTTCTATTACTTTCAGTACTTCTTCTTCTTCTCCTTCTTCTTCTTCTTCTTCTTCTTCTTCTTCTTCTTCTTCTTCTTCTTCTTCTTCTTCTTCTTCTTCTTCTACTTCTTCTTCTTCTACTTCTTCTACTTCTTCTTCATCTTCTTCTTCCTCATCTCCTCCTCCTCCTCCTCCTCCTCCTCCTCCTCCTCCTCCTTACTGTTTTACTACGATTACTCACCTTTCTGCATCTTCTTCTTCATTCATTCTTCTTTCATCTCGCGATCCTTTGCTCCATTTCCTTCGACGCAGTAACTGGACGCATCACCTTTGACGGATGCGTTCACTAGTCAAAGAAAAATGCATCCTTCAACAAATTACGAAGCTGAGAAGGAGGAGGAGGAGAAGTAGGAGGAAGAAGATGACGATAAGTGGAAAGAGAAATTGGAAATTTATACGTTTGACGATGGACAGACGCTGAACAAGAAGCTGAGTTCTGCTTCCAATCAAAACAGATCGGCCATTTCAAACATCATGCATATACACCATGGAAACGATCCAATATCCGCTTCGGATCCGTTCGGCTTTTACGGGTTGCGTTGGTTGCTTCGTACCGTAGAGATCTCGTTATGCACAGGGACGTTGCATATAAGTTTGTCGGGGATTCTGTAACGAATACATAATGTATCGAAACGAATATGATGCCTATCGTGACGCATGTCTGCAACTCTGAGCAATGCTGCAAGATAAGAACCGCGTGATATATGAGAGTATAGGTTATACCTGTCAGTTATAACTGGCTTGCGGTATGTCAGCAAGAGGTCGATAAAACGAATATATCATCATCATGTTCTGCTTGTACGTCTGTTTGTCTGTCTTGTCCTTCTGTCTGTTTTTCTGTCTGTCTGTCTGTCTGCCTGTTTGCCTGCCTGCCTGTCTGTCTGTCTGTCTGTCTGTCTGTCTGTCTGTCTGTCTGTCTGTCTGTCTGTCTGTCTGTCTGTCTGTCAAGTTAATAGCTCCCATTTTCTCTTGAGGTGGAGTTTGATATACGTCTGACCCTTCGCATGCATCGATGAATCATTCTTAGTCTGTTCGCGGTCCACTGCCTGCGTCATGCGTCAATTATCCGTCATTTCTGATGACGATGACACATCGTGCTGGTCAATGACAGCGAACTGATCGCCGATGACTCGTGACATTGGGCGAGTGAGAGTGACGGGCGATTTCAGGCAAGTCTCTCACATTCATCAGTCGCCCGTATATACTCCGATCCAAATATCGATTGCCATGCAGCCGGCGATTCGTGCTTTATTGCGTCTGGCTTCTCCAACAGACAGAATGCTGTAACGGACAGATTTTACAGACACTCTGAGGCAGATGGAAGATCGCAGAGAGAGAGAGAGACAGACAGACAGACAGACAGACAGAGACAGAGACAGAGAGCGAGACAGACAGAGACAGACAGATAGAGATAGAGAGAGAAATGGAGAGACAGATACAGAGACAGATAGAGATAGAGAGACAGAGACAGAGAGAGGCAAACAAGCAGAGACAGAGACAGATAGAGATAGAGAAAGAGAGACAGAGAGAGACACACAGAGAGAGACAGAGAGAGACAGATAGAAACATACATAGTTAGGCAGATAGATAGACGGACAAGAGAAGGATGCTGCCGTGCTACACCCGTTGGTTAAGAAGACAGACGACGGCGGCAAATACGCCTTCAGACAGACTGGCGCCCATTGATCGGGTTGCAGTGGCCACGATTTGACGGGAACGGGGGGGGGACTGCCCTTGCCTTGGCTCACGTCCCAGGGTCGAGGAAGGAAAGCGCCGCCGCCGCCGCGTTGGTCAGCCAAGGGCTGTTGAGACCAAAAACAACATCTCGGTCCAAGAATCCATCGATGCCCAAGGGAACCAGCGCCCAGCCCCTCGTATACTTCCGTCTGTTTCCGCAAATAATTCACGAGCCCCGTTTCCATTTTGACCAGCTCCACCCCCGTCTCTGCCAGGGGCGTGCTAACCGCTTTGTTTGTTTCTTTTTTTATCGGTCTGGTCTTATAAGTCTGCCATGCATGCAACCCATCCGCCAGCATTTCTTTGTCTGGTTATCTGGCACAGTGTTTGACCGATTGATTTATAAGCACACCTCGTAAAACGAGCTTCATCTTCTTCATGTCTGGTCGCGTGGCTGTCTATCTGTGTGTCTATCTGTGTGTCTATCTGTGTGTCCATGCCTACCACTGTGTTTATGGTTGGGTTTGTGTCTGTCTGACAATGCGTGTGTCTCTCAGTGCGTCTGTCTGCATTTCCTTCAATTCTTTCTCGGCATACTGGCGTTATTCTCCATATAAAGGTAGAAGACACGGTATACCATAGGTAAATAATTCGATTACCTGCCTATATATTATGTGACGGTGAGAGCGCGTGTTTGTAAAGAGCGGTTTGTACGCTTGTGTAACAGTGTAATTAAATTATAGCCTATAGCTATAATTATGTAATATCCATATCTAAATGTGCTGCTAGTATTCGGATTGCATAGCACGTGTCTGTAGGAACAGTTCTTTAGCAGATGCTCTGCTAGTATTTGGATTAATTACTTGCATAACCTACTGTCGGCTGTTTATGAGACTAATCTGTGTCGTGAATTAAACTGGTGTGACGTATAATATGATATTGTAATGCGAATATTGTGATGAGTTGACGATGCAACGGCATGCGATCATGTTATGCAGTGATCATAATAATGTGATTTTATGTGATAATGTGGCCATGTGGCAAATTGATCAGTATGATAATGTAGTCAGATGATAATGCGACCATAAGTCCCCATATGAAAATGCGACCACCTGTTAATGTGATCACATGATAAAATTAATGTGCTCATGATATTATGATAACGTGATCATGTGATATAATGTGATCATTATGATGGTATACGACTACCTGTTAACGTTATTATGATGTGAGATAATGTGAACTTATGATAACGCGACTATCTGTTAATGCGATCATATATATATAGATCTATATCTATTATGATAATGTGATCATGCGATAACGTTGTAATGTGATTAATTATGTTCTTCCACAGCTCGACCTGGCAAACCTTGAGTCCGTTCGAAAGTTTGTCGACGAATTTCACGCGACTGCCAAACAGCTGAATGTACTCGTCAACAACGCTGGAGTGGCCTTGAACTTCAAGGACACGAAACGCCAGTACACCAAAGATAACTTTGAACTGACCATGGGAACCAATCACTTAGGTGCCGCACTTTACATGAATATATTATCTGCAGTTACTTTACATATTTATGCACGAAAAGCGCTAGATAAACACCTCTGTATAGCTGAATTCCTTAGCACATAAAGATACAGAACATGACTTCAGAGTCATTGAACATGCTGACATCTATAATAATTCTGGGTCCTATACTGAGCGTCTGCACGTTATGGGCTTATAATATTATAATAATTATATAGTAGCCTATAATATTGTAGGTCTACTACCAGTAGACGCAAAACACAGATCAAGTACATAATATGACGTTTGATCCCGTTTCCTGTCAGTGAGCCGAGCTGTAGACAATGATTAATGGTTGAACAAATTCACGCATTAAGCAACAGGGCTAATCATTTATAATTTAACTATGATGATGCTTATAATTTAACTATGATGATGATGATGACTATGATCATGATTATGATTATGATTATGCGACCCGAAGGCTCGGATGTAACTGCCCTATTCTAATGCAGCGCAATCGGTTGCCTCGGATATAATATTATTGCGTATCTCTAAATCAGCCAATATTACTGAGTGACATTCCATCAGAAGCATTTTGAATATTCTCGTGTAATAAGATTTACTTCTTAAACCGATCATTGGTTCTATTTTCCATATGATGTTTTTCTTTTACGTATATAGGTTAATTGGTTATTCAGACGTATTCACGATGATCCCGTTTCGTCTAATCTGAATGAATAGTCGGTTAAGATCTGAGTTAATCTGATCTGATCATTGATTCTAATCTAATCCAAATAGATATTAATGTAGACACCAGCGGCGCCGCCAGGATTTTTTTCTTGTACGCACAGCCAAGGGCGGAAAACTTTAAAAAATTTCGATGGGGTGGCCAACAGGGAAAAATTTTCGTCAGGGTCGCCGAAAAAACTGATGAACTTTTTTTCTTAGTCATCAGCCTCGAATTTCCCAAAAACATACCTTTTCCATCCGCCGAAGAAACTGATGACCTTTTTTTAGTCACCAGCCATTGTTTTTTTTAGCCTTTTAGCGCTGTACGCACTTGCGTAAGTGCGTACGCCTGCGGGCGCCGCTGGTAGACACATTGGATTGAGATTGCAAGTGTAGTTGTGCGCAATGACTCTTCACTACAGTTGCAAGCTACATTACGTGCATCTATTTGTATACTTTGTAATAAACTTACGTGTATGCGTGTGATTGGCTGGCGTAGGTCCATTCCTACTGACCAATCTTCTTCTGGATGATCTAAAGAAGACGTCATCAGGAGGTGGTGACGCGAGGATCGTAGTCGTCACTTCTTCTTTCCCCATGACCCAAAAGCATGCAAAAAGACTCGCAGTACGTCTATGTTATACACCTCTTTCTTCATAACTATAACACGAGACGAAAAGTAAATAGGCCTGCACCATCTGTAATAGGCCTACACCATCTGTAAGGTTATGTTTGCTATGTTATGTAAATTCCATTGTCCATTGTTAGACCTAATATAATTTTTTTATTAACCCAAACAGAAAAGTACATATAGTATGATCATGAGATGTATAGAAAGGTAGTTACTGACGATGAAAAGTTTAGCAGGAGACGAATTTAACTGCACGACATCCAGCAAGATGGCTCATCTGTCCTACAGCTCAATGTACAGAGACCCCCTCTAGGGAGCGGAAGGCTAAGTCAGACCGTTGGGTTCCGCGGGTATCCATAGCAGCATATTGTATTCTAAATTCACAAATGCATGAAATCGACATGAAATGAACTCGACCATTAGCGATTCGGCTAGATAAGCACATAGGTCTATTGCTGCGACTTACATAAACATGAGAATCACACCGGGGAGAGAGAGACAGAGAGAGAGAGAGAGAGAGACAGACAGACAGACAGACAGACAGACAGACAGACAGAGACAGAGAGAGAGCGAGAGAGACAGAGAGATAGAGAGAGAGAGAGAGAGAGAGAGAGAGAGAGAGAGAGAGAGAGAGAGAGAGAGAGAGAGAGAGAGAGAGAGAGAGAGAGAGAGAGAGAGAGAGAGAGAGACAGAGAGAGACAGAGAGAGACAGAGAGAGACAGAGAGAGACAGATAGAGACAGAGAGAGAGACAGAGAGACAGAGACAGAGACAGAGACAGAGACAGAGAGACATAGAGAGAGACATAGAGAGAGAGACATAGAGAGAGAGAGAGAGACACACACACACAGAGGCAGAGAGAGAGAGAGACATAGAGAGATAGACAGCGAGAGAGAGAGAGAGAGACAGACAGACAGACAGACAGACAGACAGACAGACAGACAGACAGAGAGAGACAAACTAATTCCGATGGATTTGCAATGATTGCAGATTTGCAGCCAATCGATTTTGAGAATTTCTTTCTCTTCAACGACGGATCCTTCAACGGACTTCAGGCTTACAAGAACTCGAAGGCAGCAAACATCATGTTCACCAGCGAATTGGGAAAAAGACTCGGAGACTCCGGAGTCAAAGTCAACGCCGTGTGTCCAGGTAAAAAGAAACAGCTTATACAAATCATTGTATATACATATAGGCCCTATGTATGTATGTATGTATGTATGTATGTATGTATGTATGTATGTATGTATGTATGTATGTATGTATGTATGTATGTATGTATGTATGTATGTATGTATGTATGTATGTATGTATGTATGTATGTATGTATGTATGTATGTATGTATGTATGTATGTATGTATGTATGTATGTATGTATGTATGTATGTATGTATGTATGTATGTATGTATGTATGTATGTATGTATGTATGTATGCTCCAAAACATTTCTTGCCTTGCAGTTTTCGTCAACGCCTCTCACTTTTTTCCTGGCGCTGATCCTTACTAGATATTTCTCGCATGGATTGGATCTCGCTTTTATTCTAGCGACAGTCAACCAATAATTGATTCTTTTCATAAAGAGCGTCTTCATCTGCAAGACAATATTACGCCAACTGTTACGGTAAGTTTCAACTCAAAGTAAACAAATATATTGGCCTATGGAAAATGAGCAAATAAATTGAAAAATGAACCAACGTGGGACTGTAATAATTCATTATTTTATGAGCGTCAATTAATATCGGGTCTTATGACGTTTAAAAGTAAAGCCTACTTAATCGATGTTTGCACTTTGATTGACAGGCATTGTTCCAGGCACCGATCTGTTGCGCAACGCCAGTGGTGCGCAGAAGTTGTTTGCTAGGTACATCCTCCACGGTGTGCTTCGTTTCGCTAAACTGACGCGCTCCATTCCACAGGGCGCTGCTTCCATCTGCGCCCTGGCAACAGACGACAAGTTCAAAGGTCAGCTTGCTAATAATTAATTATTCTTTATCATCTCCCGGGTCTATCATCATTGGCTCTGCTTTCAATCAATCGTTATTTATATAGCGCCCCTTCAAGGTACCTACTCAGAGGCGCTCCCGGCCGAGATCAAGCGAAAAACCAACAGTTTATGAAATTGAGAACAGCTTGGGAGGTGTCACATTGTCAAGCTTTGCATGATCTCGTCTCATCTCGGTGCCTCACCTTCCCTGTCCGCTCCCCTCTATGCTGTTCTCTCCCTCCTCTGCTTCTATTCTACTCTCGTCTCCAGTATATTCTCCTCTCCTCACCTCTCCTCTACCCCTGTCTCCTCTACTCCCTTCTCCTGTCCTCTCATATCGTCGGTTTTTATTGTATCTCGTTCAATTCTACCCTATTGTCCTGTCAGGGGCGGATCCAGGGGGGGGCCAATCCGGCCATGGCCCTCCCCATTTAAAAATTGCATGGGACGTGGCCCCCCCATTTGGTTTCAAGAAATGTAGTGGGAGAGAAAAAGAGGACATCAGGCCCCCCATTACAAAATCGCATGGGACGTGGCCCCCGTCGATTCAGCGGCGGATGAAAGGATGAAATGGTATCTTTTTCCCGAAAAATTGGTTGATGACTAAAAAAAAAAAGTCATCAGTTTTTTTGGCGACACAACGAAAATTTTCCCCTGCCCCACCAACAAGACCCTAAATTTTGGCCCCCCTTCGAAAATTTCTGTATCCGCCCTTGTGTCCTGTCATCCTCTGCTTCGCTCTGCCCTGCATGGTCTCCTCTCCTCTTCACTTCACATCATAACTCACCCATCCGCTGCTGTCCTCTCTTAAGCCTGTTCTCCTCTGCTCTCCTCCTCTCTTCTTTTCTCTCCGTGCCAATTCTCTCCCGCTGTATTTCTATTCTCCTCCCTTATCCTTTCCTCCTCTCAGTTTTCATCCTATCCCATACAATCCTATCCTAATCCTATCTTAATCCTATCCTAACCCTATCCTAATCCTATCTTAATCCCGTTCTAATCCTGTACTAATAAAATCTCACTCCTATCCCAGTATCCTATTGCTATCTTAATCCTATCCTAATCCTGTCCCAAACCTATTTTATTTCTATCCTTATCTATCTATTAATCCTAACCTACTCCTATCCTAATCCTGCCCTAATCCTATCGTAATCCTAATCTTAATCTTATAATATTCCTGTCCTAATTCTATCCAATCCCTATCCTAATCCTATCCTACTCCTATCTTAATCATGTCTTAATCCAATCCTATCTCAATACTATTCCTATCTAAATACTATTCTAATCCTATCCTATTTCCAATCCTAATCTTGTTCTAATCCTATCCTAATCCAATATTCTTACCCTATCTCAATTCTATTATAATCCTATCCTAATACTATTTACTTCGTCAGTTCCTGATAGTAGCCTATATATCCTGCCCTGCTTTGTTGTCGTCTGTCTGCAGAAGTGACCGGCAAGTTCTTCAAAGAGTCCGTGGAGTCGACACCGTCAGAGGAGGCGGCGAATGCCGACCTGCAGACGAAGCTGTGGGACCTGAGCGGCCGCTACACGTCCCTCGACGGGTACGAGCCCCTTGAGGTCCCCCCGCCACCAGTCGAGGTGGTGGAGGAGAAGAAGCCGGAGACAAAGGAAGGGGAGAAGGAGGACGAGAAGAAGGACGAAGCGGTCAAGGAGGGCGACGTGAAGGTAGCCATCGAGGGAGGAGAAGAAAAGACGGGAGACGGAGAGGACGAGAAGAAGAAGGAGGGCGAGGAGAAGGAGGACGAGGAGAAGGCTAAAGAGACGGAGAAGATCATTGACGAGAAGAAGGGAGACGACGAGAGGAAGGAAGCCGCCAGCGAGAACAAAGCCGAGAACGAGAAGGCGGAGAAGGAAACAAAGGAATAGATTGTCCGTTTTCATTCCTGCGTCGGCGGCCATCTTAATTAAGCGCTTCGAGCGCTCTCAGCGAACTCGTGTCTCAGTTCTGTGTGTATTGTTTTAAGCGCTTACAAAGCGATGAACATGGAAATCTAAACTTGGTTTCTCTCTCTGCGTCTTGCAAGAACTAAGACATATATATAAATATAAATAAATGTATACATGCATGAATAATAATCTGATATTTTATTTAAGAAAACAGAAAATTGTGGTAGCTTTTTTTATTTTGATAATCAATTCCAGAAAGTGATTTCCGCATTGTCTTAAAAAGTGAGGTGCAATTTATACAGCCCGCAAGGGCGGCTTGACTTTGACATCTAAGGATTGAATGGTTTCTTTTGTGTGTGCCAGTCGTATTTTTAACGTCTTAGGCATATAGTCGGTTCTTCTTCTGTCGCCTACACATCAGTCTTGAGTTAATTAATCCATCGAGTTAATCTATGAAGCAAGTCAGCGGATTTGACATTTTAAATTGCTTTTTGTATAAGTCGAGTTACTTAATCAAACCGCGGTGCTTGTCTGTTTATCGCTTTAAATAGAGACATTATATTTTTCTTATTTCACTCGCCATATTATTGATTTTTATACTTGTGTGTAAAGTTTGGTCTTCTTCGAGAAGTCTCCAAACAGATTTCCTTACGTGTGACGTCACTTCCGTCTGTTGTCATAGAAACAGATTATTATTATGATGCAAGAGTTTGACTGAGCGATTGTTATCTTTCACGATATAACTATGGTTTCCATCTGGTGGAGGGAGGCTAAGATTACGACACTGGAAAAGTTCGAGTCGGCATTTCCTTCCTTTGCAAGTTCATTTTTATGTCTGCAAACCATTAGCGATGTAAGCAACGTTTACAGGGGACATGTCCGAAGTCGTGACTGTCGTGGACCAGTTACTTACCAGTTGCAACCTTAATTTTTCGCGTTTTAAACAGATTCGTCGAATGTAGACGGTTTTTAGAATTTCACAATTTTTAAAAATCTTGTCTGAAGCGAGATATTCATGTCGGGAGAAGCAGGAAACTGAAGCATAGAACTGAGGCCATTGTCTTTGATTGGTACCATTTGAACTGTCGCATTGTTGCGCTTGTAGTTGATTATAATTCTGCGTCGCCACCTGACGTTAATTTAACTTTGTGTGCATCTTATTAAGCCATCGCAAATTCTCTTTTCAGCAGCCGGCAAAATTAGTCCGTGAACTCAACCAGTGAAATAGAGCAATAACCATGACAACAATAAATGGGTAGATGCAAGGAGCTAGTGAGCCAGAACCTGTCCTTGTACAACTGCTGTTGGTTGTTTTTATTGCGACGAATTTGATGCGCAGGGTGGAATTCGTAACCAGAGCTTGTGGACAGAATTATTGTCTCACTGGTTCAGACACTTTTCCATTTGAATTCGTATTTTCTCAGTTCATATCGCTTCTGTCCACATATCTTCATCTATAGTGCCATTCAGTCATTCATTTTCAGAAATCTTCCTTCGCTTATGCTTAATGCATGCAAGTAGCCTGTATGTCCCTTAAGGTAGAATTTGATATGAAAATCGGCGCAATTAATTGAAATTCTTTTGAACAGATGGCTAGACAGAAATGTTTCAAATATCGTCTTGAACGACGGTTAAAAATTTCAAAGCGAAGCACTCCTTAGCTATTTCATTCCATTTCTGTGACTGCTCGACTTAGATTCACCAGTTGAAAACCGTTTGGTGAGGCTGCAGTAATTCCTGCAGCCATAGGCGTACGGGAGATTTCAGCAGTGGGGGGGGCAAAGATTTAACTTCTGCCCGAAAAATAAATCCTGAAATCTCGTGGAAAAATACTACTTAAATACTATTATTATTACTAAGTCTATGCTCAAAAACAGTTTTGCCCGAAATTTGGGGGAGGCATTTGCACCTCTGGACCCCGCCTCGTACGCCTATGCCTGCAGCTGTGACACTTTTAGAGTCTGTATCAATCGCAATGCATGTGCTAAGGAAATATGCATATGCTGACCAAGTGTCAATTAATACAATGTGTGCACTGTGAAGGGAAGGCTGTAGTTTCAATACGTTATGTTATAATACCGTGATGTAACAATATACCGTATATCGCCATCATTCATGCAGATCTTTGTTTCGGATGGCATGTTATGAAGTCTGGTTTTATTGGTGAATAGGCCTACCTTTTGGTGTTCAGAAAATCCTCTGTTATGAAGTTGCTCTGGTTATTTTCAGAATTTTACAATTTCTACGTCCATCTGCCATTCAAATAAAGGGAATTACGCTTATTATAGTCTCTATCATTCAACCAATATGCGTCTTGAATGTACATTGATGGTTGTGGAATGGCATGGGCAATAAAGCAAGGAGAAGCTGACAGAGAGTTCCGCCTGGAAAATCGAGTAACTTGCCTGTGTAGTCTGCATAGATCTGCATCTTCTCAAAGCTAAAAATAATATGATGTCTGTCAAACATATTTTTCTCTAGCTCATCGTTCGCCTGCATTTACATGGGTTGTGATGCATGTGCATATTTTGACAGAAAGAATTCTGAAGAGCCTGTTATTATTATTATTATTATTAAGTCTATAGGCCTACTCAGGCATGCGAAGCACCCCTAGTATTCCTATATGTCGATCTACACAGGTCAACTCGAATTCCTTTAATGGTCAAGTCTATCAATTGTCACTTACACGTCATCTAATGGTTTAGTTAGGCCTAAGTTAACACTGTGTTAGCATTTGTGCGATTTTAACTGCGGGTAACCCAATCATAGGCCCGCACGATCAAGGCCGTAGCCAGGATTTGATTTCGGGGGGTGTTTCACCAATTTTCCTTCTGTTTTTTTTCATGTTTCCATTTCGGGGGGTGTTTTCATGGTTTTATTTCATGGTTTTTATATCATGTGCTCGTAAATGCATTATATTATTTTTCACATTCTCCATTTCGGGGGGTGTTCAAACACCCAAAACACCCCCCTGGCTACGGCCTTGCGCACGATAGTGTGAGCGTATTAAAAAATTAAATTTACTAGTGAGAAATTAGAATTAAGGCAAATTCACAGATTTACCTACGAATTGTTGGTAAACAGTGCATACTTGCCAGGAAGACAGGATAGCAGGAGTAGTATCTCAGTTCTCACATCGGAAAGAGGAGAACAACAGAGTAAATAGGAAGCATGCATGAAGGAAAAGAATCAAGATGATGTTGGTAAGAACAGAATAATAATTGTTTGGGTGACGACACTTGATTACTGATATTTTGTTCTTGTCGGATGCCTTACTAAAATGGCCTACTGGATGAGTGAGTTAGCCTATCGCTGCTTTTGGTGCAGCTTGATTAAAAGACGTTTTCTCAATGCCTTCGGTTCGCCGCTTGGAAATTTTCAAGCAGTTCGTTTGAAATGGTATAAATTGTCATTTCAACTGTATACTTTCTGCTTTGCGTTTCCATTATGCATTTTCTTTTCTATAGGCGAATCGTTTGACTTGGGCATTTGTTTGTATACCCTAATGGACTTTATGCAAATTTGCTTCCTGGAGCTTGTAAAATAAATATCAGTGTCGTCTGCTGTATACGTCATGCAGTTGCGCAATGGTGTTTGTAAAAGATTTTCATGTACATGTATAATATCAGTTTGTTGTGTTCCTGTTATTATATCTCAGCGCTCGCGTTGCTGAGCTGTGGCGCTCGAGCGAAATCTATTATCGCATATATACTGTGTTTAAGCCGTCGTACTAAGCGCTGAACAACGGAGCCCAGCCTTATTCGCATGCAACGTCGTGCCTGTTCGTCCCCGGATGTACGAAGATTCCGCTGCGTCATCGTTGTCGTCGTCATCGTCGTCGTATGCACTCATTATATAGCGCTGGATGGTTAATTATCTGGCGACGGTCTAACCTGCTTTACGTGTTCGATATTTTCTTGATCTGCTTAATCGTGTCTTGTGTAGTCGATTCGCTTTGTTTAGGCTAAAGATAATCAACGAACTATTGTTATATTTCGACGCCTAACAATCTCTCTCTCTCGCTACATGCTACGTTATTTGTTGCATTATTGTAATGCGCAGAGTTACGACGACTTGTCGCGCCTTGTTTCTATATAATACGTGGAAGATTTAAAATCGTTGTCATTTGCTAATTTTGTTCCATTGTGAACATTTGTTTGTTTCGCTTATTTTGTGAAGATCAAAACCAAACGACTGTCTTATAAATGGCGCAAAAACATTCTCGATAGCCCAACGTCAACAGCCTACGTCAATTTCGTCAAATAGGCTACATTCACTTCAATTCAATTAATTTTATTTTTCGCATTTGCTACGGCGCCTCTTCAAGCTATCACATAGGCTCTACTCAGAGGCGCTCCAGACTACAGCGCGGGCACTGCATCGGAGTTTCACACCGAAGCGCTCGAGCAGTTGTGAGTGAAGGACTTGCTCAATGTACCTACGCGGCGGCTTTGAGTTGGATTCGAATCTGGAACCTTCCAACTCCAATTAAGGCACCGAACCCACCACTATACCACAGCGCACAATTTTATTGACCCCCAAGCAACAAATCAAGTAGCAACTGCACAATTGATGCACAGGCATGCCCCATATAATCTTTCTGATATAGGTCTACTGTTGTAGTTATAAGCAAAAGGGTTCACTTGCCCCCCCCTTCGGAAAATGGACACCTAGTTTTCTAACTGCTACTTTTCCGTTGTATTTTTTTTATTTCTTTGCATTAGAAAATTAATGATCCAAATGAAGCATAAAGTTAAACTAAGAGATCTACGCTTAGAAACATTTATAAAAATAAACATGCTTTTAATCTTCTGATTGCATTTTTCAAGCGCATGCTAAAACTGCGGGTCCAATCATGATCATTGGCCATTGGGTTTTACCACTCCTCTGGCGCCCATGCCAACAGTATGCTACTTGATTAAACACGGAGCAATGCAACCTTTCACAACTGCACAAATATTATTATCAATTAACTCAGTGACGTAGCCAGGAAATTATTATGGGGGGGAGGGGTTGTGGGTTTTATGGCCTGGCCGGATGTCCTTCCTGACACCAACGCAACAGTATTACAGTAAATAAAAAAGGGAATAAAGTAACAAAGGGAATGAAGTGAGAAAAACAACTGTTACTACAAACAATTGTTTTGTTTTTCTTGTTTAAGTGGATAAATAACATTTTAAAAAAACTTTTTCCTAAGCCAATGGGAAGGTCTTAAACCTCGAAACTACCCCTTATCTAGGCTACGCCACTGAATTAACTACGTTGATGCAAAAATTTAAAATTTCTCTACAATTAACAAGCTGAAATTGCGTCAAGGATAACTGCTTATTGCAAGCTTTAGGCCTATGTAGCCTATTAGGCTATATAAAAATCAAGTCTGCAATAATCAGGCGCTTTTTCCATTTTGCTGCCAGTAGGTACAGAATCTATGGAGATCAAGACGTAGGCAAACTTTTATAAGGGACTCTATTTTATCGATCCTCGAGATTGTCACCCGATAGGCCTACTGAGGTTGCGTGCTAAAAAATTGATATAATTATTCTATATTACTCATGAGTTATCTGATCCTCGGATCCTCCATTTTCCGATCTTATACGACACCCACCTTAACAGCAGATCTGCTCCTCTGCCCATCTATAACTGTACAGCCGGACTCGGATCTCCTTTTCACTCCCTTTGAACAGTCTTCTGATACTATAGGCTACACTGCGCGTGATTAAGCTGGTGCCTGCGATTGACTTTCGAGTGGTGCCTTAGAATTTTAGAAATTACGATTAACATAAGTGACTATAGAGGGAGCACTTGCTTGCTCCTGAAAAACTGACACGTATTTTACATGTATTCATTTATTAATCTGTTCATTTTATGGACTTATTGCGGCTCTTCTGGAACCTGCTTTTCAACTGCTAGGCTACTTTTGGTTTTTTAAACAAATTTATTCGCATCAAAGAAACTATTCATAATAAAAAATAAGAAAGTGAAACTGAGAAATTTACATTAAGGAACCTCTATGAAAAATACGCATTTACGTTCTTATTTTTCTGATTTGCATTTTTAACCTTTCGCTAAACAAATTTGACCGGGGTCATCGCGTTTTGCGAATTTTTGCCCCCTCCTGCAAAATGTTTTGGGACGCTCATGCACGTAAGCGAACGCGCCGAATAAACAGTTAGGCTACCCAATGGGTCAATGCTGCAACATTCGAATATAATGGGGGGGGAAAATTATGTTTGAGAAACGGAAATTTTGCGGATGACGAGGAAATGTGCTCTTTCAGTCTGTTTACGTATTCAGAATCAAACAGCCCTAATAAACGTGGGTGGACAAAGTTCAGGACCCCGAGGTAGCAATGGCCCTGAACTTGAACCATTTCAGCTAAAAAAATTCTGTACTTTTCCAGTTTTCCCTGACAATAATTGAAAGTAAGTCTTGAGGGGCAGCGTTTAGTTTCGGCAGTGGTTAGCACCGTTAGCTGTTCTTATCCCAATTAAACTTCTATTCTTTGCCTTGAACTATTAGGGCGTCTTGGACTACGTAGATAATTTATTATAAATTTCATGGTTTTTTGCCTAAAAATAGTTTTATATATAGACCTAATCCTATTATCATGTTCTTTCGTTTGTCTCGATAATAGCTAAAGCCCTTAAGCTTAAAGTGTCCAGGGACCTCTGGTTAAGTTGCTACACAACTGTATGCACCGGTATTGCACTCGCAAAATCTGTCGAACCTCGGGCGTCTTACTAACCAAAGGAAATCCAGGAGCAAAAATTTCATTAGCTGTTAAGCCAAACAATAAATAATATCGTAGGGTCATAAAACGTCGTAGAATCGTAGATTTAGGTCGGTGAAATTCAGAATTTAGAAACCAAAAAGTATTCGGAGTCAAAATTTTCATTCATTAGAAATTTTAACAATTGATTTAAAATAAATAGGCTATTTCAACTGTAACAGAGGCCTGCTTTAATTTGAAGATATTGACATAATGACGATTGCATGTGTCGCCAAATTTGTTTGTGAGTTTAGGTGTTTCGCGTGCAGAAAAAGGTTGAGAACCTCTGCTATAGAAAGGGTAATGCTGGCAATGACAGTGCTTAACCTAGGACGTGTTCTCTCTCGCACTCTATCTGTGCCTCTGTCTCTGTCTCTCTCTGCCTCTCTCTCCGTCTGTGTCTCTCTGTGTCTCTGTCTGTGCCTGTGTTTCTGTCTGTGTCTGTGTCTGTGTCTGTGTCTCTGTATCTGTCTGTCTGTCTGTCTGTCTGTCTGTCTGTCTGTCTGTCTCTCTCTCTCTCTCTCTCTCTCTCTCTCTCTCTCTCTCTCTCTCTCTCTCTCTCTCTCTCTCTCTCTCTCTCTATCAATAACTCGATATTAAGTTAATGATTCGACAAATGTAAGAAGTGAACCTGATAATTAACTATAGACCTACTGCTCTTCACGATGGTGTAGTGGTGGCGTCGTTGCCTTGAAGTCGGAAGGTTCGAGGTTCGAATCCACCCCAAGTCGCTGCGTAGGGACCTTGGGCAAGTCCTTCACTCGCAATTGCTCAGCGCTTCGGCGTGAAACTCGGTATTTAAACCGAACTGAATAGGCATGAACGTACGTACATGTATAGTGTATACGCCCAAAACCGGTAAGTGTGACGGCGGTTTGTTTTCTACAGCTGCTGTGCTTTATCGGTCGATACCAATTTGCTTAGCGATAAAAGGGTACCACAGAAGAAATTAAGAAATTAAATTTTTTGACGGGCACTCTAATTGGGAAATCAACATCCATATGGTCACAGCAATTGCTTCGGAGGACCAGATGAATGTCTGCATCTTATGTGAAGGGGGTTTGCTTTTTGCAATTAACAGCTGCTGTGCTTTATCGGTCGATACCAATTTGCAGAGCGATGACCCGACGGCGCATGCTTAGAAGCTAGACTTGTATAAAGTCCGACTGAAACAACTCATCTCCAACAGGTACAGAAAGTAGACTATTTTCGTGCATGTAGCCGACAACCAGTTGAAAATCCACAGCAGAAATGTTGGAAAAAGTCTGCGTCTTGCTCGTGCTGCTATGTGCAGGTTAGATGCCTTCGAAAACGGTGACTGAATATGATGGTGATTTAAGTGCCACAGAAGGCGTATAAATATTAGTGCTAGCATTAGTTGAGGCATTAATATCGTAGGCCTATGAGCAGTATTAGCGTAAGTATCAGGCCTACATGTACACTCAACGTCATAAGGAGCATTAGCAACTTCATCTAGCTTATGGTCCAGTAGTCTGGTATGGGACCCATCTCAGGAGCTGCGTTTGCTCAATGTTACTCTCACCGAAGCATTTTTCGTATACAATTCAAAACCGTATTTTTTGTCGTGCGGAGTTTGAAACGCCTCTAGGTGGTCATCTTGAAGAAGCACTAAGCCTATATAGAATAGTTACGAATGAACGAATTTGCTTTCTCGTATTTTCCTCTTCTCTGTTTATTTAAATCTGCGCTGAAGACTTTTATCTACAAACGAAACTAATAAGAAATCATCGATTGGACAAACTTTAGAAAATAGCCTAGTAGACTATTTCACGGCATATGAAACATTTTTAATTAGGCCTATATGTAGCAAGAGAACGCTGTAACTTAAGCGATCGACTGGAAGGTATTATCACAATAATGGCTGTCAATAGATCTAATTATAGGCCTACGCAAAAAATCTTGCTATAGAGGTCAATTTCATTTGGCCTATAATTATTATTTATCGCAGTCTCCGTTTCTGTTGGTTTTAGCTTCGGAAGCCGCCTTCACAAACAAGTGCCTTAAATGTATCTGCCAGGTAAGCATCAATTTGCTTAACATACACATTCAATGTAAGTAAGAATCGATGTAGCGCTGATCAAAATCAAATTTGCCCTGGCAGATAATGGTTGTAAGATTTCATTCTTCAAAGGCGGCTCACCCATTCTATAATGCCTTAGTGTTTAGCGATCACGACGGCTGTGACTCAGGCGATAGAATCGTCAACATCCGGAGATCAACTTCCGGCTTTTATTTGCAGCTTTTCTCTTTGAGGTTGTAACCTTCTGTGTAGTAAAGTATACTGGAATAGCTGGCGGTGTAGTGATGGGTTTGGTGCCTGGGAGTCGAATGGTTCCAGGTTCGAGCCTCAAGTCGTCGCGTTGGAAGTTGGAAACCTTGAGCAAGTCTTCACTTACAATTATTGCTTGTGCGCTTCGGTTTCAAACTCCGATGCAGTGTCCGCGTTTTAGACTGGAGCGCCTCTGAGTAAAGAAAAGACTTGAAGGGGCGCAATAGCAAATGCGCGAAATAAATAAATAACTAATTATATAAATAAACAAATAAAATAAGACAACGTCTGCCACTTTTTCTAATTAATTATACAAACCACTGCTACGTTCCGTAAAACAAACAGTGATGGCTTAGGCTACGAAATAGTCTACGTATAGGTTCATCAACCTGGAAACCATATTATTATTATTATTATTATTGTCTATCTACTATCGTAACAGGATCTGAGAACTAGCTGATCATGCAGGATCCGTATCATTCATAGGTGCCAGGGGCGGATCCAGGGGGGGCCAATCCGGCCATGGCCCCCCATTTAGAAATTTCTTTATTTTTGACCAGCTATTTTGCTCGGAAAGTAGACGTGGCCCTCCCATGAGTGGTTCCGTAGGACTTTGGCCCCCCCCTTCGAAAATTTCTGTATCCGCCCTTGATAGGTGCAATCACGTCCTAAAAGTTGGGGGGACCAAATGAATCACGTCCTAAAAGTTGGGGGGGGACCAAATGAATCACGTCCTAAAAGTTGGGGGACCATAATAATAAAGTTGGGGGACCACTCAAAAGTTGGGGGATGCGTCCCGTGGGTCCCATAGGGTGGTTGCGCCTATGGTATCATTCCCTTTCTTTATTGACTTCACATGTGTACTGTGTAGGCCTATGCCGCGGCTTGCGGTCTGCAAGCTTAGGCTATTTGATTTTTGTAAACAAATGTATGCCTACCTGCGCACTGCTGATCGTTTCTCAGGTCTATGGCTGCTCTGGTCCACCTCGTTGCTCTGGCTCAAGATCGGGTTTTTGATCCCTCCATTTGGAATTAGCGTAGGCTATGTACCGTCCTTCCTAAAAGGGCTCAAGTATACCGGGGTGCTGGCTCGTTTTTCTCATAAACGGCTCATTACTTGATCATTTCGAAGTGACTTGTTGCACTGAAGCGTTTGGGGTGAGGTGGGGTATGACGCACCGCAATACATATTTTACTTGCAAGTCGCGATATTAAACAGACAACATTAATTATTGTGAGTTTAACTAATCGTTTACGACTAATTATCAGCTAAACTGGCGATTATCACGAACAAATAACAGTACTGTGTAAATCCTTTGTTGCTGAACTAACTATCAACTTAGCACGTGCTATTTCGAGTTGTCATTCGCAATTTTCATCAAATGCACGAATAGCCAATCTGTCAAGTACACCACGAATGTTTTTTGTCAATGCCAGGTATAAGCTTATGCACAGTTGCACAGTGCACACAGAATCAGCGTGTTCAAGGCGCGCTAGTAAATTCATTAAATCAGTAGCCTATGCAATAATATTATTTTTCGTCTATTCAACATTGCGGTTGACAGACCGTAACCGGTTACAGTGTTCAGATGATGCAATCATCTTAATTGTTCAGATGATGCAGTTGTCATAATTACCATCAATCTTAAACACTAATAGGACACACAGCTTGTAATACAAAATGCAAAAAATGTAAAAATACCTTAAGTTGTGGTAAAGTGTCCGCACTTCACATTCGTTAAGGTACAAAACATAGCCTAATCCAAGCTGGTTCCACGTTTTCCTCTAAAAGTGTAACGTAGATTAGCTATGTCAACCCCCACCTAATCTAAAAAGGTTAGAGATAGATTTCTTTGCTCGGGGTTCGTACGCTGCGAGAGCCTCCAAAAATATACAAGTAGCCTATATACATAGTATTACATATATATTACATTATATATATAATATTAGGCCTATAAGTAGGTGGGATACCCAGCGTTGCCAGGGAAATTTCAGTTTTGCGCCTACACTCACACTATAAGTCTATAAGTCTGAAATTTGTCCTTCTATATCAGGGGTCTCAAAGTCAAGTCAGCACGTGGGCCGCATTTGGAAATTTGTAATGACTCGCGGGCCGTGCATGTGAAGCTATAGAATTAGTTATTTGTCATTGCATCATACAATACTGCAATGATGATACAACCCTGTAAAATTCACATAATATTATATTTTAAGTTACCGGTAACCATATTATAATACTAGTACTACAAACAAACTTGAAAACCTTCTCTTCTCTTCAGTCTTCTGCCGTTGAGCAGGTTTGTGACATGGGCGACCTCGTGATCCACTCCGACCTCCGCCATCCCGATCTGTCCCGTAAACGTCAGTTAGGGTTGCACTTGATTTGTCCATATCATGTCTTGGGAAATAGCCGAGGTGATTTCCCGTTGCCTTCCTCGCGGTTTGAGTAGTCACCTTCTACGCCGCTCACGTTAGCCAGCTGTTTCAGGGTTCCTGCTGAGCCTTCCCACCTCAAGGTGGTACTTCGGATACCTTCACCACTGATGGCAAAGCCTCAGCAGGCAATCCCCTATTCGACTGTCACGCCCACCCCACCGCGTCGAGGTGAGTTTGGGGACTTGAAAACCATGCTATCCCAATTATTGAAAAATGCGTAGGCGCTATAGGCCCTAATTGAAAAATTTATGCTGTAATCAAAATCCAAAATTAATTGACTCTAATTGTTTTAAGTAAGCCTATTTATCCTAAGCAATGTTCAGAGCAAGGCAACTCGAATTTAGTTAGAGACTCGGAGTATTCCTAAGTATTCAAAATTTTCTAATTGCTCTAAACCAAAGCCCCAAAATGATCTAGTGGGAATAAATATACCTGTTAGTGTCATTGCTGAAAACAAAGCAAATGGAAGTTAATTTCCAAAAAAAATACGCGGAAGTGACATTTTTCAACTTCTCATCATCTCGGGAGATACGATTATAACGGGGATACTGTATTTAGCGACACCGGCACACAAACTTCTGCTGTATCTATAGCATACTTCAGTACTTCTGCTTCGGCGTTGCATCGCAGTGAAGGTCCACAAAATCCTAACCCCATTGCATTT
This sequence comes from Lumbricus terrestris, assembly GCA_949752735.1. Classification (NCBI taxonomy): domain Eukaryota; kingdom Metazoa; phylum Annelida; class Clitellata; order Crassiclitellata; family Lumbricidae; genus Lumbricus; species Lumbricus terrestris. Next base: position 32,534,964 of record OX457040.1, read on the forward strand.
GCCTATAGGCTATCTGCTGTTATGAATTCTATGTCCACAGCAAAAGGAGTAGAAAGCAGTTTAAATCTTAAAGGAACTGCAAAATTCTGTTAAACCGATTTCTTTCTATGAAAAAATAAACCAGGTGGCTGTTCGTGGGCCGCTTTGATCGGGTTCGCGGGCCGCGTGTTTGAGACCCTGTTCTTTAATATGTAGGCTATCTATGTATGTAGCATATGCATGCTTTTCTGTCTGTTTGCAAGTATGGTGTATCCCACTAGAGGTTCCCAAACGGAACACTTTTGCGTTACGAACCAATTTGCAAATTATTCTGAAACAAGTTTGCTGGTCAACGCAGCTATTTTCAGACACTTGTTAATTTTATTATTATTGCCATTATTTTTTGTTTTAACCTGCGATTATCCGTTCATACTATCATTATTTTCATTATCATTGCAAATCCGCTGGTAGGCCTATAGGTGTTAAGCCTCTTCTGTGGCGAGATATGACTTCAAGAAGTGATGTCAGGCGAATTGTCGTTAAGAGAAATGGCGACCGTGCGACTCGATGATTGTGCAACGGTTGAAATTAATGGTGTTTAAAATTTGCAGGTCTAAACAACCGCATTGATTGTTAAAATGTCAGTATATCCGGATTAGAGCAATCTATGGGCAAAAATAACTGCGTTGACCTATAAATTTGCAAGAGAAGGTTTTGTAAAATGTTTCAAAACGCAAGAGTCACGTTTGAGAGCCTCTAGTAGGACAGCATACATAAAAACATACAAACAAAGAGACAAGCAAACGGGCAAACAAACAAACAAGCAAGCATACATGCATGCATGCAGAAGGACAAACTTTCAGATTTAAAGTATAGATATATATATATAATATATATCACATATATTTATATATATACATATGAAGCTTATATTAGGTCCATAATATTCACCGTTTCGTTGTTTTCTTTTTCTATTGGGCGAAACCGTATTTCAGGTTGAATCGCAATGCAATGCGAACATTGGATGCAACATGGATGCCGGGTCTCTGAGCTGTGGAGCTTACCAGATCAAGAGCCCATACTATACCGACTGCTATAAACCAGGAAGCGGTAGGTCTAATAATAATATATTTTTAATTATCACACAGAACATTATTAACAGGCGTGTGAAATTAGTGCAACTATATTATGAAGCACCTTGTCAGCATTTCCATGGGCGTTAAATGTAGCCCATTATGGATTCTATAGGGTCCCATATGAAAACACGCGTTCGATTATGGACTGCATGAAGGTATGCTGGTAGACTGGTTTGACAGTTCGTATGTATGTATGTATGTATGTATATATGTATGTATGTATGTATGTATGTATGTATGTATGTATGTATGTATGTATGTATGTATGTATGTATGTATGTATGTATGTATGTATGTATGTATGTATGTATGTATGTATGTATGTATGTATGTATGTATGTATGTATGTATGTATGTATGTATGTACATGTATGTATGCATCTATGTGCGACGATTGTGCGTAGTTATGTATGTATGTATGTATGTATGTATGTATGTATGTATGTATGTATGTAAGTATGTATGCATGTATGTATGCATGTATGTAAGTATGTATGCGCGTATGTATGTATGTATGTATGTATGTATGTATGTATGTATGTATGTATGTATGTATGTATGTATGTATGTATGTATGTATGTATGCATGTATGTATGTATGTATGGTCAGTGCCTAAAGTGTGGAAAAATAAGCGCCTGGACGGCCCATACCTCTCCAAAAGAAGTCCCTGGACGCCCCTTACCTTTCCATGCTGCGCCTACCAATAAGTGGCAGGACGCCATTCAGATTTTCAAATAAGTGCATGGACGCCGTCCATGCCCGTCCAGGCACACTTTAAGCCCTGTGTATGGTGTATGTATGTATGTATGTATGTATGTATGTATGTATGTATGTATGTATGTATGTATGTATGTATGTATGTATGTATGTATGTATGTATGTATGTATGTACGTATGTATGTACATGTATGTATGTATGTATGTATGTATGTATGATCCATGTATGTATGCATCTATGTGCGATGATTGTGCGTACGTATGTATGTATGCAAGTATGTATGGATGTATGTATGCATGTATGTATGCATGCATGCATGTATGTATGTATGTATGTATTTAGTATGTATGTATGTATTTGTATGTATGTATGTATTTATATATGTATGTATGTATGTATGTATGTATGTATGTATGTATGTATGTATGTATGTATGTATGTATGTATGTATGTATGTATGTATGTATGTATGTATGTATGTATGCATACATGAGTACGTGCATGTAAGCATACATGTTTATACCTGAAATATGTTTATCACCATCAAGTATCCTGCTAAAGCTGTAAATGGAAATGAGATGGTCTTGATTGAATTACACTGACTTCTGTACCTTAATAGGCTATAAACGAACCCAAATGATCTTTGCATAGGCTGGAAGCCGTGTGCCAATAACAAGATTTGCGCGGAGGGCTGCGTCCGTGCCTACATGAAACGCTACGGAACGTACTGCACTGGTGGAGCCACACCAACGTGCGAGGACTACGCTCGCATCCACAACGGTGGACCAAAAGGTTGTAAAAAGTCATCCACTGAGGGGTACTGGAAAAAAGTGAGAAGATGTTGTGGTGGTCAAAAGGGATGCGATTAAAGACTTCTTCAGATTCTCTCAGCTGTTCAACCAGATTTGCGAATGGAAAAGAATTAAATGATCCGTGTTAAAAAAATTGAATTCAACTTATGTTATGTCAAACAGTAGGCCTATTGTTTTAAATTGATGCATAAAGTTTACTTTACAAATGGTCCTATGATAAATAGCAGGTTGCAATATGCCGTGGACAAAATTTCATAAGCATCAAAGAGTAAATTAATAAGTGTTTATTGTAATGATGGATATTCTAAAAATTTACTGATAGGTTATTTTAACAAACATTTTCGATGGCGAAACCCAGGACGAAAGCAAAATCTGACTACTTGACTACTGAGTAGACTAGGCTACAACTGTAATTTACAATGCTGAATAAAGCTGATAAATTTCAAGTGGTTATTGTGTGTTTGTTTGTATGGGCATTTGTTATAGCGCCACTTCAAGCTCTCTCTACTCTCTCTACGCTCTCTATTCAGAGGCGCTCCCGACTACAGCGCGGACACTGCATCGGAGTTTCACGCCGAAGCGCTGAGCAATGGAGAGTGAAGGACTTGCCTAAGGTCCCTACGCGGCGACTTGAGGTGGATTCGAACCTGCAACACTCCGGCTGCAAGACGATGAACTGCAACACGGCGCCCCACAACAGATTTTGACTTTCCCAGTACCCGTCAGTGGATGTGTGTAGGCTACATTATCGAAGTACGGTAAAACAGGCTAACGACAATAATAAAATTATTAAGAACTCTTGAAATGTCAGTTTTTCGATGGTAACAACTAGGATTTTGATTCTGAGATGGTCAATCATTAAAATATGCACTTTTTCTTTTATTCTTTTACACTTCTGACTTTGTCCGTGACTTTTGTCTGGTGACAGTTTGACACTACATTTGCCCTGCTATTTTGTCCATGCCATTTCGTCAGTCCACCATACAAACAGTTGCTGGACTAAGTTAAATACCGGTCGAAAAAGTTCGAGGGGAAGTTTCGCCTGCGTCACCTCACTCACCTGTCGGTTAATTCATCTGACGAATCTCGCATTTTTACTCACCTTATTAATTTACGCAAAAGTAATTGTCACATACGATGAAAATAAAGCACGTGTTTATGTAGACGCTATGGCATGAACGCCATGAATTTATTAAAAATTTCGGCCTTTGTTCTGGATGAACATAGCAACATGGCATCCTCCATGCTGTCAGAAATTGCTGTAACAACCAAGCAATGGTTTTATCTTTAAGGAAAGGAGCAAACGGCACAACGGCACTCACAGGCGGGCACAGACATTAACCCCTTCGGATAAATCCCCTCCGGACAAGAGTACACAGGCAGAATTGACGAAGAGAATTCTCGCTAAATAGAAGTCGAATTGATACCAAATCATTTTGCTTAAATCCTTAGATTGAAGCTGGATTGATGAATATAGGCCTATTCTTGCTCTAATGGAAGCTGGATGAATCAAAATATTCTTGCTTAAATGGGAGCTGGATTGATGAAAATATTCTTCTTTAAATCGAAACTGGATTGATGAAAATGTTCTTGTTTAAATTGGAGCCGGATTGATGAAAATATGCAAGCATAAATAGAAGCTGGACTGATTAAACGAATTAATTTTTCCTCAGTAGGAGTTGGATTGATGAAAAATAATAGTTATCTAAATAGAAGTTGTATTGATAAAAACAATTGTTGCTCTTTAAATAGAAGCTGGATTGACGAAACGCGTTTTAGACATTTTCGCATTAACTACAGAAATACAAATGTAGGCCATGCGTACAGGAAAGGGAGTTTGTCCGGGGTTTTGTCCTAGGCTAAATGGCTTGTCCCTGGGGGTTATGTCCGTGGGGTTTGTCCGGGAGTTGTCCATGGGGTTAATATCCTACACACCTCACAGGCATATACTTGATTCGTATATGTGCGAGTTCATGTGGAGGAAACGAGTGATATTAAAGGGACTGGACGTGTTCAATGCAATTCTGACCACCACAGTGCAACTATTAGATCCTATTAGACCTCCCAATTATACATTTGAACATTAACAGTAACGAGTACGATTCTTTCATTCCAAAATGGCCCCCATTAGGGTTGGGGTTAGGTTTGCTGTAAGCTTACCCGGTATGTATATTCACACTTTGCGAATATTGCAATCCACAGGCGAATTAAAATTTGAATGTAAAATTGAGTACAATGGATTTCGATGTCGTCAGATGAATTAGCCAACAAGTGCCGGGAACGATACTGACAATGCCCCTCACCCCTTATTCATCAAGTATCTATTTCAATAATTGATGATCTCAAAATTGACCGAAAGGTGATTGTTACAAACAAATCTTATGCATGCATGCAGCTGACCATTAGACTGTAATACGTCATAGCATAGATTTTCGTTTATTCAACGATCCGGTCGACAAACCGAAACCGATTTCGGTGTACAATATTATGCAGTTGAAGCAAACACATTTACAAGGACGCAAATCATAGAAATCTTCGCTATACTAACAGAACAGGCAGCCAGCAATAATTGTATTAACCAAGTTATTAATAGGCACTCTCTTACAGTGCAGAAACCACAGAGAAAGGAGAATGTGGATGTGTGAGTGTGTGTGTTTGTCCAGAATTATGCGCATACAGTTTCGGAGCTGGAGGGGTTTGCGAACGGGGTGGAAAGGGGGCAGGGGAGGAAGGGGATGGGAAGGAGGAGGGGAGGGAGGAGGTTTTGGGAAAGAGAGGAAGGGAGGGGGGAGGGGGATGGGGTAGGGGTTTGAGGGAGGGAGAGGTCAGGGGGAGGGAGAGGGGAAGTGGAAGGGGAGGGAAACGGAGAGGAGAAGAGTGGGAGGAGGAAAAGGAGAGGAGAGGGAGGGGATCCTAAAATTCCCGGGCAACGCCGGGTATTTCAGCTAGTTGCTCATCAGTCTTTAAAATTCGATATAAAAATTCTTAATTTTGGCCAAGATATTGGCAAAATTTCTTAGGGGGTATTTTTTATGGCCAACCCTGTATATATCAGTATTCAAAGATGACTTGAGGTGTTTGGAGATGTCATGGGAGGAATTTGAAAAACTGGCGATGGGCAGGGATGAGTGGAGGAGATGCTTTGCCCGATGTGTAGACCTGCACGGGAAGGGCTAAGTAAGCTAGTAAGTAAGTAAGTAAGTAAGTAAGTAAGTACCTCTGATGATTCAGCATGGCGTGGCAAAACACATTATAATTGGATCAGAAGCTATGAGTATGAGGCTTCCGTCAACTTTAGATAGAACTTCATTGGATGGGTCATACGTGTGTGCGTGGGTCGGCTGTATGTGACTCGCAGTTTTCTATGCATTGCTTACTTTACTGATGACATTTCTGCTCTCGATTTATATTAAGCATCATAATTATATTATTTTAGCGTAGAAGGCGTCTCTGACCGATTCAGGTTTCTTTGACATTTTGATTCTTAATTGTAAAAAGTGATGGTTACAATGCAGATGCTTTCTTCCAGACAGATGAAAATTTGGGGGACGTATAACAAAACGTGGCATATAGGCTATCCGTGCTAATAATAATTAATCAATTATTCTCCTCAGTTCTCACAGTTACTACTATTAGCCCATTTTCAGAGACTTAACGTGTCAAATTACCCCCCCGTACACGTAGGCCCTATATAGATAAAAAAGTCGGTTAATAAACAGCTGTTGTTGAAACGTTGTCTAAAAACTTGTTGGGTTACCGATTTTCACGATATCTAAGCGGAACTGAATGTTTTATCTATATAGGCTACCGTGGGAAGTCAACAATGATATCAGTCAGCACAACTGAAGGTCTGTGACCCAGAGGAAAGACGTGCGTATAGCTATTATCTGGTGTGAATTTGATTTGTTTTCCACAGCTGTGCTTTATCTGTCGATACCAGCGATGACCGGAGGAGATATGTATAAAAGCCGACAGATAAACTCAGCTCCAACAGGACTTCGTTCAGAAAGTAGAAAGTTTTCTTCGCCGAAATACAACTGAGCTTAGTTGAAATCCGCAGCAGATATGTTGGCCAAAGTCTGCGCCTTGCTAGTGCTTTTCTTTGCAGGTTAGATGTCTTTCGGCTGCCGATACCGATTATTTCAGTGCAACAGTAGGCACTAGCATTAGTTTTATGCATTAATATCATTATGAGCTTAGTATTGGCACCAGTGTTATAAGGTAATAAGAAACACAAACAGCCTCGTCTGCGAGCCTATTGGCCCAGTGGTCTGGAATGGGCTTCCTCACGTGCTGCGCCCGCTTCCATGCAGGAACTCTTACTGAAGCATTCTTATTCAGCTCAAGACTTAAATTTTTGCTGCGCTGGAGCTTGGAACGCCTCTAAGCAGTCCCCTTGAAGATTCGATCGTTATAGAAAATTCTGAATGAATGAATGAATTAATTTCGATGCTATCTCGTTACGAATGTTTTCTTTTCTCCGTTTAGTTTCATCTGTGGCAAAGACTTCGATCTCAAAAGAGTCAAAACAGCATTAGTTAAAACCGACGTGCAAACAAGTTTTGGAAAATAGTAGACTATATTGTAGCACGAAATATTTTTAATTATGTATTTCGAGATCGCTATAACTTAAACGACCGACTGTAACGTATTTCCAAATGGCTGTCAATCATGGCTGCACACGAGGGTATACGGTACGCGGGTATAATGCAGTGTGTACTGACCCCATTTTTTCCGCATAGACAGTGTAGGCTACTTAGTTCTGAGAACTAAGGTAGGCCCAATAGGCGGGTATGGCCTACAGCGTATATTTATCTCAGATTGTTTTTAAAATTAACACAAAAACGCGTAACATAGAAAGAAAGAGATTAATCGAAAATCATCAGAGCAATAAAGCGATGAGATGACTAAAAAGGATCACCAGAAAATTCGATGACTAAAAAGGGTCGTCAGAAAAAGAAAATAAATTTTTTCGACTTTAACGTGTACTCATATCAAATTATTTTTACCATTAGGCTACAGCCCTGCTGTTAATTATGTAGGCCAAAAGACTATTATCGCATTCAGGTCCATTGCATTAACCCTGCGTTACAATGTTACCGTTTTTGTTGGTTTTAGCTTCGGAAGCTGCCTTCACGAATGCCTGCCTCAACTGCATCTGCCAGGTAGGCATCCATTTACCTAAACACATTCAATGATATTTGATAATATATCACCTATCTAGAGAATTAAATTTGCTCTGGCAAATAAGGGTCGCAAGATTTCATTCCTCACGGGCAGTTCCCCCATTCTACCTTGGCGTTTAGCAATCACGGCTGCAATGCCTCAGATGAAAGAATAGTCAACATCAGGAAATCAACTTCTGGTTTCTATAGTCTTTATCTTTGAGGCTGTAGCCTTCTATCGCATATGCATGTGTGGGACGCGGTGGTGTAGTAGGTATGTTCGCTGCCTTGCAGCCGAAGGGTCGCAGGTTCAAATCCACCTCAAGCCGTCTCTTAGGGACCTTGAGCAAGTCCTTCAATCGCAATTGCTCATGCGCTTCGACGTGTGAAACCCCGATTCAGTGTCCGCGCTGTAGACGGGAGCGCTTGTGAGTAGAATCTGGAAGGGGCGTTGTAACAAGTCCACATATATATATATACATATACATACATATACATATATATATATATACATAATTACATATATATATACAAGGTGAACGGAAAAGCCGAACCTTATAATAAATAGACTAAAAATAAACTATAAACTTAACCATTTTTTTAATTATGCGCTATTCCAGTTAAAACTGGATGTCATCTAAAGTGCTTCAAGGAGCGTAGAGCGACTGAACTAAAGGGGTCAACAACAGGCGCACCTTGAGCGAGAAAGGCAGTTGTTGACTTGTTGATGCGCTATCCTGCAAGCTTTGGTACATTGTATTTGGTCCGTTGACGAGAAACTGTCCACTGTTGCTTCACCTTCGAATAACCAAAGTGATCGTCGGCAGTTTGACGTCGGAACACTGAAGAAAAAACATCACTAGGGGTCGTTTGCGAATTATTTTGTTCAAGCTGTACGCCTATTCGAGTCAGCAATTAGTCAGTGGCGAGCGCGTCTATTTGCGTATGTTGAGGCCGAAGGAGATAATTTTGAGCACGCATTATATCTAACAAATGATAATTATCTCATTTGTAACCCTTAAACTGAAGTTTCTCCATGTTTTATTAAAATGTACCAATTATTTCATAAGTTATCGTAGCAATAAGAGAGGTTCGTTTTTCCGTTCACCCTGTATATATGAAGCTGCGTAGCATGTAGTCATACATTTTCTTTCAATTGAATAAAACCGCGTTTATTTAGATTGAGTCGAATTGCGATCCGAACATTGGATGCATCGAGGATGTCGGATCTCTGAGCTGTGGTCCTTACCAGATCAAGGAACCATACTGGATCGACTGCGGTTCGCCCGGAGGCGGTAGGTCTAATAATAATATAGGCCTACCTATTATTATAATCAAATTGGACCAACTCTGGACGCCAGCGTGTGTAAAATTAGTCACTAGTTTCAAACGTCCTATCAAAATTTCCATTGGCGCTCAATTGGACCCACAATCCCACATAGACCTAAATAGGACCTCATATGAAAACAAACGTGTTCCATATGGGCTGCATCCGGGATGTTACAGTAGGCCTATGCTGGTAGCCAGTGGTATGCGATTAATTCCAGAGTTCAGATTCTAGCGGAAGTGGGTGGGTCTATAAGGACTCGGTTAGACACCTAGAGATCAAATACTAGGCTTACAAGCATTCAGTTCCATTCCAGAATTGATTATAAAAAAGCACAGTGAGGTGAGTGAGTGGACTCACTAAAAGCAGGGCTGTACTCAAGGGTATATGCGGGTATACGGCGTATACTCACCTCCGGGAAAAAATGACAGCGTATACTCACCTCAAAAAGCGAGGGTGCACGCGGGTATACAGCGTATACCCACCTCAGTAAGACCAAGTGGGTACACGCAGGCAAAAATCACGAATTAAGAAGGGGAAAAGCAAGAAAGCAGAGCGTTTTATGCAGTTTTAAAGGTTTTCTGTGCGAAATATCACGGCAAAAACTTCGATGACTAAAAAAAGGTCTTCAGAATTTTTTGGCGGAAGGAAGTGGGAAATTTTCCATGGAATTTTGGCCGATGAAAATTTTTGCCCAAAAAACCCGATTTTTCCGGCGGCAGCGTGTACTCACCTCAAAAGTTCTGAGTACAGCCCTGACTAAAAGTGATATAACTTCTGTTCTATTAGAAATAATTTTGGATGAAACTTGGCCATTGTGCGTAAATATTATTGTAACATTTGATTTACAAATTCTTACATTTATCAACCCGGCCCTGTGCGGGTCCCTCAAAACTGCGGGCTCGGTTGATGCAGGACCCTTACTAGTGTGGTCCTTAGCTCCATGTAAAAATATTTTTGGGAGAATTTTAAACGGGGCACCCTCCTAACTTATACCTTTAGGTTAAAAAATATTATCACTGAAAATTTGGGCAGATTTTTTTGAGTTTTAGGGGTCGCTACCGGACGTAACATATATCAATGTAAAGACACAGGCGAAACATGGAATATCGTATATTGTATACTATTACTAGTGTACATGTATGGTTGAATGCACAAATTTAAATAAATTCTGGTGGGCAATGGACCGTGCTGGAGGTGGACTAGTGGCCTGTGGACTGGTTTACTATTTTGGACAAAACGCATACACGGACATAAAAATGTTTTCCAGTTAATGTTTCCATTATTGCATCAGTCTTTTGCGACGATAGGTATATATTTCTTCACAATCAATATAGCAGACTCTGCATCTGTAACAGACCTTCTTCTTTATTAGTGTTCTACCATTAGGGGGGCCCGGTAGAGTAGTGGTTAACACGCTGGCCAAGAGTGCGAGAGGTAGTGAGTTCGAGCCCCCGTTGGGCGGATTTGCTTTGTAGGCTGCCATCGGCGCCGTGTAATTACAAAGCTGTCTGTTCAGTTGGTAGTTAAGTTTAATTAAGATTACTGCATAACCTGTAAATGTAAAGCGCAGTGCGTCTTGCAGGCGTTTAATTAAAGAAAAAATATTATTATTATTATTATCTGATCCTCATTATTTGTTTGAAGCTTGTTATACATGTTCATGAGTGTCACTCCACGCTTTGTAAGGTCATTCACAACTTTCACTGAGCTCGCAGTGGTCTAATCTAACTTGAAGTTCTCGTGTCGTTTGATCATGTATATCAACGTCTTATTGGAGAAAGTTGAAAAATCTCGTGTTTTCAATGACAAAATCTTCCAGTTGCATTGAGCTTATTATAGCAGGTTCCAAGGTTCTTCTTTGAAGTGGATGTTCGATCCAAGTTTTGTCCAGAGTAGCAATCATTTGGCGCTTGGTATAAATGGAAGCCCCATAAATCAAAGAACGCAAAAGACAACAATTCCTCTGAAAGATACCAAAGGTCATCTAAACATTTCTTCATTGCAACGTCTGCAACTGCACTATTTTATCTCCCTGTATTTTGTCAATGTCCTTAAAGATCTGCTCTCTACACGTCAAGTTGAGGAGTATAGATGGTGCATACGGTGCTTGAAACCAGACTTTGACGTATAGCAGGCAGATGCCAGCCATACCCTTTATTCTCTTCTTGTTGACTTGAATTATTTCTTGAACATCCATATCTTGACACTGTAAATGCTCTTGCCGATCAGCGGAAAATCATTATGTCCTTACCCTTCGGTGAACCAAGAGAAAACATAACCACTGCCTCCAACTTAATTTAGGCATATGTGATAGCGACATGCACTATACAACAAATCCTTGTCCAGCTTCTGTTCCAACAGGATGCAGGCACCATTTCTAAGTCCACTGTTCACTGATGTGGTGTCAAAGCACATAGATTTGATTTGATCAGTAATGCCCCAAGTCACAACCGCTTCATACACTGCAGACACTGAAGATTTTTTTTGTCCCGATGATAACTTCTGTAAACCGAGGATCTGGTCAACACTCTAGAAACGAGGACATGAAGACGGTCTACTATTTCTTTACTGCAGTCTGCAGATGTCTTCCAACAACTGTCCATCCCAGTGAATTATTAGAGGAACTCCTGGTTGGCATTCAGCTTTCAAGTTTTCATAAATTTTTGCCGATTCTTTATTCACTGCTTAAGCATTGAAAAACAATAGAGATTGAACTCTGCGGTATCATTGCCAAGACATTGTAGTGCGAAAGAAAGTAGGCCTACAAGTGTTGCATTTCTGTTACTCACTTTCACCGTGGCATTGTCAAGACTTAGGTCTATTGCCAACTTTGTGTTCTCTTTGACAATAGCGAAATTATGCAATATACACGTAAAAACCAAAATGAAGCGAAATTGCCACCAAAAGATGCAATGGCTGTGAATGCATTATAAGAAAGTCAATAAAATAAGTAAGTAGGTGGCAATCATGATGTCGGAGATGCTAATAAATATGTGAGTATAGTTGTCTATCAAATTCTATCATAGCGATTAACATGGCTGGAAAGCATATTAATGGAAATTGCGCATAGTGGACTACAAATCCCAAATTAATTCTAACCTTGAACTTTAACCTCTGGTAGCGACCCCTAAATGTCCTCAGATTCTCTCCAAAATTTTTCTCAATTTTTTTCTCATCAATAGAAACCAACTTAGAGGGTGCCCCGTAATAAAATCAAACTTTTAAAAATAAGGACCACCCTAACCCTTACTTAGCGTCCATCTAAATGCGGGCCTGCACACAAAAAGTCCAATGTTTCACGAATCAATCAATATTCGTCTATTAGCAATTCGCTCCCTGTTTCTGCAATATCAACAGGTATGGTATGGTTTTGGGGAAATTGTAACTTTTGACCGAAGAGTTCGAATAAAAAACTTTTAAAAGGTCGTCAGATCTTAGGGCGACGAACTTTTTTCAAACCCAAGATTTACGGCCAGAGGCCACAACGGAAATTTCTTTAAGACCCGAGACCAAAATTTTTGCCTCCCTTCGAAAATTTCTGTATCCATCCCTCTAAGGACCCACACATGTGCAGAAGTTGTAGCTCTGCATGTCAAAATCAGTAGTTTTAAAATAACTTGACAATTTGTTCTGATATTTTCAAAACTCATTTTCACTATAATAATTAACCCGAAAAATATCCTGCATGTGTTGAGCCCCGAAAGCGTGGGGCCCTTGTTCGGTCATAACATGTCGAACATGCCTTAATCCGGCATTGATGATTTCTGCTGAATCGGCAAATGTAAATTACATGGATGCATGTGATGCGGGAATATCACTGATCTCTGTACTTTAGTACAAGCGACCCACGAAAGAATCATTGTTTAAATATTTTTTATGATTTTTGTGTACACCGCAGACTGGCAGTCGTGTGCCAACAACATGGCTTGCGCGGAGGGTTGCGTCCGCGCCTACATGGATCGCTACGGAACGTACTGCACTGGTGGATCCACACCGACGTGCGAGGACTACGCTCGCATCCACAACGGTGGACCAGCTGGCTGTACATGTACCTGTACTGACGGGTACTGGGACAAGGTCAGAACCTGTTGTGGTGGTCAATCCGGATGCGATTAAGGACTTCTTCAGATGCTGCTGTCAACAACTGCTCAAGAAGATTTGTGAAGAGAAAAGAATAATATTAAATGCCTCGTGTTTAAATGCATTTCGTGTTCAACTTCTGTCTAACATTAAATACTGTTTTAAATTGTTGCGTGAAGTTTAATTTACAAACAGCTGTTGCTGGCTGGATTAAATTGAATAGGTCTACCGGTCGAGGGGAACGATACTGCCAGTGGCGTAGACAACGTGGGTTTCGGGAGTTAAAACCCCCCCATTGGCCTAAGGAAAAAAGTTTTTTAAAGGTTGTTTATCCACTTAAATAAGAAAAAACAATTGCTTGTAGTAACAATTGTTTTTCTTACTTTATTCCCTTTGTTACTTTATTCCCTTTTTATTTACTGTAAAACTGTTGGGTTGGTGTCAGAAAGGGCACCCGGCCAGGCCATAAACCCCAAACCCCCTTTCAAAAATTCCTGGTTACGACACTGGACACTGCCCCTACACCTTACCTCATCTTCACCGACCAGCAAAGCCTACATGTACGTATGCATGTAGCTGATCATTATTATAGCGCCACAATATGACTGCTGAACCGACTTTTAGATCACCTAAGTAAACAGCATCTAGATCAATGTATGGGCACTTGTTATAGCTAGCGTCCTTCAAGATTAGGCCTACTACTCAGATGCACTCCGGACTGCAGCGTGGGCACCTAATCGGAGTTTCAGCCGAAGCGCATGAGCAGTTGCGAGTGAAGGACTTGCTCAGGGTCTTTAAGTGACGGTTTGAGGTGGATTCGAAACCCGTAGCTGTCCGGCTTCAAACGCCGAATACACCTCTACACCACCGCGCCCTATTATAATTGTTATCATCCTTGACCAAGATGCAGCAAGATCATCTTTAAAGAAATAAATCTCGAATAACTAGAAGTCGACTAAACTCCAATGCAGGGCTGTTTTTAAGGAATTTTTAGAACTGCACAACTCCTTTCCTTTCCCATCCTCCACGGTAAATTACTTCCAATCGGTGGACAATGGCCTATTTTGATAGTTTTAACTGAACAAAAGTGCTTCTACAACTGCACAAATCCATTTAGAACTGCACATTTTGTGTACAACTGCAAGTGAAAAAAGCCCTGCTCCAATGACAAGCTGTTGCGTGTACGTTGAGCTGCATGAACCAGCAATTAAAGTCTTCCATTTGACTCGGAAATCAGTTAAATATCTTATTGTTTGAGATCAAAATTATCAGCGCGGAAATGAAGAAAACGTGATAGGCCTACATGTAAGTGCAGGATGTTATCGAACTGTTCACATTCTTTTCTTGCCAATAGGTTCATGCTTTCATCTTCAGACAAAAGATCTCAGCCGAAAACTGAATTCATTCAAGCCATCATGTATGGGTGTGAATGGACTGTTGGACTTCCAATCAGAAATCATTGAGCGTGAGCTCATATTTTCATTTCCTGAAAAGCAATATGTGCTATTGACCTGAGAGATCTTTTTGATGTTTTGGGCTCAACCGTCGTCATACACAATCTTTCTCTCCAACCTCTCTCTGTGTGTCTCCCGCCACTCTGTGTCTGTGTGTGTGTGTCTCTCCCCGTCTCCCATGTCTTTGCTTGTCTGTGTCTCTTCTGTCACTTCTGTCTCTCACTTTCCACTCTCTGTCTATCTGCCTATCTGTCTATCTGTCTATCTCTCTGTCTCTGTCTCTGTCTCTGTCTCTATCCCTGTCTATGTCTGCCTGTGTCTCTGTCTGTCTCTGTCTCCGTCTCTCATGTCTCCGCGTGTCTGTATCTTTTTCTGTAACCTCTCTCTCTCTCTCTCTCTCTCTCTCTCTCTCTCTCTCTCTCTCTCTCTCTCTCTCTCTCTCTCACTTCCCACTCTATGTCTATCTGTCTGTCTCTATCTCTGCCTCTGTCTCTACCTCTGTCTCTGTCTGTCTCTGTCTCAGCCTCTGCCTCTCTCTCCCTCTAATATCTCTCTTTTATCCTTCTCTTCTCTCTCACTATATGTATCTCTCTCTTTCTCTCCCTTTAATCTCTCCCTCTTTCTTCTCCCTCTTTCTCTCTCTCTCTTCGCTCTGTCACCGTCCTCTCTCTCTCTCTATCCATCTATTCCCCTTCCCTCTCCCTCTCCTTATTCGATGTTTCTCCATCTCTGTCGGTCTCTGTCAATGCATGTCACGGTTCACAGTTCACCGATCACGTCATCGCTACATCTGCGAATTTGCAAATAGATCCAGTTCAAGTAAAACAATGCCTCTCGCCAATTCGATATTACCGCAAACTTTATCGCTGATCTTGCCAATAAATGCTAACTCGCTGTGAACTCTGACGGCTAGAAAAGTTCCAGATTATTTCTGCAGTTGGCCTACTTTACAGATGCACATCAGAAGTGCACGTTTGAGTCGTTGAAGCGTTGTTTGTGTTCTGAATATTGTTTTGGCCAGACTATAAAAATCTTTTGGACGATGGCACGATATGGTAGATTCGATGTTTAGATGTGCTTGCGTTTCAATTTGCGATGCTTTGGAATTTTACAGAGTGCAGGCCAATGAACGGCAGGCAATTGGCAGCCATGGTGTCAACAAGGCCGTAGCTAGGGGTGTGTTTTGGGTGTTTGAACACCCCCAAAATGTAAAATGTTAAAAATAATAGAATGTATTTACGAGCACTTGATGTAAAACCCATGAAATAAAACCATGAAAACACCCCCGAAATGAAAAATGTAAAAAATTGAATTAATTGGTGACATTCTCTGAAGATTTCGGCCTGATGACTAAAAAAGGCGTCAGGTTTTCAGGAAGGGACATAATTAATTCGTGACATTTTCTGAAGATTTCGGCCGGATGACCAAAAAAGGCCATAAGTTTTTCGGGCGGGAAACACCCCCGAGATCAAATCCTGGCTACGGCCTTGCATGGTGCTGCTGCCATCTAGTGCCACTGTGCAAAATCAGATTCGAAACTGCATGGTATATGGATACCTGCATCCGTTGCTCTGGTCAGTTACGTTGCATGCAGACTCAGCTGCTGCCCAGCCTCAGAGACAGATGAACAAAGGATGCTGCTGCTGCTGTCTCATCATCATCTCTGTATGCATACTGAGAAAGTATTATAGCGACAGAAGACAAACAGAGAACCAATAACAGTCGAATGGCTCAGTATTATAGTGTTCGAAATTGAGCAAACATCTTTATTTGTCAAGCTAGATGTGTACCAGCATTTCATGCAATTTATTCATATGCATAAGGCGGTCTCTGTAACTGCAAAGCTAATACTTATATATATATATATTATATTGCAAACATATATATTATATATATATAGGCTAATATCAAAATTATAATTATATAATATATGAGCGACGTTAATTTTCTTTATCTGCAGATAAGTCTACAGGCATTTAATTGAACTATTTGCAGGCGTATTCAGCCAAACGTGTACTTTATGGACTTTATTTCTTGCAATAATAAGTAGGACCGTAATAGGCTATACAGTTTAATCAAGAAGACAAGAAGAGTAATGCCAGCCTGTTCTTTAGGAGGCATATAGGTAGTTCACCGAAGGTTCTGTATTCCTTCGGCGAATTGTAGCGATCAATCGGCAGCCTCTATGCTTCTCACATAGGCGTAGAAAGAGTTCATGCACCGTGTGTATAAAAAAGACAGAAATTTGGGTCATTTAGGAGAAATCTCAAGTGAAAGTTATTTTATAAACGGCTGATCATTTCTGTTTCCAAATAGTCATGACCCGACAAAAGCAGAGTGAAATGAGATGGCGTGCGGCACGATTATATTGCAAATTCGATCCAGGTCTGTTGTGCAAATTCGCGTGACTGCTTTGGATATTTAATAAAACCATCTGAAAACCGAGTCTCAATAAGCGATGACGCCGTGTCGTGCTGAAGCCATCGTGATGGTTGCGTCGTCATATATATATAGGCATTCAGTCAAGATCAGCCGTCGACTGGTGAAGAAGGTTTGCGTGTGTGTGTGTGATAATATATCCCGCTTCATCGTAGTAGTATAGGCCTATCCTGCTGTGTATACGACGTTATGGATTTCTAGATCGCTGCAGCTGGAATAATACGTTTATCTTCTATTTGCCTCGAAACTTTCACCGACTTCTGCAGGCAATATCATCTTGAGATGGCGGCAGACGATTGAGGTAGGTTCGTCGTTTTCCATTCTTCCGTCACCCATAAAAGTCTGCAGTCACAGCCGTCAGATTAAGGAGGCTATTTTCACACTTAAATCATGAAGAATTGGGCCTAGCTTGTTCGTCTGCGTCCAGGGCATGATCGTTTTTAACGGGCGATGATTATATTTGGTTCTGATTCGGAAACTGATTCGGAAAACAGGTCATGAGACATTTCTTTTATCGAAAGTCGTTTTCGTGATTGAGAAACTGGGACAATTTAGGTCTAAAATAGTCTACATTGTTTAAAGAAAAGCACTTCTTTATAGAAAAACGGTCCTACATAATATATATGGATGAAAATGAAAAACTCGCCTCACTTTCCAGGTCAAACGTGTAAATTCGATGGTCTATTTTAAAACATAGTTGTCGCTTTCCCCTTTTTTATTGTTTATGTAGGCCTAATGCTTCGATTAATTGAGTGT
This sequence comes from Lumbricus terrestris, assembly GCA_949752735.1. Classification (NCBI taxonomy): domain Eukaryota; kingdom Metazoa; phylum Annelida; class Clitellata; order Crassiclitellata; family Lumbricidae; genus Lumbricus; species Lumbricus terrestris. The sequence goes on from OX457040.1 coordinate 32,552,834, forward strand.
CTCTTATCATTTTCTTAATTTTTTTATGATGTTCCTTACGCTGTCTCCGTAGGCCATTTGCAAGGGTTTAACTTAGGTCTATGCCACGAACTATTTGACCATTGAATGCTATAATTTGAGAAATAAATTAGCACAGTAAGGCTCTACAATGTTAGATCTATATTTATAAGAGTTATTTTGATATCAACTTTACAGGCCATAGGGTCTAAGCCAATATTTTGAGTAGGGTCTACAATATTTAATTCAGTACACAGCTATAGTTTAGTTTTTTTTATTGCGTTAGCTTATGTCGATCAGCATGAACTTATCTGGACTTAGCCTATGTTTCCAATTTAAATTTGAAAATATTTTAATACTTTTAATTTTCGCAATTTCTAACTACAGTAAAGTTATAATAAAAAAATTACTGTTGTAGATCAACATCACTTAATCAGTGTTAGCCTTCTGATAAAGTTGTGTTATTTGCTCAAGATTAAGATCCAAATGTTTTAAATCTAAAATGTATTTCAAGACGTAACAAAGTCAACTTATTTTCAATTTCGTTTTTTTTCATTTTTCATTTTTTTTATTTTTTAGAATAAAACGACGTTTTCCCGGATTTTTAAATTCTGTTTCTACCTGTTTTACATCTATGCCTTTAAATATGCAGCAATTTAAAAATTTCAATTCAGTTTGATTTAGAGTAACATAAGTCTGAGTATGCGCAGCTGCGAACACTGACACAAACGCACACACAGTGACGGGCTGTCATTTATAACGACAGCTTTCCGGCCGGGCTGAAAATTCTATTTATGCATCGTTAAAACTCGTTACAACTTGTTGTTCGTCGCATAAGCTATTTGTATGCTGCACACCTCACTTACACAAATACACGCACCTGCATCTGCAATGCTGCATGCATAAAGGATGTGTCATGAATGCAAGGCATGAGTGAGTGTGTCTCACGGGTGTTCTTTATCATCATTATGATAGAAAATTGAATGGCTTTGATAATGTTAGATAAGTAAGTCAGTATAAATTATACGAACCTCGAAGATTATTCCGCCTAAGCTATATATAGATCATAGATGCATAATGATGGAGAGGATGAGGAAAAGGACGAAGAATAGCAAGCAGAGAGCGTGGGAGATAGGGGCAGATTGTGTGTCGGAAACAAAGAGGCGCTACAAACAAAGAGGCGCTAATTTATTTATTTGCCCATTTCTATATATAGCGCCCCTTCAAGCGCACTACTCAGAGGCGCTTCCGACTACAGCGCTGGCACTGCATCGGAACCGAGCATGTAGAGGGATAGAGACAGATAGAGAAGGTGTCAGAACATTGCAGAAGATCTGATCCCTGCTCCTCTCTCACACGAATAGGATGTTCAAAATAATGTCGTCGATTTTTGGTTGGGCTTTTCCAGTCATCTCCTCTCCTTCCATTCAGTAGCTCAGACCCTCCTTACTTCCTTTCTTCCTTTATCCAGTCGTTCAGTTTACACTTAAGTATCCTAATAATTTGCTTACTTTTCCCGTATCGACCTTTCCGTTTTTTAAATATGTAGGCCTATTGACTCTTTCTCTCCAGTCTCCATCCTTTTTCTACCGTTGTTTTTCTTTTCCTTCCTGCACGCCAATCTGCCTTCTCTAATTAATATTATTTCATCAGCTGTCTAATTATTTAGTTGCTGTTTATAATACATTTCCTTTGCTTCTCTTTCTGCAATTTTATTTTTGGTTCATGGATCATACTAATTAAGTTATACAGGAATCGATTTTCATTTCCGCTTCTTCTAGGTTTTCATCCTTCCTTCCCTAATTCCTCTTTTTTGTCTCTCTCTCTCTCTCTCTCTCTCTCTCTCTCTCTCTCTCTCTCTCTCTCTCTCTCTCTCTCTCTCTCTCTCTCTCTCTCTCTCTCTAAATCCTTTTCTAGCTAACCGGTCTAATTATTTCTGCCTGCCAGGTTTCTCTTCGTCTCCCAAGAAAAAGCTAGATTACACAGAAAAATATCAATAAACTACCATAAGGTAATTTATTTGTTTATTTATTTTTTGAAAAGCCGAGTCAATAATGACATGGCTACTCTCGTCAAAAGATAAAACATCAAAAATATGAAGAAATTGCACACGATTCTGATCTTTAATAACCAATCACAGTCTTGCCTGTCAAAAACCAAAGTTTGCTATAGCCTGCCGCTACTACTACTGCTCATAAGCACCCGCAGAACTTTTTGTAGGTGGGGCAAAAAACGATTGCCAATTAAAGTTGATTTTTTTTAAATAGCGAGAGCTTGAATAATGCAATGCAGGAAATTAAGAACATAGATATTTTCGTAGAGGTTTCTTTATGTAGATATATCAATTTCACTTTATGTACCGTATCATTTTAATATGAATAGTGTTTTTTGTTGAATAAACTTGTTAAAATCAAAAGTATTAGTTTAATCGAAGGTCAATGAATGTTCCTGAATGTAAGGGGCGTTATATATAGGCTATGTTCATACAATGAACGAATGAATAAAATGAAAAAGTAGGTGTCAGTTCTACACGAGCATGTACTCCCTCTATAGTCGTAATTTCTAACTTCTAAGGCGCCACTAGAAGATAATTTCAAAGCACCATGCAGCTTATTCACGAGCGGCTGCATCGAGTTGTAGGGCTGTCCAAAGGGTATTCATAATGAGGTAATCAGAGGTATGAATCTGCAATAGGAGCAGAGGAGCTGTCAAGGCGGGTGTCTTTTAGGATTGGAAGGTGGAGGATGCTCGGATCAGATGAATATACTACGGGCATGAATTCTTATTAACGTATCGCCAGCTTTTGAGTGGAAATCCCGATGCTTGATAAATAGAGTCGTTATCAAAGTCTCTCTTGTCTACGGCTTGACCTCTTTGATTCTGCATGTGGGCCTACTGGCAGAAATATGGACAAATTTAAAGACTACTATACAGAGTTGTTTTTATTTATAACGCTGGAGAATAAGCAGGTCTCCCTGACGCAATTTCAAAATTTTAATTATTAGGCCTATTACTTATTGATAGGCCTATTTGTGCATTTCTGATTATATTGCATCACAGCGAGAGATTCCAAATCAAGCAGTTCTTTAATGAATACCATTTGCATGGGCGATCTCAGGAGGGGTAAAGCACAATGGTCAATAATTGGTCACGGATACAAAGTTTGAAAAGTGCAAGTCAGAAAGTTAATAGCATGTTTATATTTAAAGAGACATTTTAACGTATACGTTCGTGAGTCTCACTTTGTAGGCTATATTTTTAGTGCTAAGAAATGTGTTAAAAACCCAAAAGTAGTAGTCAGAAAAGTAGGTGTCAACTTTCCGGGGTCGGGAGGGGCAAGGTCCCCTCTTGCTACTATGTGCGGGCGCCCATGCTACTGCTGCTACTGGCCGACTGCTACTACTGATGTGCTTCCTGTCAAAATGCCTGAAGCCGCCCTGACGTCCCTCGTCGGACTTTCCTATGTATCTGCGTCGCTGCCATCTCCTGCAATCGTTTCGCTATTATCGACGACCCGAACTGACGCAATTTTCTTTCTCCGGACGACGGACGAACTGGAAACGCTCATCCATCGAGGGATTTGCGGCTGCTGAAAGCTGGAAGCAAAGAGGCGAACAGCAGCAGCAGAAGCATCAGCAGCAGCAGCTGTTAATGCGATTATATGGCAGCACAATTCTGACCAGCTTTACGCATCGGTAATGGGACGGAAATGGCACACACACGAGTAGCCTAAAGGTCACGTTGAAAATCGAAATCCCTTGCTGGATGTCAAATAATAGAAAGTCGAAGCTTCTTGAAAAATAATATGTCGTCGAGTGAAATTTCGCATTGGTCGGTTTCGACTATAAGATGGTCGTTTAACGAACTGTCAATGCGACGATAATATTGACTGAGATGGAGGGAAGAAGACGCTGCTGCTGGATTCTGCAATAATAATGTCTCTCATCGCGCTGTAAGCTTATATCGATTGTACGTCGCCAACGCAAAGAAGATCAAAGCTTTCATAACAATGGGTGCTGTCGTTGTCGTTATATTATCGCTTAATTGAATGCATTGGAATGTCGGATTCGCCTGCCAGCCATCGTAAAATGACGTCTTGTGTATCATCATGTGACATTATGCATGTGACATGATATCACATAAAACTGTGTGTGTTGTGGGGGATCGTGTGGCGGTGGTAGTGATGATGCTTTATAGGTAATTATGTATACAATACAAAATGCAATACAATGATTATGTCACTAAATATTAAGTTAGTCCAAATTGACTATTCAACCGGAAGCTTGAAATTTTCAAAACATTAATTATGATGACATGCTGCAGTACGGTATGAATCGAGAAATCGAAACCTGTTTCAGTTTCATAGTTTTCACTGTTTCGTTCGCGAATTTTTAGACGACGTCTCAAAGTCATTATAATTATTTCCAATTTTAATCCAGATTTGAATGCTTCAGCGTTTTACGAATTCCTGAAAAATCCTCTCAAAGATACTCCACCGTTCAGTTTGGCTGTTTACTTAACACACGAACCGTTGGAAGGGAACTGTTGATGTAATCAACAGTGGTCCGTTCATGCACAGACCGTTCCGCTGGAACAGTCGACCGTTCCACTGGAACAATTCGGCGAATCGTCCTGTTCCTCTCCAGGTCACACTGAGCCGCGCGTCTTATATCACCCGGACTCACTCCGCCGCACATGGGCGATGGATGTAATTGCATCAGCCTCGTTTGTTTTGCTTTGCACGGTCACGTCTAACTTAACCACTGAGTTATTAGCGGTGTAACGCGGCTGCGGATCGCTTTGTGTGCTTGGTCAGGCTGGATTCAATTGCACCGCACTATATCATCACTCTACATAGGCCTAGATAACGTTAAACGATATACTGCTGAGTATAGTAAATGTTACATTACACTAACGAAGATTTAAGCACCGTGCATAACTGGGTGCAATACCACCTCAACCATCGCCACTAATACCACCATCACTACCAAGGGCGGAGACAGGAATTTTCGACGGGGGGGGCAAAATTTTCAGTGTTGGGGGAACAATTTTTGTCTTGGTCGTCGAAAAATCTGATGACCTTTTTTCAGTCATTTGTCTCCATTCCCCAAGAAAAAGACACCATTTTATCCGTCAAAAAGTTGATGACTTTTATAAATAAATTTCTAAATGGGGGACCCATGGCCGGATTGGCCCCCTGGATCCGCCCCTGCCCACTACCACCAGTCAGGTTCCGTGCAACTGCCAACGGTTTGAGAGTGTGTACAGTTTAACAAAATAATATCAGTTGGAATTGTAAATTCAAAGCCAGACGTGTGGTGATGGAAACATGGAATGAAAGGGTGTTAAAACTAGATAACTCCGGAATCAAATGTTTTTACTGTGAAATTTGACTATGGAAGTGATTGCCATCTCGGTCGATTTCGTCGACCGTAACCAGTTGATTAACCAGTCAACTAACTGACCGACCGGTTGACCAACCAGTCAACTAACTGACCGACCAGTTGACCAACCAGTCAACTAACTGACCGACCAATCGACCAACCAGTCAACTAACTGACCGACCAATCGACCAACCAGTCAACTAACTGACCGACCAGCTGACCAACCAGTCAACTAACTGACCGATCAGTTGACCAACCAGTCAACTAACTGACCGGCCAATCGACCTGTTGGCCAATCAGTCGACCAGTGTACGGTCGGTGCACTGGTCAACTGATTGGTCAACTGACCTGTGCGTATAAACCCCGATCCATCGGAGTTCGTTATATCTCAGAGATATAACGAAGCCCGATGAATCGGGTCCCTGGCAGGTATTGTAAAGCCCCCTGCCAGGAGTTGCTCCTGAGGGCGATCGCATGAGATACTATAGGTCTACAGTGGTAGTTGTAGTAGCTTCATTTAACGATGCTATACAGGGAAAGTCGTTTTCTTTTATCAACTTCTGGGTGAGTGGACAGATCGTTTCCGCTTCCAATTGGTCGACGCGGTAACCTAGGCAACTGGCATTATGACGTCATGGTCTGCTTTACGCCAGAAGAATCATTTAGTGATTGCAGTCATTTATTATTGTAGCAAGCATCAAGTAAGCGCATGCGCAATGCTATACAATACGCTTCTTCTTCTTCATGTTCTCTGCCCCACGGCAGGTTCGAACTTCCGACGGTGCCACTCTTCCCGGTGTTGAGCCTCTTCTTTCAGTTTCCCATAACCTTCAACCAGCATCCAGTCCAGTAGTTTCTGTCTTTGTCTTCCTCTTTTTCTTTTTCCCTCAGTTCTTCCTTCAATGATCACTTTCAGAAGGGATTCTCCTCTCAGGATGTGTCCTATCCATTTCTTTTGTCTCATCTTTATTGTATCCAACATTGCTCTTTCCTCTTCTACTCGCTGTAGCACCTCCTCGTTTACGCTATTATTTTATAAATACGTTGACTCCTATGTTAAAATATATTATTTATTATAATCACACTAGACTTCCATGTTGGGGTCTGCAATGCCTACACATAAATTTGGGACAGGTCTGGATGCACTATTTCAATACCACCATCATCAACGCCGAAACTACCACCACTGCCATCAACATCACCACCACAGCCACCACCACTATCACCACCACTACCACCACCACTACCACCACCTCTACCACCGCTCAATCAGACGAACGATGGCTTTTCCATTAGGTCTACTTAAAACAGAGTGCTGTATAGTGAGATTTTAACAGAAAATCAAGCAGCATGAAAGCCGCAGCTGACCTGGGCACGGCAGGTTATATGCGGAGCTTCCAATGGAGTAAACATGGATGTACCTTTGCCTTTGCTGGAAAGCTTCTCATTGTGACAATAATAATCTTCGTGCTCAAAAATTCAAGAAGTTCTGATTTCCCAATCACACTGTAGCGCATGAATCTTTCCAAACCATAGAACGTGGTCGTCGTTTCCGTTGTGGTTCTAAATTAGATTAACCAACCTAACATGCGCTGAATGTATTTTCTATTTTCTTCCAATCAGTCGTTTGAAATTCCTCGAATTTTTTTATGGGTTGCGTTACCTTTTTTAGAAGTTATTGCTTTGGTTAGTAATTGCAGGGGCCTAATTTCTACATTCCAACAAAGCTGGCTGTAGTGTTGCAGACTGGCTAAATCTGCATCCTCTGAATACTCTTTCATAATTAATTTTAGCTGCATGAATGTTCGTCTTGTTGCACAGAGCATGCGGGTTCGATTCACGTCTTCAGTGATAGATATTGCTGCTAATTGATTCAAGGCTACCGTGAATTTCTATTGAAGATGTACGTACTATTTGAATCTGTGATAGGAATGACAAAAATGTAACGGCTGAAAAGACTATAAATGCGATCTCGCAAATGGATAATATTGATCCATGCACGTTCATACTTTAGACGCGTGCTTAGCATTTCCTGTCCTATATATATATATTGATCTCTGCCTATACCTGACACTGCTTGCCTGCCTGTCTGTCTGTGTGTGTCTGTTTGACTGTATGTGTGCGTGTGTGTCTATCAGTCTGGTGGCAAACTCAGCTCTGATTGTCGGACATTTGTTCCCGTCAACGATGTGACGTCATGCGATTCCTTTCTGTACTGGGCATTCAAGCTCTACGAAGCTCAAAAAGTTTAACTCTGCGAGCTTATATAGCTCGACACAACTGCAGTCAAACCTTTCTTTACACAATATAGTACAAATAATCTGAAATCTATTGAACATTTTCTAGGTTCAGAATTGCCGAGGGTTAGGGGTTCAACCCCAGTCTTTCTTAGAGCCCATAGTAGGCCTAAAGTCTGTTTGTCACATCCCAAATCCAAGTGGATCATAGCCCAACCCCAGTTGTTTGTCCACAATTCTCACACTGAAAATTTCTCTCGTCCTCTCAAACACAAGAACAAATCCTGGAACATGTATATGTCAGACAGGGCTGAAAGTGAGCCGGGTCGGTCCGGGTCTGGGACCCGGCATCGATTTTCGAGACCCGCTGTTGCCGGGTCTCAACCGGATCGCTTGTTTATCAGACTAAAAAAAGCTCATCAACTTTTGGCAGAGAAAAAAATGACTTTTTCATCGACATTTCAGTCTGATGACTAAAAAAAGGTCGTCAGAATTTTTGGCCGGCAAAAGACGGAACAATTTTCGACGACACTCAGCCAAAAATCTCGCGAAAGTTCCAGACCAGGCAACGTTTCCAAACCACTTTCAGCCCTGATGTCAGATGCTGCTGTTCTACTTGTGATGACAATATTGCTTAAGATGGTTCAAGCAGGGAATCCAGTGGACCTGTAGCGGTAGAATGCTTCTTATCAAACAAACCTATTAAATGATGCATTGTATAAGTATTAAATAGGTAAGAATTAAGCTAGACAATATGTGGCGTATTGTAGATTATAATTAATATTACTTGTGGCATTAAGTTAGATAATAATAATAGCGCTATAACAATTCTTGAATACGCGCTACATCAATTATTGAAATACAACGGAGGGCAGGAAGCAGCGTCAACCTGAGCAGACGGCAACAACGGCAGACGATAAATGTTAGACAGCGAAAAGATGGCGAAGGAAGAAGACGTAGATTTCTGAGCGAGAACGGCCATTAGTCAAACGTGGCGTTCTCGTCGGTAATTCAGAAGATCTGACGGTGAATTGGGTGTGGAAGGCGACACGCTGTCGGCCTGTCCCACTGGTGAGACTATAAGTCCTTGGGAACAGAGATACCAGGGCGTGTCGAACGAAACTTTGCGAAGTTTGATGTGACACTTGCGAGTGAACTGCGATTCGACATCGGGAGAAGGTCGATTCGGAACTGCAATTGCGATTGGAGTTCGACGGCAGAAGAAAGGGGCGAAACGACTACAAGACGAGCAAGCGACGAGAAGCTACCGTTGCTTGTGGAGAAACAACGAGGCGGACGAAACTACAGAGTGCTGTGCCAGCTACAGCATTCTCCGTCTACGCAGCTACAGAAGAGAATTGGAAACGACGGCAAACAAGAAGAAGGTGACCTTCCTTCCTCTTCGAACCTTCATTCCAATCCATACGAACTGAAGAACTTCTACATCTACGCTGGAAAAGTCCAACGTGGAAGATAAGAAACAAGCTATAATATTATTAGATAATATGCCACAAATAAGTAGATAGGATTATTGATTGTATTTTACTGTTTGATATTGTTTTATTATAATATAATCTTTAAACGAATCTCAGCTACATTTGTTTTAGGTCCTAGCTCATTCTAATATTGATCACCCAAAGGCCTCTGAGCATAAAGTTCCCTATTAAAACTAGATTTAAAACCCTAGATTTTGATGGTCAGTGACATGAGTGGGTGCCCATGCCGGGATAAAAGTCAGTAAAGATTTAAGTCAGTAAAGATAAAAGTCAGTAAAGATTTTAGTCAGTAAAGATTTAAGTCAGTAAAGATTTAAGTCAGTAAGTAAAGATTTGAATCAGTAAAGATAACTGTCTTTTGAACAGTATTAGAAAAGCTTTGAACAATTATAGCTAGGAGATTGTTAGAGTCTAAATCTGAAATTGTAGATTGAAGATACTGCAGTAGGTGTATGAACTATTAGTTGTTGTTGTGGAACTGAATTGACACTTTGCAGAATTGAACAATTTCTATTTGTTAGAAATTTAAATAGCGCATATTGTTGCCAATATTTTTGTCATAAGTTACTAGTCAGCAAGTAAGACAGTAAGTATGTCTGTCAGTGATTTTGAAGCTTGGTTAGAAATTGCCAAACGGATGAACATGGAAGGGGACGAAACACGTGCCTTTGTCAAAGAAAGACAGGCAGAATGGAGACAAGATAGAGCGACTGAGAGGGAGATCGCCAAAGAGATGAAATTAGCTGAAGCAGCAGCAGAAGTCAAGAGACTTGAGATAGAAGCAAGAAAAGCAGAGATGGAAGCTGAAGCAGCAGCAGAAACAAGAAAATCTGAAGCAGAAGCAGCAACGAGAAGAGCTGAAACAGAAACGAGAAAAGCTGAAGCAGAAACGAGAAGAGCTGAAACAGAGGCTGCAATGCAAGCAAAGAAGGCTGAAGTGGAATTGGAAGCAATCAGGAGTGCTGAAGCAGAAGCCAGATTGAATCGTGAAGCAGCTGAGACAGAAGCGAGAGAAAATCGCTTGGCAACAGAAGCCAGAGAACAGCGCGAACACCAGCTAGAAATAAAGAGACTTGAAGCACAAGTGAGAATGCGTGAAATTGATTCAAGAGGGGAACAAAACCGAGAGCACGACAATGACTACATGAGGATCGGTGATGGTCAACAACAGGGAGATCACCGAGAAAACAATAAAGGAATCAGGAATATCAAATTTCCTATATTCAATGAGTCCAAGGATTGTTTGGATGCCTACTTGTTGAGATTCGAGCGAACATGTGTAGCGTATGAAATCAGGAAAGAAGTTTGGTCGTTAACGTTAGCGAAACATTTGGAAGGCAGAGCACTGGAAGTATACCAAAGGTTGTCTGCAGATGAAGTGCAAGATTATGAGTGTTTGAAGACTCAGCTTTTGAAGAGATTTCAACTGACTGAAGGTGGTTATCGAAACAAGTTCAAAACCAGTAAAATGGAATCAGGAGAGACACCTTCTAGTTTTGTGCATAGATTGAGGAGGTACATGCAGCAATGGTTAGCACAAGCGGGATTTGAAAGAACTTACGAAGGAGTGGAAGATCTTTTGTTGAAAGATCAGTTTTACCTGACATGCAGTGCTGAACTTCGTATGTTCATAAAAGAGAAAGGTAAGATGAGTTTGAAGGATATGTTGGTTTGTGCGGAATCACACATTGAAGCGCACGGTTATAAATACAGCGAGCAGTCTGCAAAACCAGATGTGAAATTTCATAGCGACAGGTTGAACGGTAGACCGTTTGAACACAGACCCAAGGAACAGTCTGGGTACAATCTGAACAGGAGTAGAAGTGATGTGAAGATAAATCAGGGTACACATCAAAACCGAGGATTCAGCAGGGAAAGAGAAATTGCAACTGGACATAAGATTACTTGTTTTTTCTGTGGAGAACAGAACCATAAGGCATATCAATGCCCAAAGAAAAACAGGGGTACATTTAAACACACTGCAGCAGCAGTACAAATATTCGAAAGTCGAGCACACTTGGTTAAGCCAGAAAGTGAAATACAGAGAGTGGTTGAAGTTACAAGAGGAGAACAACAGATGAAACAGGGTGAACATAATAAAATACCACCAAGGTACATGGCAGCCTGTGCAATGGTGATAAAAGACAATGATGGATGTATTAGCCTTGAAGACAAGAGTGAATACCAAGTGACAGTTAATGGAAACACAGTGGGATGCTTATACGACACAGGCGCAAGTTGTTGTATTGTAAAACGTTCTTTGATAAATGAAGAAGCGTTGACTGGAGAAGAAACACATTGTGTATTAGTTGATGGGAGTTTAAGATGTTTCCCATTGGCTAAGGTGTATATCGAGAGTGAACATTTTAATGGTGAAGTACAAGCGATGGTGATGGAACAGCCAATAAAGCCAGTAATAATTGGGAAAATCAAAGGATTGAAGTACATGGTTAAGGATGAAAGAACTGAGAGTGTGACAAATCATGAGCCAAAAGAAATAATTGAGAAATGTACTGAAGTGGAAAACAAAGGAATATTGAATAGAAAAACAGAACATGAAGAAAGACCTATCGGTGCAAAGAAAACAGTAAGATTTTCTGACGATGTGATGAGGAATCAAGATGAAAAATTAATGACAGTAGCAGTTGTGGAGACTAGAGCAGAAGCTAAAAAGGTAGCAAAATACAAACCATTGAAAGTTGCGGAGATGCCGAACTTGAATGTGTCAGTAAAAGAGATACAGGAGTTGCAGAGTCAAGATGAAACTATGTCGAAACAAATGGAAAGAGCAATTGAATGGGATGGTAACGAAGACAACATAGAAGATAAACCATATGTGAAAAAGAAGGGATTGTTGTATAAAAGATACAAAGAAGTACAGAAGGATGAGGTGAAATGGCAACTAATGGTACCTAAACCATTGAGGGATAAAGTGTTAGCAGTGGCACACAATTCATTATTATCGGCTCATTTAGGAATGAGGAAAACACATGATAAGATTCTAAATGAATTCTATTGGCCTGGAATAGGACAAGATATACGGAGATATGTGTTGAGTTGTGACATTTGTCAAAAATCAGTTGACAAGAAGGTGAACCACAAGGCGCCTATGGGTCATCTACCTGTATTAGATGTACCATTCAAACACATATGCATAGACATAATCGGAGAAGTTAACCCTATGTCTGCAAGGGGTTATCGATACATATTGACCATCATAGATTTGAGTACAAGGTATCCGGAAGCTATTCCATTGAAAGGAATTAGTACTGAGGAAGTTGCAGAAGCTTTGTTCGGATTTTATTGTCGTATGGGAGTGCCTCAGAAGATCCATACTGATCGTGGAAGCCAGTTCACTTCTGAACTCATGGCTGAAGTAAATAAGATGCTATTGATAAAACACACCATGACGAGTCCATATCATGCAATGGGTAATGGATGTGTAGAACGGCTTAATGGAACCATCAAAGCGACGTTGAGGAAGTTGATTGGTGAACAAGCGAAAGAATGGGATCGTTATATAGCTCCATTACTGTTTGCGTTGAGAGACACAGTACATGAGAGTCACGGTTTCACACCATTCGAACTAATATTTGGTAGATCGTGTAGAGGACCAGTGCAGATCCTGAAGGAGTTATGGACCAATGAGACAGTGGAAGAAGAAGTGAAGGACGTGTATACGTATATGCAGGATTTGAGAGAAAGGATTGAGGAGACTTGTGATATGGCGCAGAAGGCGATACACAAAGCGAACGCTAAAAACAAGAAGTATTATGACAGGAAAGCGAGATACAGGAAGTTGGAAATAGGTGATAAGGTGTTGTTACTATTGCCTAGTTGTAAGAACAAGATGTTAGTAAAGTGGCAAGGGCCATATGTTGTGAGAGAGAAGATTGGAGACTATGATTACAGAGTTGAAATCGAGAAAGGAAAGATAAAGACATATCACATTAATATATTGAAGAAATACCACGAAAGAGAAGATGCCGAGACCGTAGCGTACATTTCAGCAGTAGTATATGACGGAAAAGTGGGAGAAGATGAAGAAGAAGAAATATTGGATTTATATGTAAGTGAACAAACAGAGACCTATGAAGATGTGGATATAAATCCTGATTTGGATGAAGAACAAAAAGGAGAAATGAGGAAACTACTGAAGAAATATGAAGACATATTCACAGACAAGCCTGGGAGAACAGACTTAGTAAAGCATGAAATACATTTGACGAGTGAAGAACCAGTAAGACAAAGAGCGTATCCAACACCATACCATTTGCAAAAAGAAATAGATAAGGAGATCCAGACGATGTTGGACAATAAGGTGATAGAAAGATCAGAGGCAGCTTATGCAGCACCGCTGGTGGTTGTCAAGAAATCAGACGGAAGCAATAGGCTGTGTTGCAATTACAAACAGCTGAACAAGCTTACAATATTTGATCCTGAGCCTATGATGACAAATGAGGATATTTTTAATAAGTTGAGTGGTAGTAGAATCTACAGCAAGTTCGATTTCTGCAAGGGTTATTGGCAGATCCCTATGAGTCCAGAATCGAAAGACTACACTACATTTGTATGTGCCAATGGGATATACAAGTTCAATGTGATGCCTTTTGGATTGATCAATAGTGCGTCAAGTTACAACCGTTTAATCAGGAAGATTCTTCAAGGAACAGAAAATCTTGAAAGTTATGTCGACGACATTCTAGCGCATAATAAAGGATGGAGAGAACATTTGAAGACATTGGAGATATTTTTCGAAAGAGTGAGACAAGCGAATTTGACATTGAAGCCGAAGAAGTGTTCAATAGGATACGAAAAGATTGACTTTTTGGGACATACGTTAAACAAGGATGACATAAGTCCAAAGGAGAAATCAGTGGATAAAATAGTAGACATGCCACGTCCAAAGACGAAGAAACAAGTCAGGAGTTTTCTTGGAGCGATAAATTATTATCGAAAATTCATACCACACTGTGCGGAAATCATGGCACCGTTAAGTGACTTAACGAAGAAGATAGCACCTGGAATGGTAGAATGGAATGAAGAGCTGGAAGATAGTTTTACAAAGTTGAAGAACGAATTGGCGAAAGAACCAATTCTGAGACTTCCAAATTTAGAGAAGGATTTCATCCTACAAACTGATGCAAGTGGGAGTGGAATCGGATGTGTGATAATGCAGCAGTACGAGGGGACGAATCATCCCATAGCGTATGCGAGCAGGAAGCTGTTAGAGCGAGAGAGAAGATATTCTGTGGAAGAGAGAGAGTGCTTAGCAATCATGTGGGGTATAAGCAGGTTCGACCGATATCTTTGTGGAAAGACATTTACAATTGAGACAGACCATTGCGGATTGCAATATATGAAAGAGGGTCGAATGAAAAATGCAAGGGTGATGAGATGGAGTTTGGCACTCCAAAACTATTCCTTTAACATTAGATATATTAAAGGGTCCGAAAATGTTATGTCCGACTATTTAAGTAGAGGGATTGTGTAGTATAAGTTGAGATAAAGTAAATGAAGAAGTGTAAGCCAGTGAGTAAAGTGTATTAATTGTCATGTCGTGTATAGTAAGTAAATTAGTTTACTAGGTTAGTTTGTTAAGTAGGTGAGTTTGTTAAAGCCTGTAAACAGTCTTTTGAAGGAGGGGCATTTGTAGCGGTAGAATGCTTCTTATCAAACAAACCTATTAAATGATGCATTGTATAAGTATTAAATAGGTAAGAATTAAGCTAGACAATATGTGGCGTATTGTAGATTATAATTAATATTACTTGTGGCATTAAGTTAGATAATAATAATAGCGCTATAACAATTCTTGAATACGCGCTACATCAATTATTGAAATACAACGGAGGGCAGGAAGCAGCGTCAACCTGAGCAGACGGCAACAACGGCAGACGATAAATGTTAGACAGCGAAAAGATGGCGAAGGAAGAAGACGTAGATTTCTGAGCGAGAACGGCCATTAGTCAAACGTGGCGTTCTCGTCGGTAATTCAGAAGATCTGACGGTGAATTGGGTGTGGAAGGCGACACGCTGTCGGCCTGTCCCACTGGTGAGACTATAAGTCCTTGGGAACAGAGATACCAGGGCGTGTCGAACGAAACTTTGCGAAGTTTGATGTGACACTTGCGAGTGAACTGCGATTCGACATCGGGAGAAGGTCGATTCGGAACTGCAATTGCGATTGGAGTTCGACGGCAGAAGAAAGGGGCGAAACGACTACAAGACGAGCAAGCGACGAGAAGCTACCGTTGCTTGTGGAGAAACAACGAGGCGGACGAAACTACAGAGTGCTGTGCCAGCTACAGCATTCTCCGTCTACGCAGCTACAGAAGAGAATTGGAAACGACGGCAAACAAGAAGAAGGTGACCTTCCTTCCTCTTCGAACCTTCATTCCAATCCATACGAACTGAAGAACTTCTACATCTACGCTGGAAAAGTCCAACGTGGAAGATAAGAAACAAGCTATAATATTATTAGATAATATGCCACAAATAAGTAGATAGGATTATTGATTGTATTTTACTGTTTGATATTGTTTTATTATAATATAATCTTTAAACGAATCTCAGCTACATTTGTTTTAGGTCCTAGCTCATTCTAATATTGATCACCCAAAGGCCTCTGAGCATAAAGTTCCCTATTAAAACTAGATTTAAAACCCTAGATTTTGATGGTCAGTGACAGACCCTCCTGCACATGCGAGCATATCCAAACTGTTCAGTTTCTTGTTTAGAGTATCTATAAAATTATTATTATGAAAGACAGTAACTCTCGACGAAAGAGAAGTAAGACCGATAAGCACACGCGACAGTCTATACTCTATAGAGCTTAATATTATGAAGCGCCAGATGCTTTACTGCAAGGAGGTAAAACGGGATTTGGCGATGGTGATTCGGCGCTTCACCTGCCATGGCGTTCGCTTCGGATATAATATCGGTGAGATGAGTGTCTAACACAAAAGCCCTGTCTGCTGGGATTTGTCTGGGATGAAACAACTTTGCCTCCGTCTCCTGTGCTTCAGGAGCAGATTCTTCACTCGCTGTAATATGAAAGAGCGCGAATGCCCTACCCGTAAAAGATGTAAGGGCGATTTAATTCCGTGTTAGTTTTCTCATTCCATCCAATAACGTCCTTTGTGAAACGGTAGTGTGAATCCTTTTATCCAGTCTTCTGGGATAACTTCTGTCTGCGTCTCCGTATCAGCCGCAGAATGAGCTAAATCAGGGCTGTTTTAAGGGAATTTTAGAACTGCACAACTTCTTCTTTCCCTTCCCATCCTCCATGGTAAATTACTTCCAATCAGGGGGAAATGACCTTTTTTGCTAGTTTTCACTGTACATAAGTGCCTGGTGCCTACAACTGCAAATACATTTAGAATTGCACATTTTGTGTACAACTGCACGTTAAAAAAACCCTGAGCTAAATAAGCATCCTGTATATATGCACTTTAAGTTCTCTTTGAGAATGTCTAGTGTAATTCTTTAGATGCCTGACCGCCTGCATGCATTCCGTTCTTCGAACCTGGACAGTACCATCGACCTTTGCCTACGTATAATTACGAAGGCATTCTCTGACTATAATAGTCGCTGAGTTGTTAATCTCGGCTACCGAATTGTCGTGATGCCCAACACTGGAGGTTGATGAACGGCTGAGCCAAAGGATCGTAATTCCTACTCCACCTTGCAAGCTTTTTGCCTCTTATAGTGCAGAGGCAATAGCCATGTCCCATTGTCCATGCACTCAAGGCCGGGTTTGTCTAATGAATTAACCTACGGAACTTTGCACGACTGGCCCCACAGATCTGCCGTAAGAACGCGTTCATCTGACATCATTGGGCCCGACCTCTTTCTGCCAGGCAGTGCCAGCTTAATCTTTTCGTATAAGCTAACTGTTGCCCATCTGCCATAAAGGATTTGTTGCACTCTCTATTGAGAGAGTAGCTGTAGTAACCGCTCGGGTATGCCAATGGGTGTTATATGAAGACAAATGGAAGACCATAATTTTAAGACACATTACCGGTACATCTAAGGATACCCATAAAACCTACCGGATTTGCACGAATACCAAGATCGAGCCGAGCAAGGTTGCGACTTTGGAGCCAGCTATAGGCCTACCGCTTTGTTGCGTGGGCGACGCTAGCAAGTCACTATTCTTTCATATATATAACGCCATTATAAACGGTCAGATTTTTAGCATTTCATCGACGCTGGAAAATCTTCAAACCGGTCGAGCAAGAGCGTGGATGGTCTTTGCATGCACTGACACCAAACATCAGTCACGTAATTTCTCAGGAATATGCCGACGGGTCAGAGGCGACATTGCCTGTGCTCTGTTCGATGTATTTCCGGAAGCCATGTGTAGGACGAGCCATAGACGACGACGTGTATACATATCGCCAATCGTCGTTAGTCATCCTCGATTTTTATATGTGATCTCTGAACTTTCTGTCGTCTGTCAAACTCTAGCGGGGGAAGCTCTTTGGTGGACTTTACGAGCCTTCTGCCATTGCAGAATATTTCTATAGTTAGCTGTGAGCTATTGCTTTTAACTGGTGAATGTCTTGTTCTCAATAACATTCAACAGGATTTGCAGATGGCTATAGTCGCTGGAGTAACCATTATCCGGGACATTCGGGCCATGGCACTCCGCACATTGAGCGATTCTTTGGCAGATGCATTAGCTCCATCCATGCCTCTGGGCTCCGGAGTTCTCACGGACTTCACCAGGGGACGCTTCACGGTGTGGTCAGGCAACGGTCATATCGCGAATTCTGTATGCTGCCGTGCACCTTTTGGAGGGGCTCAGAGGCCTCGAATCACAGGGCATCTGCCGGTGACAGAAGCAAGTTCAAGAACTTCTATGGCAAAATGCAAAATGCAGCGGCTGAACATCCTGTCATCTAATGAGGGAGGTTGGAGTCAACGTTTGAAGCGTGGAGAGATGAATACTGAAGTATATATATATAGTAGGGTGGAGTGAAAAACACGAATATTAGAAATCTAAAATGTAATAGCAATAAAAAGTTGTCTTATGGTATGGGGTCAAGAAATATCAAAAATGTTTTGAAAAATATTAATGTCTTCGTTTGCCACCAGAGGGCCAAAGTTTCGAAAAATTGGAGTTTTTTGAGAAAATTGAAGGTTTTCTTATTAAAAATTTGTAGTGTAAAATAATTAACCACCAAGCAATACATCGTTGGAAAGAGCTCTTTAAACTGAGTAAAATCATATCTTTATTTCAAGAATAGTCAAATATTTGTAGGAGATATTAACTTTTTAAGATACCCCACGTTCGCGACATGTCGCTATGCCTGAAAATGGTAAAACACTAATAACTTTTTTATCCTTTGAGATATTTCAACTTGTAATATGTCATTCTATTCAGTTTATGACGGTCTATCTAATGCTGCATTTAAACTTATAAGAACCTTCCATGAAGAATTTCTGAAGCTCATGAAACCCTTCAAAAATAGGAAACTAAAGGAAGCATCCTCATAAATTGCAAAACTTTGAAAAAAGTGTAAATAATTTTTACATTGCAGCCTGCAAATGCACCACTGACAATTGCAAATGTACCAAAGCCAGAAAGGATCCAACAGAGGAATAAGAGTTCCTACATGATCAACAGACAATTAGAGTTTTGACGTTTAGCCGTCGGTATAAGATTACATCAACTTCACTACAGAAGCGGCATGATAGAAAGAGAAAGGAGACCATGCACCTATAAGATGTCGTAAACGTCTAGATTTCGTCAACAAACAAGCATTAGCAGACAGCAGTGTTAAAATTCAAAATAATGAAACGGAAAGCGAAGTAAATCCAGCAGAGTGTAAAATCTTGCCAGAATATGAATCCATGGATGTGTCAGAAAAGTCAAGACCTATAATATAGGCCTACTTCACAAAATTAAAGAAACTAAGCAAATGAGAAAGAGATTGTCGAAGCTGTTACGACTCTGTGACCGATATGGAACATCGGATATAGCAGGTTCGGTTATTCCAAATGCTGTACTAGAAGACCTTTGTATTCCAACGAGTGCCCTTTTTCTAATTTCAGTGTTCTATCTTTGCGACCATCAAAGTACATGGTTTCAGTTGAATCTCTTATTTCAGCTTCCTGCATTGCTTTCTTTCTAGTGATTCTTTCTTAGGCCGAAGCTCATAGCGATCGATCACATATTTTGATTCGATGTGTGAAAGAATACCAAGGTCTTCTAGTACAGTATATGGAATTACCGCACTTGCTCTATCCGATGTTCCATGTCGGTCACAGATTCGTGAGAGCGTTGACGATCTTTTTTTCATTTGCTTAGTTTCATTAATTTTGTGAAGTAGAAGACCTCTGCAAGAAGAAGTTGGTATTCCACCATGTGTCCTTTTTCTAATCTCAGTGTTCTGTCTTTGCAACCATCAAAGTACAATGTAGTTGAATCCCTTATTTAAGCTTCCTTCGTTGCATTCTTTCTGGTGATTCTTTCACATGTCGAAGCCTATAGTGACCGATCACATGTTTTGATTCGATGTGTGAAAGAGTACCAAGGTCTTGTAGTACAGCATTTGGAATAATCGCATCTGCTCTATCCCATATGTTTCATATCGGTCACAGATTCGTGAGAGCGTTGACGATCTTTTTCTCATTTGCTTAGTTTAATTAATTTTACGAAGTAGAAGACCTCTACAAGAAGACCTTGGTATTCCACCATGTGTCCTTTTTCTAATCTCAGTGTTCTATCTTTGCAACCATCAAAGTACAATGTAGTTGAATCCCTTATTTAAGCTTCCTTCGTTGCATTCTTTCTGGTGATTCTTTCACATGTCGAAGCCTATATATAGTGACCGATCACATGTTTTGATTCGATGTGTGAAAGAGTACCAAGGTCTTGTAGTACAGCATTTGGAATAATCGCATCTGCTCTATCCCATATGTTTCATATCGGTCACAGATTCGTGACAGCTTCGACAATCTCTTTCTCATTTGCTTAGTTTCTTTAATTTTGTGAAGTAGGTCTTTGCTATTATAGGTCTTGACTTTTCTGACACATCCATGGATTCATCCTCTGGCAAGATTTTACACTCTGCTGGATTTACTTCACTTTCCGTTTCATTATTTTGAATTTTAACACTGCTGTCTGCTAATGCTTGCTCGTTGCCGAAATCTAGACGTTTACGACATCTTATAGGTGCATGGTCTCCTTTCTCTTTCTATCATGCCGCTTCTGTAGTGAAGTTGATATAATCTTATAATATCCTGATGGCTAATCGTCATAACTCTAATTGTCTGTTGATCATGTAGGAACTCTTGTTCCTCTGTTGGATCCTTTCTGGCTTTGGCACATTTGCAATTGTCAGTGGTGCATTTGCAAGCTGCAATGTAAAAATTATCCACACATTTTTGAAAGTTTTGCAATTTATGAGGATATTTCCTTTAGTTTTCCTATTTTTGAAGGGTTTCATGTGCGTTCGAAATTCTTCATGGAAGGTTCTTATAAGTTTAAATGCACCGTCAGATAGATTGTCATAAACTGAATAGAATGACATAATACAAGTTGAAATATCGCAAAGGATAAAAAAGTTATTAGTGTTTTACCATTTTCAGGCATAGCGACATGTCGCGAACGTGGGGTATCTTAAAAAGTTAATATCTCCTACAAATATTTGACTATTCTTGAAATAAAGATATGATTTTACTCAGTTTAAAGAGCTCTTTCCAACGATGTATTGCTTGGTGGTTAATTATTTTACACTACAAATTTTTAATAAGAAAACCTTCAATTTTCTCAAAAAACTCCAATTTTCCGAAACTTTGGCCCTCTGGTGGCAAACGAAGACATTAATATTTTTCAAAACGTTTTTGATATTTCTTGACCCCATATCATAAGACAACTTTTTATTGCTATTACATTTTAAATATCTAATATTTGTGTTTTTCACTCCACCCTAAATTTTAATTATAGGCAGCCAAATAGGCCTACAATTATTCAGACTCCTCGATGTTTGTTTCATCCCATATTGTTCATTGCCGTCATGACCTGCGCCACACTTCAAAGCCACTGACAAAGATGATAAAAACTGCATATACCTTATAAGATACTCTATAGATGATGATTTCTTGTCAGTGCTAATTTTATGTTAACTTCATGACACTCTAGGCACGTTTGTTGTTGTATACTGATTGCGGTTTATCATGCACTCTGGCTCGACAAAGATATACCGTACATAATGATTTTTATATACTGTATATAGAATGACCCAACGTAACATAACATAACATAATTATCATGACATAACATAGCATAATATATCAAGAGTTTCGAGTGATTCAGAAGACGTATAGGCTAGTCTGTTTTAGAACCACTGCGTAGGCTATTAATCTTTGAAGACATTTATGACTCAATATTCCCAATAGCTTCCTCTTAAAAACCCTGACAGTGTCCACTACAGAGAAAGTGCTGTTGTCCGAGCAATTCACGAGTCTACAATTCCTGTTCTAACGAAGTCTGCCTTCAAGTTCCTGTCGGCTTCTTAAATAAGTTATAACTGGCACTGCGTCCTCTAGTTACCGCACTTCAAAGAAATTCCCAGTGGTCTCTTCTTTACAGTTATATAATCTTATACGGTACAACAGCATATCCTTAACTCTTCATTCTCTCTATAACGTTATTAGTTCACACCTTTTCAATCATTCGTCATAGGTTCCAACTAATGTTTGCATCTATTTTTTCTTCAGTTTGACTATTATGTCTGCCTACATAAATTCCATACCCTATGATGATGGCCCATGCAGTGATTTCTACAACCTCAACAATGCATACTTGTATCAGGGACAATTGTCCGTCTTGCCATGCATTCTTATAAGATTGAGTTGAACTTTCTGACGCTTCGGTGCACTGTCTTGAAGGTGTTCAATGTATATAGCGTACTAGCTGAATTACCCGGCGTTGCCCGGGAAATTTCGGTTTTTATAGTTCCCAGCTTGACCCCGCTCCCACGCGGCCCTTTTCACCTCGCTTCGCCTTCTATCGGCCCCAATCCGGTGCCGGGTAGGCCTACCCTAGGTTTTCGGTCCAATCCACTCCCACCCGTCAATGTTTACGCTATAGTGAGCATTTTTGCGAAACCGCGTGTCAAAAGATCTGCCCTCGGCGGAAAATGAGGTTAAAAATCTATTGGTTCGTGGAAAATCGATCGGCGAAAATTATTGCGTCTTAAATACTTAACGGCGTAACGCGCTGTAAGACGGCCATGACGTCATTAATGTATTGGTTTGAATTATCAATATATCATCGTTGGTTCAATGAAAAATGATGATCTATTAATATCGATGTGCTGTAGGCAAAATGGCGTGCTAAACCTACAGCGTTTCGGATGGAAAATTAAATTTTCATGCTCGGGAAAGGGTAAGAGTTTTGAATCGCGAACCCCTTATGGTTTGTTATTGGGTGCTAAAAAGTATTTTTGTAAATATTGGGAAAAATCGGTCGCGTGGATAAGAAGTTTTATTCAAGGATACGATAAGAGATTTTCGATTTTATAGGTATAGGCCTAGATATCCTTGAAACCCCAAATAATCACATTATTGAAGGCCGTTGATTATGCACTCTTATATACATGCACAGCTAAGGTGCAAGAATGCAACAGTTGTTAAGACAATGTGAGTGTATAACAATACTAACAATAGATGTGAGTTAGGAGGCTAATTATTATTCAGTTAATTAATTGAACAAGTGTCTAAACCAGCCAGCACATAGCAATTAACAGTACATTAGCTATACGACTATGCTAAAATGTTGGTGATAGTTATGACGAGCGATTTGTCTGTTACTCTATATAATCTTTATTATCTATGTTATAATCTATATTTGACAATTATAATTTTTAATGCTCGGCATAATTCTTGGATACTTGTTGAATGTTTTAATATCTCGTAGGCCTACATATCAGGTCTGTTGTCATTAATATCTTTTATATAATATGATAGGTTCACACACCAAGCTATAGTCTCATAACAGCATAGTATTAAAAGTAACGCGCGTAAGAAAGCACTCTTAGACCCCAAAGTATAAGACACAAGTCGTATGCACTCGTCTGCATAATCACACGGCGATATATGCAAATGTTTCAAATATACAATTGGAATACATCGACACAATGTCAGGACGTCGCAATGTGCGATGCAAGCTACACACACACACACACACACACACACACACACACACACACACACACACACACACACACACACACACACACACACACACACACACACACACACACACACACACACACACACACACACACACACTCATCTACCAAAAAAATA
>OX457040.1:32576472-32771472 GCA_949752735.1 Lumbricus terrestris
TTTGATTGACATATAAATCTTGCACACCAAATTCAAAAGCTTGAGTAAACCTACTGAGAAGAAAACCATTTTCAAGTTTAAATACCCGTACCCAGTCTAAAACCAGGATGTAAATAAAAAAAAATCTTTGTAATACTTGGTATAGACTTAAGGTTCTTTTTCACTTTTTTAGTAGACCCGGCTGTCCTGATTAACATGAATCTGTTCTAAATAAGAATCACTGTGTGAGTAGGGACAGTG
Source organism: Lumbricus terrestris (assembly GCA_949752735.1). NCBI lineage: Eukaryota > Metazoa > Annelida > Clitellata > Crassiclitellata > Lumbricidae > Lumbricus > Lumbricus terrestris. The sequence continues at coordinate 32,576,713 of OX457040.1, forward strand.
TGTGAGTGTATGAATATGCAGGCCGTATTAAATAGATAAAATTATTGTCTTCACAAGAATTCAATAACGTGACAAATGTAAGTGTGAGACTATGCTTACTGAACTCAGATAATGAAACTTTTGTCTCCACAAAGATTCAATATGGGTACTCACACCCGTGTGTCTGTATGTGTGTGTGTGGGTGTGTGTGATAGAGATACCGACATACAGACATACAGACAGACAGACAGACAGACACAGACACAGAGACAGAGACGGACAGCAAGAGACAGAGAGAGACAGAGACAGAGAGAGACAGACGAAGACAGAGAGATGGATGCAGAGAGAGAGATAGAAAGACAGACACAGGGAGGCTGCTTGTCTCCACAAGGATTCTTTGTGAAGACACACGTGTGTGAGACCATGCTTTGGCCTACTGTATTCGAATAATGAAACGTTTGTCTCCACAAGGATTCTCTGTGAAGACACACGTGTGTGAGACCATGCTTTGGCCTACTGTATTCGAATAATGAAACGTTTGTCTCCACAAGGATTCTCTGTGAAGACACACGTGTGTGAGACCATGCTTTGGCCTACTGTATTCGAATAATGAAACGTTTGTCTCCACAAGGATTCTCTGTGAAGACACACGTGTGTGAGACCATGCTTTGGCCTACTGTATTCGAATAATGAAACGTTTGTCTCCACAAGGATTCTCTGTGAAGACACACGTGTGTGAGACCATGCTTTGGCCTACTGTATTCGAATAATGAAACGTTTGTCTCCACAAGGATTCTCTGTGAAGACACACGTGTGTGAGACCATGCTTTGGCCTACTGTATTCGAATAATGAAACGTTTGTCTCCACAAGGATTCTCTGTGAAGACACACGTGTGTGAGACCATGCTTTGGCCTACTGTATTCGAATAATGAAACGTTTGTCTCCACAAGGATTCTCTGTGAAGACTGAAGACACACGTGTGTGAGACCATGCTTTGGCCTACTGTATTCGAATAATGAAACGTTTGTCTCCACAAGGATTCTCTGTGAAGACACACGTGTGTGAGACCATGCTTTGGCCTACTGTATTCGAATAATGAAACGTTTGTCTCCACAAGGATTCTTTGTGAAGACACACGTGTGTGAGACCATGCTTTGGCCTACTGTATTCGAATGATGAAACGTTTGTCTCCACAAGGATTCTGTGTGAAACTGATGGCTCTCTGTCTAGGCATATAGTTTCAGATCAATAGTTGTGTTTTACTGGAAATGTTTTGGGGTTTCGCCCCCCCCACCCTGGCCCCATGGTGGTAGAGATTCGCCAACCTCTCCATGGGGTTGTCTCATGCCGAGTCCGACACAGTATTGAAGGTTTGGAGTGAAAAGCTCAAAATCTGTTTAAATGCATCCCGGGCAAACAGATAGACACACAGCCAGAAAGACAGGCAGACAGACAGACAGACAGGTAGGCAGAATCTTCTCCTGGTTTTTATATAAATTGGCGTCTATTGATCGAAGAACGAACGACGGCCCAACGAGTCAAGTAATTTTAATCAAAAATCCGAATTATTTTATCCGAAAAACGGGATTCCATGTTTGTCAATTGCAGAATTTTAAAAGTCCCAGAATATGATATCCTGGGATAACATTCTTAATATATAGATAAATAAATATACATATATATATATATATACAAAGAGAAGATTCTGTGTGTCTGTCTGTCTGTTTGTTCGGAATGCATTTCCACAGTTTCTGAGCTTTTCACTCCAAACGTTCACACTGTTTTAGAGGTGTTTAAGGCCAGCGATTTTGCCAGTACGGGTTTCAGGTGTAGCGTATAAAATCAGCGGTTGACCCCGTTTTATATGTGTTTAAGGCCAGCGCTTTTGCCAGTCCGGATTTCACGGGTTGCGAACCGGTGGCGGTCGGGATGGGGAGGGAGGTGGAGTGGGATGGAGGGGTTGGGGGTGGGGTGAAGGTGGGGTGGAGGGGTCGTGGGTTGGAGGGGTGGAGGGTGGGCGGTTGGACAGAAGTGGGGGTGGAGAGAGTTGGGGTGGAGTGGAGGAGGGGGTTGGGTGGGGTGGGGCGGAAAGGGGTGGGGGCGGGGTGGAGTGGAGTGGGGTGGGGTGGAGGGCTCGTGGGGTGAGAGTGGAGGGGTGGGGTGGAAGGGGTGGAGGAGTGGGGTGGAGGGGTGGAGGCGGTGGATGGGGTGGGGTGGAGTGTGAGTGGAGGAGGGGCGTAAAAAATTAGAAGTTCAAAGTTTGTGAAATCGTTGTAGCCAAAACTGACACTAACAAGTAGGTCGACCTACAGTACACGATACCCATTCGTTCATTTCTCTAATCTATTGAATCTAATTTTGAATTGAAACGACGCTAATAAGTCTACGAAGCTGAGACGTAGACTAACTGACGTTAACAAAACCTTTATGGTAGGACACTAAACAAATAGACTGTAGGCCTATTATAGGCTCTATACGATTCCCATTCGTTTAACCACGGCCACTGTCACCGGGGAACGGACATTAGCTCCCGGACATTAGCCCCTTCGGACAAAAGCCCCCGAAGTAGGACATTAGACCCCCAGTCCATTACATCATTACCTAAAAATTATGCATAAAATATAACAATAGGCATAAGTTAAGCGAATATACCGTATAATATATATATATAAGTCTACATTGGACATTAGTGCAACATTGTATCAATATGCAAAGTTAATAGAAGTTTTATTACGCATATTATAAAACATTTAAAGATATTAGGCTAATCGTAGAACGATGCGAACAACTCAATTTGTAAAGTCTCTCATAAATGTAAAAAATTATAAGTCCAAAGTTTGTGTAATCTAGATAAAAGTTTAATTCCTAACTGACTTTAACAAACCTTCGTTGTAGCCCAAACTGACACTAACAAGTAGGCCGCCCTACTGTATATGCTTACGATTCCCATTCGTTCATTTCAAATCTAAGTCTATATATAAGCTTAGGCCTACTGACACAATTAGTACCTAAACAAAATGGGGGGGGGGGGGTTCCAGGGGCTAATTCCGGGAGGCTTTTGTCCAGGAGGCTAATGTCCTACACCCCTGTCACCAAACAAACGACCACCAGCAACACAACTCAACCAACGGCCACTGTCACCAATCGAACGACAACCAGCAACACCACTAAGCCAACTACCCATAACACCACTCAACCAGCTACCACTGCAAAAACTCAGCAAACTACCCCTAACACTGCTCAACCAACTATCCCTAACATCACTCAACCAACTACCACTGCAACCACTCAACCAACTACACCTAATATCAGTCAACCAACTACCACCGCAACCACTCAATCAACTACCCATAACACCACTCAACCAGCTACCACTGCAACAACTCAGCAAACTACCTCTAACACTGCTCAACCAACTACCACTGCAACCACTCAATCAACTACCCCTAAGATCACTCAACCAACTACCACTACAACCACTTAATCAACTATCCCTAACATCAGTCAACCAACTACCACTGCAACCACTCAACCAACTATCCCTAACATTAGTAACATCACTCAACCAACTACCACCGCAACCACTCAATCAACTACCCCTAACATCACTCAACCAACTACCACTGCAACCACTTAATCAACTATCCCTAACATCAGTCAACCAACTACCACTGCAACCACTCAACCAACTATCCCTAACATCAGTCAACCAACTACCACTACAACCACTAAATCAACTATCCCTAACATCACTCAACCAACTACCACTGCAACCACTCAACCAACTATCCCTAACATCACTCAACCAACTACCACTGCAACCACTTAATCAACTATCCCTAACATCACTCAACCAACTACCACTACAACCACTAAATCAACTATCCCTAACATCACTCAACCAACTACCACTGCAACCACTCACCCAACTATCCCTAACATCAGTCAACCAACTACCACTACAACCACTAAATCAACTATCCCTAACATCACTCAACCAACTACCACTGCAACCACACAATCAACTATCCCTAACATCACTCAACCAACTACCACTGCAACCACTTAATCAACTATCCCTAACATCACTCAACCAACTACCACTACAACCACTAAATCAACTATCCCTAACATCACTCAACCAACTACCACTGCAACCACTAAATCAACTATCCCTAACATCACTCAACCAACTACCACTACAACCACTAAATCAACTATCCCTAACATCACTCAACCAACTACCACTACAACCACTAAATCAACTATCCCTAGCATCACTCAACCAACTACCACTGCAACCACTCAACCAACTATCCCTAACATCACTCAACCAACTACCACTGCAACCACACAATCAACTATCCCTAACATCGCTCAACCAACTACCACTGCAACCACTCAATCAACTACCACTAACATCACTCCGCCAACTACCACTGCAACCACACAATCAACTATCCTTAACATCACTCAACCAACTACCACTGCAACCACTCAACCAACTACCACTGCAACCACTTAATCAACTACCCCTAACACTGCTCAACCAACTACCAGTGCAACCACTCAATCAACTACCCCTAACATCACTCAACCAACTACCACTGCAACCACTAAATCAACTATCCCTAACATCACTCAACCAACTACCAGTGCAACCACTTAATCAACTACCCCTAACACTGCTCTCAACTACCACTACCAACTACCACTACAACCACTTAATCAACTATCCCTAACGGTCTTCCACGGTGTCGATAACCCTCGACGTTACCCAGCATGATGGCATTTTCCAAGGAATCCTGAGGGAGCCTAATGATATGTCCGAAATAAGAGAGTTTGCGAGCCTTGATGGAACCCAAGAGTACGGGGGAAGTTCTAGCAAGCCGATAAACTTCCTCTGTGTATATCCATGCATGCATATACGCACGTATACGTACGTGACCATGTATATATATATATATATATATATATATATATATATATATATATCCATGCATAAATTTTTGTACATATTATGCAGAAGTATGTTAGCTAAAAGGTTCATAATATGTAAACTTTTTACGTGGGGTCCGTTTAGACACCAACAGAAATGTTTTTATTAAAAATTCAAAATAAGTGTCCAGGGCCCAAGTCAGTATTCGCCCGCAGCAGAGGTCTCACACTGAAATCCAATACACAGAGAGACGGGCACTGTGCAGAGACGTGTCTATACACTACATTATGTCTGTCTGTGGGTCTACCTACCCGTCTGTCTGATTCACTGACTGAGAGTCAGACAGACAGGCATAATGTACTGTTAGAGTCAGTTAGACAGACAGACCTAATCTGGACAGACAGAGACAGACTTACAGACAGAGAAAAGGAAATAGATATGCAGGCAGGGCTATGAATCAGACATGCGAAACGTTTTATAGGCCTAATTGCTGTTCTTTTCCCTTCTTTAGAGTGCTGCACTGAGAGCATGGAAGAAAATGACAAAATTGATAGGCCTAGATAATGGAAATCCAGAACATATTCGGTAAGCCGATTTGGAAGCTATAGTGAGACAGACAGAAAAAGGCCACTCTATGTCTGTCTTTGTCATGGGCGCCTGCACACATGGGGCTAGAGAGAGCACTTGCCTTTCCTGGAAATTTTCACTTTTCACATGATTACCTTTTGATTTCTAACAAATTTCTTCTTGATAAAGCATTAGTGATGCTTGATACACGTTCATGTGGTAAACTTATCTCATTTTTTGAGAAAGTAGGTATAGGCCTGTTTCGAAAACGATGGCCCGGGTCAGAAAGCAAAGTTTAAAAAGTTTAACAAACATTAACTATACTTTATAGGCATTGGTAAACAGGAAACAATACTCATTGCCCAGGAGCAGAAATCATGCGAAATAGTGCTATTTAAGAAGCCTAGGGAGTATTACGATGCCCGGTTTAGTAGATCTGTGGATCTATCTAGCCTACCTGTTTGTCTGAGTCACTGGTTGAGAGACAGACAGATAGACAGACAGACAGACATACAGACAGGCAGGCAGAGACTGAGGGGCAACGGACATTATCCCACTGAACATTATTTCCCACGGACATAATCCCTCCGGACAAAATCCTCCTACACATTACCCCCCAGTAGGGTGATTCACATTACAATGGAGAAAAAATATGATACCATCGCCTAAAAATGATGCAAAACAATATAAGAATAGGCCTATGTGGCGAATATCCACACATTTAGACATCACAGTTGAAATTGTAAGATTATAGTTAAGGCCTATATTTGTATGTTATACATGAAAATCGGGGAACGGACATTTCCCCCTGGACATTTCCCCCGGACATTTCCCCCCGGACATTTCCCCCCCTGGACCTTTCCCCCCTACCCTAGGACATTTCCCTCCTGTATGCGGAAACCATTGCTTTTATTGTCTTCAACAATTTAAACCAGAATATTTTCATCAATCCAGCTCCAATTTAAGCAAGAATATTTTCATCAATCCAGCTCCAATTTAAGCAAGAATATTTTCATCAATCCAGCTCCAATTTAAGCAAGAATAATTTCATCAATCCAGCTTCCATTTAAGCAAGAATATTTTCATCAATCCAGCTTCCATTTAAGCAAGAATATTTTCATCAATCCAGCTTCCATTTAAGCAAGAATATTTTCATCAATCCAGCTCCAATTTAAGCAAGAATATTTTCATCAATCCAGCTTCCATTTAAGCAAGAATATTTTCATCAATCCAGCTTCCATTTAAGCAAGAATATTTTCATCAATCCAGCTTCCATTTAAGCAAGAATATTTTCATCAATCCAGCTTCCATTTAAACCAGAATATTTTCATCAATCCAGCTCCAATTTAAGCAAGAATATTTTCATCAATCCAGCTCCAATTTAAGCAAGAATATTTTCATCAATCCAGCTTCCATTTAAGCAAAGTGGATTCCTTAGCATTTACTTCAAAGGAATCGTTGTAAAAGTTTCAGATTTAATTATACAGGCCTAGGCGTAGGTCTAGAATTCAGGGTAGGACTTGTATGGTCATTTGAGGTGGTATGCACAGAAGGGGGGAAATGTCCGGGGGGGAAATGTCCTAGTCGAAATCAGGGGGAAACGTCCAGGGGGAAATGTCCGGGGGGAAATGTCCGGGGGGAAAATGTCCAGGGGGGAAATGTCCGGGAAGAAAATGTCCAGGGGGGGAAATGTCCTACACCCATGAAAATCATCCATAAAAATCCACAAGAATATGATAGGGTGTATAGTCGTAGGCCTATATAGGCATTAAGACTATAGGTCGAAATACACTCTTAAGAGTATATTATTAATTTATTACACTAGTCGTCAAATGTTCCTGACATGTTGTACATGGAAACGTTCACTGGATGTTAAGAACTTAAGTCGCAAGCAGCAGTAAAGGTCGTAATTGCGGGGAACGGACATTAGCCCCTGAACATTATCTCCCGGACATTTTCCTCCCCCCCCGACAAAAGCTGCCACGGGCATACCCCTCCCCCGATTTTGCGTAGGACATTATCCCCCCGAGAAAATCTCCCTATGTAACATGTATAGCTCTGTTGTTATATTTTGTGCATCATTTTAGGTAATGATATTATAGATGGAGTGGGGGATAATGTTCTACCGGGGAAGGTAATGTCCGGGGGGACAATGTCCAGGGGCTCATGTCCTACACCCCGTATTTGTGTACCTAACTGACAATAACAACTCCTTGCGTTAGAAATGAATAACTAAATGACCCTAACAAGCCTTTAGTTTGCATCTGAATGGCAGTACTAGTAGCCTAAGTCTTATCGGTGACGGCATTGATAAGTTGACACAGCGATCAAAATCAGAGCAATTAGCTTTATAAACTACATGAAGAAGCAGACTAATTGCACAGAGGGGAATTTTGTCCGGGGTATAATGTCCTACGCAAAATCGGGGAGATTATGTCCGGGGGGTGGATGGATGGAGTACGGATGGGGAACGGACATTAGCCCCGCCGGACAAAAGCCCCCGGACATTAGCCCCCTCGGACAAAAGCCCCCCACCCCCCCCCAAGGTAGGACATTAGCCCCCCGGTCTATTATGCCATTACCTAAAAATGATGCACAAAATGTAACAATAGGCCTAAGTTAAGCGAATAAGCCTACATTGCACATTAGTTCGACATTGTAAGAATATGCAAAGTTAATTGAAGGTTTATTGTGCATATTATAAAACATTTAAAGGCATTGATTTTAGAACGATGCGAACAACTCATTGTGTAAAGTCTCTCATAAATGTAAAAAAATTATGTCCAAAGTTTGTAAAATCTAGATAAAAGTTTAATGCCTAACTGACTCCAAACCTTCGTTGTAGCCAAAACTGACACTAACAAGTAGTAGGCTGACCTACTGCATACGATTCCCATTCGCTCATTTCTCTAATCTATTGAATCTAATTTTGAATTGAAACGACGCTAATAAGTCTACGAAGCTGAGACGTAGACTAACTGACGTTAACAAAACCTTTATGGTAGGACACTAAACAAATAGACTGTAGGCCTATTATAGGCTCTATACGATTCCCATTCGTTTAACCACGGCCACTGTCACCGGGGAACGGACATTAGCTCCCGGACATTAGCCCCTTCGGACAAAAGCCCCCGAAGTAGGACATTAGACCCCCAGTCCATTACATCATTACCTAAAAATTATGCATAAAATATAACAATAGGCATAAGTTAAGCGAATATACCGTATAATATATATATAAGTCTACATTGGACATTAGTGCAACATTGTATCAATATGCAAAGTTAATAGAAGTTTTATTACAAACAACAGTGGTCCCAACACTGATCCTTGTGGCACTCCACAAAGCACTGCTGCCCACCTATAGAATGTTTATTGCCTATTCCCACCTTTTGTCTTCTATCTGAAAGCCAGTTTTGAATCCACTTGAGTTCTGTACCTGCCCACTAATCCCACATGCTTGCAACTTTTTAATTAGTCTTTTATGGGGTACTTTATCAAATGCCTGAAAGAATTTTTGCCTAAATGGAAGTTCGACTGATGTTGCCCAGTACACAAGTTAATAAGTTGACACCGCGCGGAAAACTGGACAATCGCTTTTTATTAGGACTAATTAACTACAGAAATAGGCTATTTGCACAGTGGAGGTTTTAATGTCCGGGAATATATTGCCATCTAAATGGGGCGGGGGTTGTCCAGGGGTGGTTTTTGTCAGAGGTTTGTTCGGGTCTACACTCAAAATTGCAGGTATAGGTAGGTAGGTATGTAGATAGGTAGGCAGGTAGGTAGGTAGGTAGGTAGGTAGGTAGGTAGGTATTTAGGTAGGTAGGTATAGACAGGCAGACAGGCAGAAAGAAGTAGGTAGGTATGCATGTAAGTGGGTAGTTAGGTAGGCATGTAGTTAGGTAGGATGGTATATAGGAAGGTAGGCAGGCAGGCAGGCAGTCAGACACGCACACAGACATACAGACAGACAGATAGACATACAGACAAATAGACAGATAGACAAGACAGATAGGTAGGAAGATGGATGGATGGATGGATGGATGGATGGATGGATGGATCGATCGATCGATAGATAGATAGATAGATAGATAGATAGATAGATAGATAGATAGATAGATAGATAGATAGATAGATAGATAGATAGATAGATAGATAGATAGAGCTCAATTAAAACTGAAAAAGGAAGAATCTGAATCAATTAGGCGCTGTCAATTAACCCTCAACAGCTAACGTGTAAAAACTTGCATTACAGCTAACCTGGGGTCCAGCTGGACCCCATTGTATTTTTTTATATATATTTGAATTTGTAAACACGATATCGATGATTAAAATCAATTCCCCACTATTTCTATTGGTAAATTGGTTATGTATGTGCACTTGTTATAGCGTCCCTTCAAGATTCATACTCAGAAGCGCTCCCAACTACAGTGCGGGCACTGAATTGGCGTTTCACGCTGAGACGAGTGAAGGACTTTCCCAAGGTCCATACGAGTCGGCTTGAGGGGGATTTTATGCCCTACTAACAAATATGCAAATGTCTGTGAGCAGTTGGGACGCCAGAGGGGGGGCTAGCGGTCTAAGTCCCCCTAAAATTCCTGTTTTTACATGAAAAAATGAAATATTTACATGTTAAGCCAGTCCTAAAAAATGTGAAATTTCCATGAGATTTCGACCAAATAACTAAAAAAAAAGTCGTCAGAAATTTTGGCGAATGAAAATGAAAAATATCCTCCGCGAGGATTCAGTCCCCCCCAAAAAAACCCCACTTAAATCCTGGCGCCGCCACTGTTTGCAAGTAAGTAACTCCTTGTAAGTCTACATGTATATCCTATTGTCGAAATGAACATTAGGGTAAAGGTCAGAGTAAGGGTTAGGGTCTGTCTATCTGACCCTGTCTGACTGTCCGTCTGTCTGTCTGCTTGTCTGTCTGTCCGTCCATCCATCTGTCTGTCTGCCTGCCTGTCTGTCCATATTCTGTTGGTCTATCTGTCTGTCTGTCTACCCGTCTGTCTGCATCTCTGCCTGCCTGTCTGTCTGCTTGAATGCCTGTCCGTTCGTCCGTCTGTCAGTCTTCTGTCTGTCTATCTGTGTGTCTGTCTGTCTGTCCGTCTGTCTGTCTATCCGTCTGTCTATCCGTGACTGTCTGTCTGTCTGTTTGCTTGCTTGTCCATCCGTTCGTCCGACTGACAGTCTTCTTCCCCTGTCTGTCTGGCTTTGTTTGTCTGTATGTCTCTCTCTTTCATTCTCTCCCCTCTCTCTGCCTCCATAATTGGTCAGGCAACGGAATTTGGGTTTGTTTATCTCCCCGCCTTGAATCATACAGACTACAGACGGACTGCATGCGGCGGCTTGGTGGGCAGTCCTGCTACTGCTTGGGCTCGCAGCGGTGTAACGGTCAGTCGCTGTGGTCACCACCTGTTCTCGGATCTGATTACAGGTCGTAGCAACTAAGCAACTACCTCTGTCTTAATGCTATGCTGTCTGTCTGTGTGTCTGTGTGTCTGTCTTTCTCTATCTTCATTCTCATCCTTTCTGTCTTACCATGGTTTCAGCAAAGCGCTAATCTGCCTGGCTGGTTAACACGGCGTCTTCGGCATAGTTCACTGACCTCAGATAACAGAGCTGCCCAGTTCGGTATTCGTCCTTTGCCGTTGGGAGGAAATTGTGGCGGGCCACATGCACATTGCACACGGAGTGGGGTAGTTGACATGGTTTGCAGACACATGATTTGTATGGGGTTAACAGAAGTATGAGAGGCAAAGCAGTCCTAAGTTAAAACTTTTACGTGACTGAAATTCCCTTCATCCTGTTAATGAATAATCTGGTAGCTACAAATAGCCTGGCCGCTGTTTGATTGAGATAAAATTATGGCAAACAACCTCTTGCTGCCCTGTAAATATCCCAACATTTCTAATGAAGAAATTGAAATTCACGTTAAGAAGACATTGGGAAAGACAATGGGCCCTATACAGTATACATGTAATGCAAATCTTCGAGAATTTCTCAGCACCCACGAAAGCCACGTCAGGGAGACCAGCTTAATCACCGGCGCTATATCAAATCAAGTCCGCAATAGCCAGAGCTGCCGTTTTCGTTCCGGTGCCAGGTCAAAATCCGGGGAGGACAAGCCGAGGAGACAGCGTGGTGCTACGGCTGTTGTCGGTGATGGTGGTAGTTGGGTGATGGAACCTGATTGGAATCTAGATAGGATAGCTTGAAGAGTTCAGTTTTCAGTCGTGAATGGAAAGCAGCAGAGGAGAGTGCAGGCGGAGGAGAGGTTCATGTCATTGACATCTACCACTACACCACTAAACTAACACCCAATGTCACCACCACCACCACCACCCCCACCACCACCATCATCATCATCACTATCATCATCATCATCATCACCACCATCATCTGACACCTCCTCCTCCCTCATTATCACCATTTTCTGCCTCATTTTTGCCTTATCCTCCTACTCTCATCCTCTCCTCCATCTCCTCCTCCTCCTTCTTTTCTCCTCCTTCTCTTAATCCCCTTCGCCGTCGTCCTCCTCATCGTCATCAGCATCATCGTCATAATCATAAATCATGATCATAATCATAATCATCATCATCATCATCATTATCATCATCATCATCATCTGACACCTCCTCCTCTTCCCTCCTCATAATTTTCTGCCTCTTTATCTTCCTCTCATTCCTCCTCCTCCTCCTCTTCCTCCTCCTCCTACTCATCATCATCATCTTTCGCCTCATTTTTGCCTTCTCCTCCTTCTCCTACTCTCATCTTCCCCTCCATGTCCTCCTCCTCCTCTTGCTCCTCTTCGCCCTCCTCCTTCTCATCATCATCATCATCATCATCAGTATCAGCACCTTGTCATAATCATGATCATCATCATCATGTCCAGAGGAAATGTCCGTACCCCAAGTTGTCCGGGGGGTTAATGTCCTCGGCTAAATCAGGGGGGAATTGTCCGTTTTTTTTGTCCGATTTCTGATTTTATCCACCGCATCTCTCACGTCCATGTTCTGTGCTGCTAGATCTTCTTTTGCCAAGAACCGCTAACACCATTGAAACAACCACTAACACCATTCAAACAACTACCACTGATACTACTCAAACATCTACCACTAACACCATTCTACTAATACCATCAATACTACTCAACCAGCAACCACAGCAATCATTCAACCAACTAACACCACTAAATCAACAACCATTAACTACACTCAGCCAACAAACACTGGCACAACTTAACCAACAACCACCAACACCATTCTACCAACTACTACTAACACAACTAAAACAACTAAAACCGCCGCAACTCAACCAACTATATCATCATTTAAGCAATCATCGTCGTCGTCGTCATTATCGTATTCATCAATATCTTCATCACAATTGTTGTCATTATAATCATTGTCGTTAAAATCATCATCATTTGACACCTTCTTTCCCTCCTACTCCTCCTCCCCTCCTCCACCTACCAATGGCCAGTTTTAAAAATGACTGGGGTAATGAAGTTTGCAGACACATGACTTGTATGGGTGTTAACAGAAGTAGGCTGTGATGGGCAACGGAGTCCTAAATTAAAGCTTTTATATGACTGAAATTATCCTCCTCCTCATCATTATTATCATCATCGTTGTCATATTCTCACCCATGACCTTCATCGTTATCGTCGTCATCATCATATTGATCATCCTCATCCTCATCATTTCTCACCTCCTCCACCTCCTCCTCCTCCTTCTCATCCTCATAATAATCATGCTAATCGTCGTTATTATCATCATCATAATTATAATCATTCATTACCGTCATCATAATCATCATCATCATCATCATCATCATCATCATCGCTATCATTGTCATCGTCATCATCATCATCGTCTTAGTCACACTCATCATCTATATCATCATTGTCGTCGTCGAAGTCGTCATCACCATCATCATCGGCTCCATCTTCATCTTCATTTATGTCATTGTCATCATCATTACCATCATCAACGTCATCATCATGGAGGTGGGTCGGGGGGGCGCTGGCGCTTTTGATAACACACTGGCATGGAGATCAGCGGAGGTATATTCGATTCCAGAAGCTCCGTTTCATGGACGTGCTTTGCAGGCTGCTATTAGGGGTGTAGGACATTAGCCCCCTGGACAAAAGCCACCGGACAAAAGCCCAGGGGCTTCTATCCCTATACATGGCGGGCACAGCTTGTGCCCAGTGAAAAATAGGGGGATCAGAAGACAGCCAAAATTCACGTCAGTTTGGGGGGGAGGTCGGACATGGAGTGCAGCGTTCAATCTAGGCATCACTAGGAGGAAGATCCCCCCCAGAAAATGCTTCCCCTTCATATAAATTTGGACAAAATGGTATATATATGCCTAATAGTTTTTAGGAAAATGTATACACTTTATACACTTTGAGTTTTTAGTTAGGCTTCTATCTGCATTTTTGAATTAGGCCTACATGAACTGCTATAATCGTAATCGTAATCTCGAAACTTCTACAGCGCCCACAAAAGCCAAGTCGCGGGAACCAGCTTATTCACAGGCGCTCAATCAAAACAAAATCGATAGGCAGCAGGTCAAGTCCGGAGAGTCAGGCAGGCAGATAGATGGACGGCTAAGGTGGGTGATGTTTAGAGTTGAAGTGGCGGGGGATGTCAGGAGAAGAGGAAGAATCAGGATAGGATTTTTGAAAGAGCAATGTTTTCAGTTTTGAGTGAAAGACCTGTGGGGAGATAGCGAGAGGTGGAGTTTTGGTGAGTTCGTATGATGGGTCGGAAGTTTGCCGAAGTGCTGGCGGAAGTTTGTTCCAGAGAGGTGGAACGGCAATGGCTATGGAGCGGTTTGCGAATTTCAGTGATGAAGTGATGGGAGGGCGAAGCAGTGTAATGGAGGACGAGGAGCGTGTTGAACGAGGTGGCTGGATGGTGAACAACTGACGAAGGTAGAACGGCTGGGATGATTGAAGTGTATTGTAAGTGAGTGAGAGGACTTTGTATTCGATGCGTTCAGGTATTTTGAGCCAGTGAAGTGATTTCAGGACAGGAGTGATGTGGTGACGTTTGGGGGTTTTCGTCACTGCACGGGCGAGGGCATTCTGGATAGCTTGGAGGCGGTTAATTTGGGTTATATCAATGTTTAGGAAGAGAGAGTTGCAGTAATCAAGTTTCGCATGAACTATGGATGTGGCTATTGTGGATGCAGTTTTAAAGTCAAGCATAGGTCGGATTCTGCGGAGATCTCGTATGTGCATGAAACAAGTGCGGGAAAGTTGGGTTATGTGGTCGGAGAAGCTAAGATGCTGGTCAAAGATTACACCTAGGTTTCGGACAGGAGAATTTGCGGAGAAAGTGTGGTTGGAAGAAGAGTCATTGTTGAAGGAAATTTAGAGGGATCAGGAATTTTCTTGAGTTGCTCTCTGAGGCCAATTAGTATAAATTCTGTCTTGGAGGGGTTAAGGCAGAGGAGATTTGAGGTCATCCAAGAGGTGATTTGGGTGACCACAGAGAGAAGATTATTTATGGAGTCAGAGAAGCTGCTTGGAGAGAAAGAGATGAATAGTTGGGTGTCGTCAGCATATAGGCCTAACAGCTATAACACTGGTCAACAGTGATTTTGTTTCCTGAACAATTTCAGGTGTTTCTTATGCAGTTTCTGCTGCTGATCACGAAAATGACCTTGAAATTGTCCCAGCACGTAACGTTTTTGAGAAATCTTCAATTTTTATATTTATTTCCATTTTTCAGATATATCGCTATAATAAGCTGCGTGTAACTGAGGTATGTCCAGGCATGCACTTAGGGCAGTTTACATATATGTTTGTCTTGCATAATAAAATATAAACTTGGATTTGCATATGCATTAATGCTGGTTAGAATCTTCCTGCAAAAGTTCTAAGCACTATTAGAGCCGCTTCTCTGCATAGGTCTACATGCATATACCACCGAGGAAGTTGGCATCAGTTTGTTTGTAGTTTGATGTCTTATTTCCAAAGTTTAGTTTTGTATACATGTATTCAAGATGCATAACAAGTTAGCCAGCTTATTTTCAGATAAGCTTTAACCCTCAGGCTACCAAGCTTTTTTTGTAACACTGACTACCAAGGGGGGGTGGTTACCACCCCCTGGATTTTGGGTTTGGTTTGAGATATCATAACTTGTAATACACCATTTGATTCAGCATTCATTTCTGCACAAAATGGTATATTTAGGTTTAGAAAATATGAAGGCACCTCGAAATTATGAATCTGTTACCATGGGTACCCGTCGATTCCACAAAATGTATACTTACGCATAGGGAATATATTAGATTCTGTGTGTTTTATACATGATTTATATATAAAAAGTAGTTTACATATAATAAAGTCCAATATTCAACTATAAAAACTAGTAAAAAGTCTGTTTTATGTTAAATCAAAACAAAAAAACATGTTATAGCTGCTGAAAAACGTTTACGCATACATATCGGTTCGCGTTGCAAAAAACCCCAACATTTTTATACATTTTAATTTATTTTTAGCACTTCCGGTCATCAAATTTTAAATTATTTAGTATTAAAAAATAGCCCTCAATGCCCTCTACAGAATGGCATAATTTATTTCTATTAAAAAATAAATTATGGATAAGTTATAATAGAAAAAACATGACAATTTTATGAAAATAAAACACCTTTATATATATTTTAATTTATTTTGAGCACTTCCGGTTGTCAAAAGACAACTCAATGAGCATGGAAATGTAGCCCCACATTCCCTCTATAGAATGGTATAATTTGTGTCTCTTAATATTAAGGGGCAGAAAGAAAAGTTACAGACGATATTCTAGGGGGGGTGGTATCCACCCCCCCTGGTACCTTGGGTATATCGGGTGTAACTTTTGAACGGTAGGGGGCATCGTCAAAAGTTTTAGCTCAAAATGTGTCCCAATGAACCCTCTACAGCTACCAATTTTTTCAAAATTTTATTCCAGACGGAACGAGAAAAATTTGCGAAAAACCTAGGGGGGGGGGGTGGCAACCACCCCCCCTTGGTAGCCCGAGGGTTAAACCATAATAAATTAAATGACGGTTGTTGGCAGCAGAAATATTTCTCCAGCATTGCATGAAATGTGATACATGTGCATTTTGCTACAGTTGTGGAGAGTAGGCTATGCTATATGAGTAAGTCTCAGAAACACACAATGACTGCACTTGCCAATAAAGCTTTGAGCTGTACTTTGGTTGCAAGACTGGAGAGAAAGCCAAGGAATGGGTGCCTCCAATTTGCTGTGAAAGATGTGCTGCAGATCTTAGAGTTTGACTCCGGGGGTCCTGCGAAAGCAATGCTGTTTGCCGTCCCAATGGTCTGGCGAGAGCAGAAGATAATGACTGTGACGGGCTGCTCAGTTTGTCTCACTTATGTTTCTGGTTTCTTGGGCAAGAATAGGAAAATAAACTGAATGCCCAGATCTTCTTTCGACAATGATACCAGCGTTGTACAATGAAAGTCTTCAAATAGCAAAGCCACCAGAGAAATGGAGTTTAGACGACAAAGATGAAGATGCTGCTGCAGTGATCTAGCCAGAAACGAGTATATAGCTGCTGACAGTGATCCGGATTTTGAAGTAAGTAGGCCTATTATGTCTGGCGCGCATCATCTCATTCACATAGTCGGAATTGAACGACCCTTTAGAGACTTAGGTTTGTCAAAAGCAAAAGCAGAACAACTGGATTCAAGACTAGAATTTGCTGTCACCAAGTATTGGACAGAAATCGGTCCAACAAATATTTCTGCCTTCTCTTCACTTAAAGCTGGGACTGATACATTTTTTAAAAAGCCATGCACAAGGATGCTGAAGACTTTCTGCACAAGGATGCTGAAGATTTTCTTTATCTTCAACAGAAATTCATAAAAATGAGTGATGCCAAGATCAAGGAAGGCATTTTTGTGGGTCCACAGATCAGACACATCATCAATGACAAGCAGTTTGAACATCTGTGGAAGGGAGCAGAGACAATCATCTGGAAGCACTGAAGGATGTTGTGGAGAATTTTCTTGGTAACTATAGAACTCCAAATTACAATAAACTTGGTAACAAAATCTTACAGCATACTGGCATGAAATGCAACATGTCAATTAAGATTCACATCTCGCATTTCCACTTGAACTTCTTTCCAAGTTCCTCACAAATCTAGCGATGAACACTAGGAAATTGCCACAGTGGAAAAACGGTATAAGGGAAACTGGAATCCAGCAGTGTTGTCTGACAATTGTTTGACACTGCAGCGAGATGTGCAGACAAAGAATACAAACGAAAATCAGCATCAAAGCATTTAAGATCTATGGAACTTTAGCAGCATCTTGTATACATTGTACATGTGCAACTGAACAGGGAATAACCAGGGCCGTCTTATCCAGTAGGCACAGTAGGCACTGTGCCTAGGGCCTACGAACTTACCAGGGGCCTACGAAATCCTAAAAAGATATATTAAAAAATAAATGCAGTGATTGGTCAATGACCGGAAAAAACAAACAGAAAACGAAAACTTGCAAATTTCATTTTAACGAGCTAGCTTTTTTAAGGCTAGAGTTATCTAATGAAACAGTAACATTGGCTAAGCTATAATTATGTTAACTTTGCGGCTCTTTGCATTTGCGAAATCGCTTATAGGTTAATGTGTTCAAATGTCATTTCTCGCATTAAGTCGTTTTCAATTGAAAGTAATGCATGGGAGGATAATCGTGCCTGTCCCATCATTGACCGAAGGTAATTTTTGATAATTTTCAGCTTCGAAAAAGAACGTTCACCTTCACAACTTGTTCCAAAAATATAAAGATAAATTCGAAAAGAAATATTGACATTTGGAAACTGGAGACCAGCTTGTCAGCCATTTGTGATCTAATCATTTCAGCTACAGATTTATTGGTTTCTCCAATCCAGACTCGTCTTTCCTCTTATCACCATCAGACATGTTTTTTTAGAAATTATTTTGTATTAATAATTTAACAAATTAAAATTTAAAAAGCGATGGCGATTTTTCATTAGAACTTAGACCGAAACGTCGCTAACAGAAAGTCGAAAATCGGAAATATTACATTTAGCGGATATTGAAAATAAATATTACAAAAAGTAGATTGAGATTTAAAATAAAAACTGAATGCGTTCACAAAACATGGTTCAGCATAATTTTAAGAAATAATGTAAATGTGTCACAATTTGAATTAATAGAGAGTTGAGTTGGATAGACCCTAGGGCAGGGGTTCTCAAACTGTGGTACGCGTACCCCCAGGGGTACGCCAGACGCCGGTAAGGGGTACGCGAAAAATTTCAGAAATATAAATTTTCTTTGAGTTTATTGACTTTGTGTCCATCTTTCTTTCACCATCAGTGATTTTTAACTTTGCAACATATAGGCCTAACATCAATAGGCCTACAGCATCGTCAGTTCTTTCTTTCGCAGCATGCAATTAGACTCACATAGATTACTATATACGGTAGTGCATACAACATATTTATGTTTAGGCCTACCAAGTATTACTATAATTTTGAAAAAAAACTAATATAGGCTATAAATGGTTGAAAGTACCAAAGCCATAATATCTCAGACTACATGTATATAGGCTAGAGCTCAAATGGCTGACAGCTGAATCGGCCAAATAATTAATTTCTGGTCGAGCTTTAAATTATGTGATTCCTTTCAGCACGTCATGTCTGGGTGAAACTGTTAACTATTCTTGCTATCAAAAACAAACATGGGGTAAATTTGCGTTTGAAATTGACAAATATTACACCAGATAATTATTGTAAATCTGTGCAAGTCTGAACAAGCCCACAGCACTATACTTGGCTCTTTCCTCTTTCTTACAGGGGGTTATAGAACAACTTTATCTTTTTAAATTTGTTGATAAAATTATACGATTCAAAATTAGATTTTGCTCCCTATATATGGGCCTAGGCCTAGACTCTAATAAACTATGTCACCAATGATTAAATTGACTTTCAGTTGTCACTGCCAGCCAGTGCCAGGAAACAACGCAATAGAATAATTTTTGTTTCTGATCTGAGTTTGCTGGGGGTACGCCATCATTCGATTTTTTTTAACTTGGGGGGTACAATAAAAATAAAGTTTGAGAACCCCTGCCCTAGGGGCCTACGAATAGATTAATATGCAAAAGTGCCTAGGGCCTACGATGACCATAAGACGGCCCTGGGAATAACTATGAAAAACTTTTAATTTCATGTTTCTCAATATTTTTAAGTGCTAAAGTCATCATCAGCACCCAATATTATGAGGAAGAATTGTTACAAAGATTTTTCCAATGAAATTAAATTATAGTATATTGAAAATATATGCGATAAACAAGCATTTTAGTTAAAATCTTGCATGCCCGTTTTCTCAAAAACCTTACGTGATACAAAAATTCTGAGAACACCACCGTGTTCAGCACGCCAAGTTCTATAGAAAACAGTCAAAGGTTTTTTGGAAACAAAAAAAAGTTAAAATTTGTTGACCAGTGTAATATACCGCATTAAAAATTTCCTATTACATGATTATAATTATGTCTTTACTATTTTAATAAATAATACTGCACAATCATATCATAATTTTAAAAAATAATGTTAATACAAATAGTATAATTTGTCAAATACTATTTTGCACAACTAAATGGCTTCTCTCCAATGTTATCTTTCAAAATTCAGACAGTCAAATTTGGTCTTTGAACACTTAGTAAATAACATCATTATTACGTGGGCTTACAATGTATACGACCTACATTGTATTTTATTGTATTGCATTGTGCTCTAAAAATTTATGTAACGCCTCTCGAGTGCACACTGATCCGAGGCGCAAAACATATGGCTGCCCAATTTTCAATAGTTATTTTGGAATCCTCGCCCCTAAGTATGTATGTTTAGACACCAAGATGACGATTCGAAGTGTACGGGAAGCTGAGAAATTGAAAAATCCGTATTTTTGTCGCCATTTTGGAAACTGGCCGCCATTTAATCCATGGGGAACACTTTCAATAGTTCTGTTGTAATCCATGCCCCTAACTATGTACGTTTCGACCCCAAGATGACGATTCTAAGTGTACTGGAAGCTGAGAAATTGAAAAATCCGTATTTTGGTCGCCATTTTGGAAAATGACCGCCATTGAAGACATGGGAAACATTTTCAATAGTTTTGTTGGAATACGCGCCCCTAACTATGTATGTTTCGACCCCAAGATGACGATTCTAAGACTCTAAGTGTACTGGAAGCTGAGAAATTAAAAAATCTGTATTTTTTTCGCCATTTTGGAATATGGCCGCCATTGAAGCCATGGGAAACATTTTCAATGGCTCTGTTGTAATCCATGCCCCTAACTATGTATGTTTAGACACCAAGATGACGATTCTAAGTCTACTGGAAGCTGAGAAATTGAAAAATCCGTATTATGGTCGCCATTTTGGAAACTGGCCGCCATTGAAGCCATGGGGAACATTTTCAATGGCTTTGTTGTAATCCAAGCCCATAACTATGTATGTTTAGACACCAAGATGACGATTCTAAGTCTACTGGAAGCTAAGAAATTGAAAAATCCGTATTTTGGTCGCCATTTTGGAAACTGGCCGCCATTGAAGCCATGGGGAACATTTTCAATAGTTCTGTTGGAATCCTCTACCTAGCTATGTATGATTAGACACCAAGATGACGATTCTAAGTGTACTGGAAACTGAGAAATAGAAAAATCCGTATTTTGGTCGCCATTTTGGAAAATGACCGCCATTGAAGCCATGGCGAACATTCTCAATGGCTTTGTTGTAATCCAAGCCCCTAACTATGTATGTTTAGACACCAAGATGACGATTCAAAGTGTACTGGAAGCTGAGAAATTGAAAAATCCTTATTTTGGTCGCCATTTTGGAAACTGGCCGCCATTGAAGCCATGGGGAACATTTTCAATAGTTCTGTTGGAATCCTCTACGTAGCTATGTATGATTAGACACCAAGATGACGATTCTAAGTGTACTGGAAGCCGAGAAATTGAAAAATCCGTATTTTGGTCGCCATTTTAGAAAATGACCGCCATTGAAGCCATGGCGAACATTCTCAATGGCTTTGTTGTAATCCAAGCCCCTAACTATGTATGATTAGACACCAAGATGACGACTCTAAGTGTTCTGGAGGCTGAGAAATTGAAAAATCCGTATTTTGGTCGCCATTTTAGAAAATGACCGCCATTGAAGCCATGGCGAACATTCTCAATGGCTTTGTTGTAATCCAAGCCCCTAACTATGTATGTTTAGACACCAAGATGACGATTCTAAGTGCACTGAAAGCTGAGAAATTGAAAAATACGTATTTTGGTCGCCATTTTGGAAACTGGCCGCCATTGAAGCCATGGGGAACATTTTCAATAGTTCTGTTGGAATCCTCTCCCCTAACTATGTATGATTAGACACCAAGATGACGATTCTAAGTGTACTGGAAGCTGAGAAATTGAAAAATCCGTATTTTGGTCGCAATTTTGGAAACTGGCCGCCATTGAAGCCATGGCGAACATTTTCAATGGCTCTGTTGTAATCCGTGATCCTAACTATGTATGTTTAGACCCCAAGATGACGATTCTAAGTGCACTGAAAGCTGAGAAATTGAAAAATACGTATTTTGATCGCCATTTTGGAAACTGGCCGCCATTGAAGCCATGGGGAACATTTTCAATGGTTCTGTTGGAATCTTCTACCTAACTATGTATGATTAGACACCAAGATGACGATTCTAAGTGTACTGGAAGCCGAGAAATTGAAAAATCCGTATTTTGATCGCCATTTTGGAAACTGGCCGCCATTGAAGCCATGGGGAACATTTTCAATGGTTCTGTTGGAATCCTCTCCCCTAACTATGTATGTTTAGACACCAAGATGACGAATCTATGTGCACTGGAGGCTGAGAAATTGAAAACTTCGTATTTCGGTCGCCATTTTGGAAAATGACCGCTATTGAAGCCATGGGGAACATTTTCAATGGCTCTGTTGTAATCCGTGATCCTAACTATGTATGTTTAGACACCAAGATGACGATTCTAAGTCTACTGGAAGCTGAGAAATTGAAAAATCCGTATTTTGGTCGCCATTTTGGAAACTGGCCGCCATTGAAGCCATGGGGAACATTTTCAATGGCTCTGTTGTAATTCGTGATCCTAACTATGTATGTTTGGACACCAAGATGACGATTCTAAGTGCACTGAAAGCTGATAAATTGAAAAATACGAATTTTGGTCGCCATTTTGGAAACTGGCCGCCATTGAAGCCATGGGGAACATTTTCAATAGTTCTGTTGGAATCCTCTCCCCTAACTATGTATGATTAGACACCAAGATGACGATTCTAAGTGTACTGGAAGCCGAGAAATTGAAAAATCCGTATTTTGATCGCCATTTTGGAAACTGGCCGCCATTGAAGCCATGGGGAACATTTTCAATGGCTCTGTTTTAATCCATGCCCCTAACTATGTATGTTTAGACACCAAGATGACGATTCTAAGGGTATTGGAAGCTGAGAAATTGAAAAATCCGTATTTTGGTCGCCATTTTGGAAACTGGCCGCCATTGAAGCCATGGGGAACATTTTCAATAGTTCTGTTGGAATCCTGTCCCCTAACTATGTATGTTTAGGCACCAAGATGACGATTCTAAGTGTACTGGAAACTGAAAAATAGAAAAATCCGTATTTTGGTCGCCATTTTGGAAAATGGCCGCCATTGAAGCCATGGGGGACATTTTCAATGGCTCTGTTGTAATCCATGCCCCTAACTATGTATGTTTAGACACCAAGATGACGATTCTACAGTGTACTGGAAGCTGAGAAATTGAAAAATCCGTATTTTGGTCGCCATTTTGGAAACTGGCCGCCATTGAAGCCATGGGGAACATTTTCAATAGTTCTGTTGTAATCCAAGCCCCTAACTATGTATGATTAGACACCAAGATGACGATTCTAAGTGTACTGGAAGCTGAGAAATTGACAAATCCGTATTTTGGTCGCCATTTTGGAAACTGGCCGCCATTGAAGCCATGGCGAACATTCTCAATGGCTTTGTTGTAATCCAAGCCCCTAACTATGTATGATTAGACACCAAGATGACGACTCTAAGTGTACTGGAGGCTGAGAAATTGAAAACTTCGTATTTTGGTCGCCATTTTGGAAACTGGCCGCCATTGAAGCCATGGGGAACATTTTCAATAGTTCTGTTGTAATCCAAGCCCCTAACTATGTATGATTAGACACCAAGATGACGATTCTAAGTGTACTGGAAGCTGAGAAATTGACAAATCCGTATTTTGGTCGCCATTTTGGAAACTGGCCGCCATTGAAGCCATGGCGAACATTCTCAATGGCTTTGTTGTAATCCAAGCCCCTAACTATGTATGATTAGACACCAAGATGACGACTCTAAGTGTACTGGAGGCTGAGAAATTGAAAACTTCGTATTTTGGTCGCCATTTTGGAAACTGGCCGCCATTGAAGCCATGGGGAACATTTTCAATAGTTCTGTTGTAATCCAAGCCCCTAACTATGTATGATTAGACACCAAGATGACGATTCTAAGTGTACTGGAAGCTGAGAAATTGACAAATCCGTATTTTAGTCGCCATTTTGGAAACTGGCCGCCATTGAAGCCATGGGGAACATTTTTAATGGCTTTGTTGTAATCCAAGCCCATAACTATGTATGTTTAGACACCAAGATGACGATTCTAAGTGTACTGGAAGCTGAGAAATTGAAAAATCCGTATTTTGGTCGCCATTTTGGAAACTGGCCGCCATTGAAGCCATGGGGAACATTTTTAATGGCTTTGTTGTAATCCAAGCCCATAACTATGTATGTTTAGACACCAAGATGACGATTCTAAGTGTACTGGAAGCTGAGAAATTGAAAAATCCGTATTTTGGTCGCAATTTTGGAAACTGGCCGCCATTGAAGCCATGGCGAACATTTTCAATGGCTCTGTTGTAATCCGTGATCCTAACTATGTATGTTTAGACACCAAGATGACGATTCTAAGTGCACTGAAAGCTGAGAAATTGAAAAATACGTATTTTGGTCGCCATTTTGGAAACTGGCCGCCATTGAAGCCATGGGGAACATTTTCAATAGTTCTGTTGGAATCCTCTCCCCTAACTATGTATGATTAGACACCAAGATGACGATTCTAAGTGTACTGGAAGCTGAGAAATTGAAAAATCCGTATTTTGGTCGCAATTTTGGAAACTGGCCGCCATTGAAGCCATGGCGAACATTTTCAATGGCTCTGTTGTAATCCGTGATCCTAACTATGTATGTTTAGACACCAAGATGACGATTCTAAGTGCACTGAAAGCTGAGAAATTGAAAAATACGTATTTTGATCGCCATTTTGGAAACTGGCCGCCATTGAAGCCATGGGGAACATTTTCAATGGTTCTGTTGGAATCTTCTACCTAACTATGTATGATTAGACACCAAGATGACGATTCTAAGTGTACTGGAAGCCGAGAAATTGAAAAATCCGTATTTTGATCGCCATTTTGGAAACTGGCCGCCATTGAAGCCATGGGGAACATTTTCAATGGTTCTGTTGGAATCCTCTCCCCTAACTATGTATGTTTAGACACCAAGATGACGAATCTATGTGCACTGGAGGCTGAGAAATTGAAAACTTCGTATTTCGGTCGCCATTTTGGAAAATGACCGCTATTGAAGCCATGGGGAACATTTTCAATGGCTCTGTTGTAATCCGTGATCCTAACTATGTATGTTTAGACACCAAGATGACGATTCTAAGTCTACTGGAAGCTGAGAAATTGAAAAATCCGTATTTTGGTCGCCATTTTGGAAACTGGCCGCCATTGAAGCCATGGGGAACATTTTCAATGGCTCTGTTGTAATTCGTGATCCTAACTATGTATGTTTGGACACCAAGATGACGATTCTAAGTGCACTGAAAGCTGATAAATTGAAAAATACGAATTTTGGTCGCCATTTTGGAAACTGGCCGCCATTGAAGCCATGGGGAACATTTTCAATAGTTCTGTTGGAATCCTCTCCCCTAACTATGTATGATTAGACACCAAGATGACGATTCTAAGTGTACTGGAAGCCGAGAAATTGAAAAATCCGTATTTTGATCGCCATTTTGGAAACTGGCCGCCATTGAAGCCATGGGGAACATTTTCAATGGCTCTGTTTTAATCCATGCCCCTAACTATGTATGTTTAGACACCAAGATGACGATTCTAAGGGTATTGGAAGCTGAGAAATTGAAAAATCCGTATTTTGGTCGCCATTTTGGAAACTGGCCGCCATTGAAGCCATGGGGAACATTTTCAATAGTTCTGTTGGAATCCTGTCCCCTAACTATGTATGTTTAGGCACCAAGATGACGATTCTAAGTGTACTGGAAACTGAAAAATAGAAAAATCCGTATTTTGGTCGCCATTTTGGAAAATGGCCGCCATTGAAGCCATGGGGGACATTTTCAATGGCTCTGTTGTAATCCATGCCCCTAACTATGTATGTTTAGACACCAAGATGACGATTCTACAGTGTACTGGAAGCTGAGAAATTGAAAAATCCGTATTTTGGTCGCCATTTTGGAAACTGGCCGCCATTGAAGCCATGGGGGTAAAATCTGCCATGGCCGTATAGCCAAATCTTTTTCTTATGACATTTTCGTAGTATATACCAAATTTCATGCTTGTTTCACAAAGTGAACAATTTTTCACCAGGCCGCTCTACTAGTTTCTGTTGTCTGATGTTGGCATGTAAGCTAGTTTGGTAAGTTTTTGACAAACGTTTACATGATTGATTCCACAACCATAACACCTAGACTTATACTGGTGGTCCGCATTGTCCAGTGCACTTTGAGCGCAGACTGGCCGATTTGACCTCTGCTAGGGTCATAGCCAACCCTTTCTGTAATGACTCATTCATCTGGCATCTTCTATGAAAGCGTAGACAGGATAACTGCACACTTAAGCTCCCACAGGCAAGCCCTGCGGGGACAGTGTGTGGCACTTCTTTTTCGGCGTACTTTTACAAAACCCGTAAAATGTCAAATTGTACCCACATGGAATTTGTGCGGGTACAAGACACTAACAGATAGCCAACTTACAAGGCATTGATGGAAGGCTACATAATGAATATATTAGTGCATATTTCCCACCAGATGGCCGGATTTCACGAAAATGTTCATCAGGGCAGAGTGTGTGGATTGTGTGTGCACACAGTTCACCCACTATACACACACCTTATGGGGACATGACCCCAGAAGGAAACCTCAATTGGACACTGGATATGCACAAATCAGAGGATTGCTGATGAATTCCATCTGGGGTCTTGAAAAATGTACCCACAAGACATTGCGTACCCAGAAGGTAGGTTTTGAACTCATGAAAGGCAGCGTAAGGTAGTGAATACAAGAGCACACACACACACACACACACACACACACACACACACACCCATCTACCCAAAAAATAGACGTCTGCCGAGTCGCAGCTCTTTAGTTTTCTAAGGCGACGTTGATCGATGAGCTGACTACTAAATCGGCTGAACAAATCGCTGACATATGATCTCATTCGCCTTGCTATATGCACGGACGTCGGTCATCGGTCATCTTCAGCATTCGACAAATATATATTGCACTCTGTCTAATCGAATATTATTATGTTCACCATGCACCGTGCATGATCCATCCGCATATAGCTCCCTGCTTATGATGTCTCCCCTTTTTGTACATACCATGCTAGAGCCATTGCTATTAATAATAATAATTGCTATATTTATTATTATTATCAATGTTATTTTTTTCGTTTTTGGGTTACATGTTTATCTGGAAACATGCATGTGAACGTTATTACTATTATTATTGTAATTATTATTATTTTTTTTACCCGAGGTATTTATGATCCCTCAGGTGCTCAAAAAGTTATCCGGATTATTATTATTATTATTATTATTATTATTTTTTTTTTTTGCCCTGAGGTACTTCGTTCCCCCAGGGACTTATAAAATATATAAAAGCAATGTGCCTGGAACGGCTAAACCTCTTATTATTATTATTATTATTATTATTATTATTATTATTATTATTATTATTATTAATATTATTATTATTATTATTATTATTATCATTTTTTTATTATTACTATTATTATTATTATTATTATTTATTAAGAACATTTTGAGTTAGCAAAGCAACACATAAGATTCACGCGAATTTCAGACGTTTGAAAGCCAGTGACAATTAAGTGAGAGTTTATGCGACTTTTGAGTTGGAAAGAGGGTCCCTGCATCGGAGAAACACCTTTGGAACAGCAGCATGGAATGTTCCGAAGTCCAACAGAGTCTAAGCAGCTTTGCAACAATGCTTAGCCGACAGGTCCAATTCCTAAGATTGCCTATAATAAATTAGGCTATATGAGACCACGAGAAAGAATGTGGACTTATAGGGAGGACCTCGGTTGAATGTGTAGGAAGGAGTGATGATGATGTTTACGCCAGAAGACCAGTTTAAATTTGTTCTGAATATGACACAAAGTCAACACAAAATATATAGAGAGACCGAGTGTTATAATACGCCTGCACGAAATAATAATATCATAGTCCATAGTTTGCAAACCGGAGAATTTTGGATGCGTTTTAAACTTTTGATTTAGTTTAGGGTCTGATCGAGGCGAAAACACACAAGAAATAAGACTGCGATGTGTTGCTCTGATATGCTTTAGAAACATTGTTTGAAAAGAATCGCTATAATATCGCATATTCGTTTAATTTAAAATCAGACAATTCCTGGTGACACACCGCAACCGGTTACTTGTCAAAAATGTAAAATGAAACACAGAAATATTAATAAAGTATAGTAATAGTAAAGTTAAAAAATAAAAAATAAAGTAATGGGACGATAATTAGGTGAGTGTATATGCCTATAATTATATTACTTAGAAGTAGGCTATTCCATGTAGCCTATGGTCTAGTCAAGGCCGTTGCCAGGAGTGCTTTGGGTGTTTGAACACCCACCCCCGAAATGAAATAATGCTATAATGAAGTAATGCATTTACTAGTTCAATCATGATGTAAGGACAAAGGGAATTTCATTTTGAAGCTCTTAGTTCTATGTTACATTTTAATAGATTAAAACATCCTCCAACCCCTTAGTCAGTTGATTCAGTTGGTGGTCAGTTTGTTTAAAGTCGAGTAAACACCCCCCAAAAAATCCTGGCTACGGCCTTGGCTCCAGTGTTTCTATCTTCTGTTTGTCTTCGTTTCTATGCATCTATTTGCATTCATTTTGTCCTGCTCCTGGTGTTCTCTCTCTTTCTCTATCTCTTTCTATCTCTTTCTCTCTCTTTTCTGTTCTGTCCTCTTTCTATCGGTCGGTTTTGTCTGTGTGTGTCTCTCTCTTCTCTCTCTCTCTTCTTCTGTATCTATTATCTGCTCTTATGTTGTGATCTTTATGAACGTTCCATTGCGCTCACACACACACACACACACACAAACACACACACACACAAACACACAAACATACACACACAAACACGCACCATCACATCGCATACCAGGTATACACCATGCACTCTCTCTTTCTCCCTTTCTGCCTCTGCATGTATCTCGTTATCTCTCTTTCTCTCCTTACTGTTCAGTTTCTTTTATTATTCTCATATGTGACGTATTGCTTACTGTTCCGCTCTCTGCTGTGACAATGCCCATATCCAGTTGCTCTTTTATCATCATCCCATTCTTATTCTTAGCTACACCCAGTTTGCACCGCCCGAAACACGCATGTATTGATTATCATACTTATTTTTCTTGTCACGAGAACTGGTTATACGCACATACAAGCATACAGCCGGAGCATAACTACATGTATTAGACGCATACACACGTGCATATATGCCATGGCTCTTGCTTGGTATGCGTCTCTCATTTCTTTATGATTTATTCGGGGTGGGGGATTGTCCGGGTAATTGTATTTTGTAACAGGAGCAACATAATAATTATGTATCATAATATGTATCATAATATGTATCATAATATGTATCATATAGCCTGCTGACACTATATATAAAAATAGACATATATAATTGTATATAGACTTTCTGCAAGCAATAAGAAAAACACGAAGCACATCGATATTTAAGCTACTTAACTGCGAGGAGAGCGAATTCTGTGTTGCAGAGCGAAGACATTCACGAGCAGGTAGGAATGCTACTGAAATGCATAATAAGCCTATAGCTTTGTAACGACATTATAATATAGAACTGAACATCACCAGTCATGCAGTTGCAGGCAGTAATCATACATACACTCAATGCGTCTTCGAATTAAATGAACTTATAATAACTTCTGTAGCGCAGGTATCTCACGCACACGGCATTAACGGATGGATGCATCAGAACTACATGTATATCATATAAGATCATCAGAGAGACACTGGAGCAGGACTGCAGCTATATAGTCAGAGAGAGAGAGAATTCCAAAGACAAGGTCCAGCAATGAAAAGATCTTCACCACGAACAGTTCTTAAAATATAATTCCTCTGGATATGACCAGAAAAAGATTGTCGAAAACGTTGTTGAATAACGATTAGCCATTTAGCCTGGACATGAGGACTGATTTAAGGTATTGTGGCTGTCCATCGTTCAGTCTATGGACAGCCACATTTAGCCCACATTCAAATCCAATCACGTGTGAACAGGAAGCCAATAGAGAAATAGAGAGAGATAAGGAGACAGACAGACAGAGTCACAGAGACAGAACGACACAGAGATAGAGTGAGATAGAGTGAGACATA
The DNA here is from genome assembly GCA_949752735.1 of Lumbricus terrestris. Taxonomy (NCBI): domain Eukaryota; kingdom Metazoa; phylum Annelida; class Clitellata; order Crassiclitellata; family Lumbricidae; genus Lumbricus; species Lumbricus terrestris. The sequence goes on from OX457040.1 coordinate 32,607,000, forward strand.
GGGAGAAGGAGAGAGAACGAGACAGAGAGATGTCATAGAGGTAGATAGAGGGAGATAGACGGATGCAAAGAGAGGAAAGAGAAGCGGGCTTAAAATAAAAGGATTGCAATCTACCTAAGTAAGTAAGTAAGCAGCAGAGCAGAAATATATTTCGCAGACAATAAGCGGCATATAATATTTAGCGCGGATCTGGTTAACTTGAAACATGCATCATTGAGATACTCTGCCTTGACAATCTTAGGGCAGAACAATTTCTGGCTCAATGCCACACCGACATGTAAGTCACGTAAAGTAATGAAATGGACACAGTTTGGTAGTCAAGCAGCAATTCATGCGAAGTCCATATCATATAGCTCCGCCATTGGTTGCACTCTGCCAGTGCCAGTCCCAAGCCTGGATAAAGGAGGAGGGCGTCGCTAATGGTCTTTGTTAACACACAGTGGCGTTAAACTGCAACTACACACACACATATCTTATACGGGCTGTCGATATTATTCCGTCAAGTCAAAGCAGTTGAGTTTTTCTCTAACTAAGTCGGAGAAGGTTGGATGATATGCACGCACAAAATGCCTCAGATATCTCGACCACCATGTACGTCTGCAAAGGATTATGACTCGATAGTACTGTAATGAATTATTCTGGGCATTGCATGGCATCTATAATTCTATATGTTCATACAAAGCATCTTTCGCAGTACACAAGTACACACTCATCCCAGTAGGCTGCGAGGGTTCAGAAGAGAAAAAAGCGTGTGAAATGCATGCATTTTAAAGTCTAAAAACTGGTGTTTCTGTCTTCAGTTCTGTGAATAACAATCAACTGACGTCTTACTTCACCTGCTTTCTTATAATTATACATACTGAGTTCTTCACACCGTCGTACACTCGAGCAACTCTGCAATTCAATTATATTCTTTCCAGTCTTCGTATAAAATTATTTTGATGTACGCGCGCGTGTGTGTGTGTGTGTGTGCTTTGCGCTGTGTTTCTATTCGCGTACATGTCCAACAGCGGCTTAGCCGTCTCCCCAAAACTCTTGTATTCAGGCATAGTATATAATTATGTCACTATGTCAGATGGACTTGCAATTAAGGTGCTCATTTTCTGTTTGTGAAACCACTACAAACGAATAGGTCTATGCTATATATTGCTATTATTATAAATTACTGTATGCAGTGTAAAGATTCTACAGTCTGGGTTGTAGAATGTAGAGCCTATAGAGACCAATTCTTTCGTCAGTGCATGCAATTCTTCAAACGTGTTAAATGTGATCTGCAGTGTCCACAAGGGCGGATACAGAAATTTTCGATGGTGGGGGGGCCAAAATTTTGGGTCTTGGTCCGGGAAACCGGGAAAAAATTTCGTCTTCCATCCGCCGAAAAACTGATGACCTTTTTTTTTAGTCATCAGCCTCAAATTTTCCACAAAAAGATACTTTTCCATCCGCCGAAAAAACTGCTGACCTTTTTTTTAGTAGTCATCAGCCTTGAATTTCCCAATTTCCCCAAAAAGATACCTTTTTCCATCCGGCCTCCACCCAAAATACTGATGACCTTCTTCGCCGCTGCGGGGCACGGACATACGGAGCTACTCGCGGGGGGAAGGGGGCCAAGTCCACTTTTCGGAACAGAATAGCTGGTAAAAAATTTAAAAAAATTCTAAATGGGGGCCATGGCCGGATTGGCCCCCCCTGGATCCGCCCCTGAGTGTCCACGAGAGAATGATTTCTGTTAATTGCTTGAACGGCAATTATATACTTGTTCCTCAGCAGCAGTTCCCCATCCTGTCATCTCTTTGAATAATGCATAGACCTAGTTTACGCAATCACGATTTTCCGGTTCTAACTTGGAGCACTCAGTGCATCTTTCATTAACACTCGACAGCATAAAATTTCATCTTTTATCAAAGTCCGAAGGGAGGGTGCATTTGTTTAAAGCATTTATCACAACGTCCTGCATGTAAAAGGCGGTCACCCTACAGACTTATACAGTTACACGGAGAAGGTTTCTGGGCACATATCATATCAGTCCCTGAAGGCTGCATGTCTCACCGTCCCTGCAGCCTGCAGCCGGTCGGTGGGTCGGTCGGTCCCCATGGCATCCACAGCCGTCATAAGCGACGGTGACGACGATGATGATGACGACGACGACGACGACGACGATAATGACGACGACGACGACGACGATGGAGTTTGAGAAATGATGAGGAGCGACAGTAGATTAGGGCTTATGCGTCGACTCCAGGAGCTGAGATCTCCCGATGACGTCTCTGCTTTGCTCTCTGCTTTGCTCTCTGCTTTGCTCTCTGCTTTGCTCTCTGCTTTGCTCTCTGCTTTGCTCTCTGTTTTGCTGTCTGCTTTCCTCTCTGCTTTGCCCTCTGCTTTGCTCTCTTCTCTTCTTTTCTATTACTGCACATCAAAATAATAAATCAGACTCCGTCTGATGAAAGGCGATCGTCGTCGGCGTCATAAGCAGCTGAGACGACTGACGTGTATACGGTGTCATCATCCCTCTATTCATACTCTGATGAATTAAATATGTGCATGTATTGTATATAGGCTATGTATATATATATATAGGCCATGTATATATAATTATATATCTAGGCTATGTACACGTGTATTTTCTATATGCATGTTTGTTGAGAATTGCTCTCCACCCCTTAATCTTTCACTCGCTCACTCATGCACGCGCATAATACAGCTAAGACCCTTTATGTAAGTATATATTTAGGGATATAATATTGCATGTGTACATGTACTTGGTGTAGGCGTGTATATATATATATTTATTTAATTTTTGCATGTATTATGCATAGATGCATGCTGCATATATAGGCCTTTAATATATAGGCCTATAACTGCAAAGATCCGTCAACATGCTGAAGTTTCTGCGCCGTTCATATAGGCGGAGACTTGGTCTAGAAGTGGGGGGGATCGGGGGACGAGCGAGCGGCCGAAGGACGATCGCCGAGGCGCAGCATTTTGGGCGGAGGCTGAGTCGCCGACAAAATTTTCCATTTTAATCGACCAAAATAATTTTTTTCACGACCTTTTTCTTAGCCATTTGGCCAAAATTTCATCAAAAACATAGAACTTTTTCCCTACCAAAATATCTGATGACCTTTTTTCTTCATTTAATCGAAATCCTAAAATCTTTTATGATGTCACTGCTAGTAGGCTATATTGACCAAACATGTCCTGGATGTCCTAACACTGTAAACCGCTGTGAAAATAATTTATCATGCTGTTTATGATGAATTATTAAAAATATAATTAGGGGGAACATGAGCGTGGACGGTTCCCACCACAGACATGGAGAACCGTCCCCTCTGACTCCCTAAGTCTCCGCCCATGGCGCCGTTCCTATATATATATATATATATATATATATATATATATATATATATATAAACAGTATGTGTTTTGTGAGTGCTGCTGTAGCCTGTATGCGTGAATGTACACGTGCGTTTGGGTGATGTATTGCGTCGGCACCGTATTTAGGAGTTCCGGGGGAGGCTTTGATTGGCTGTTGCGGAGCTCAGTGACGTTTATCATCATTTGCCAGTTCCCCTGTCCTTTCATCTTCCCCTAAATCACTGACCGAGACGTGACACTGCAGGGCGCATGCGCGATAGATGAATAGACGGACGGATGGCAAATACCGAGAGGAGGAGGACGGTGATGACGATGATGACGAAGAGGACGTCCCTTTTGTGTATGAATATGTATTCGCTGGTGAGTCTCAGAGGGTACATTGCTCTCTATATAGCCATCCAACAAATGCGCTGCAAACTCTCAATGCATTCTTTACAAAACTTAAACTAAAATACTAAATTGCTCTTCCTTGCGGAATTCTCAACATCGCCAGCAATTCGATGCCGTCCTGACCCGCACGCATGTATAGCCTACTCTGCACACGTCATCCAGTTTCCATAGCTGCATCGTAGAAATAATTATTATTGCCAAACTATTCAATTATCATTTCCATGTTCTCACATAGTATATAACAGACCTAGGCCTATGTATGCATCATTGGCGTAGCCAGGAATTTATGATGGGGGATTTGTTTTTTGTTTACTGGCCGGATGCTCTTTCTGACACCAACCCAACAATATTACAGTAAATAAAAAAGGAATAAAGTAACAAAGCAAGAAAAACAATTGTAACAAGTAATTGTTTTAAAAAACTTTTTCCTAGGCCAATTGGAGGGAGGGTTAACCCCGAAACCCCCGTTGTCTACGCCACTGATATGAATTTGCTTAGAAACTTCCTTAAAATCTAGTGCAGGAGAGATTTGAAAACTGGTTTGCCAGTAGATTAAACGAAGTCGCTTGCATAGAATGGCAAAGCAGCCAGGCGAAGGCCAAAGGGCCACAAAGCAATACTGTCAGAACGTGATTAGATTTTTAAGCCAGCGAAGATAAAAAAGAAACCATGAAAATGTCACACAACTATGCAAATGGCAGAGCATGCAGATAAAAATCCATAAAGGGCTATTTAAAGAAAGCTATCTAACGACAACACAACCTGATATAGACCTATTGATTCTTGCTTGTTCAGCAGGAACACCTGCTGCGCTTTGTCTATGTGGATAGGCTTCTGTTTAACTGGACTATACCAAGCCTTAAGACTCTCTGTTGTGGGTTTGGGGAAGAAGGCTTAACCCAGAGACTGGCATATGATCCGTTGATACAAACTATTTTGGAGTAAAATATTTTAAATTTTGTTCTCTTTGGCAGTCTGGTCATGCCCAACACTTTAATTTAAGTTTTGTTGATATATTATTAGTCTCAAGTATAAATCGTCTACAAGAGTCCAAAACCTTCAAGGCAATGTGCTGAAGCATCAAAAAAGGCAAATTCAACGTTAGGTGTGATAAGACAAACATGCAATGGTTACCAGAGACAAGGATACAATTATAAGGCTGTATAAATCGTTAGTTAGGTCACAGTTGGAATACTGCATTCAGGCATGGCATCCATACCTGAAGCAGGACATGGAAAAACTGGAGAAAGTGCTATGAAGAGATACAATGATAATTTGGGGTTTCAAGGATTTGAACTCTGAAGAGAGGTTGAAGAGGTGTGGATTAACAACACTGGAGAGACGGAGGAGCAGAGCTAGGAGATCCAGTTGAAGCATACAAGATCATTACTGGAAAGGAAGCATGATATGTTGGGAGTTCTTTGAATTAGCACCAAACAAAGCAACTCGGGGTCACAGGTATAAAACTTGTTTAAGAAGACGAAAGGAACATCAGGACAGAAATCCTTCAGTGCTAGAGTTGTAGAGCTATGGAGCGGCTTGGATGACAGCACTGTGTCGGTGGACACAGTTACAGCGTTTAAAAGGAAGCTATAGGGCTATTATATGTTCCTGGTTAATCTGCAGTGGTTCTAATACTTCTGAACTACTTAGAACACATGTTATGTTACGTTATTTACGTTCCTTAAAGCTGAAATATTCCTTGAAACACTTGAAGACCGGTCTATACCGTGTCTACACCCACGACTGAGTGTGACATAGAATTGAGCATTTGGTGATAATATTATACACAGAGGAGTATAGAAGGAATGAATGGCAAGTACAGTCTGTGGCATTATAGATAGGCTGATTTATTCCTTCTTATATACATACAGTGTCATACACAATACACATATATATAGCCTAATAATTATAATATTGGTGCAGTAAGGTCGTGCTCGATGCTTTTGTTGCGCCTGTATAAAATTCTAAGCGTATACTCTCTAACGCAGCATCGTTCTAAATCCTGCGATTTGTCAGTGCTGCAAAGGTGGCGTCTCTTGACTGACGCATTGGAATTCAAACCTCAAGAATGGAGGGAGGCAACAGAGAAAGTACCCTCTTGCTACTCGGTCGAGAGGAGCTCTCGGCTCCTCTCGGGGTCAATTTTCCTTCTATGATGCATTCGGATCTCGTCTAAGCTACGCAAAGCCGTCGCATTTGGTTGGTTGGTGGTGGTGGTGGTGGTGGTGGTGGTGGTGGTGGTGGTGGTGGTGGTGGTGGTGGTGGTGGTGGTGGTGCTGCTGCTGCTGCTGCTGTGGCCGAATAGCGCCATCACCCCAGAAAATTTACAGCACTTGTGCTAGAATCAGCAGCAGCAGCAGCAGCAGCAGCAGCGGCAGCCGTACTTTTAAAGCAACAAATCAGTCATCACCTTATATTCAAAACGAGAACTGCTGAGAGGCTGGACTGCAAAGTGGACGTCAGAATTACGTCCGAAGTAGATGGCTTCTCATGTGATGAACGCGTCATGCATACAAAGAAGGCCCTGACGAACGGCCGGTGTCACGGGATATTCTATCCCCCTTTAAAACTATCCGGGGGCATGAATTGATCAACCCCGCCGATGGAATACATCGGTATAGAATACCGGGAGGGAGAAATCAGCTATTCCATACCCGGTACTAATTATTGAACAATGCGTATAATTGAAAATTTTCTGCTGTGATCAAAATTTAAAGTAGGCTAACTCTTAAGTTTTTATTCAGTGTCCTAAAAGCAATGGTCAGAGCAAGGCAACTCGAATTTATTAAATGTTCTAAATGCTCTCAAGTGTTCTAAATGTTCCAATTGCTCTAAATCCAGAGCAAACAAAATTAGCCTATCTAATAGGAGTAAACATAGCCTACTCGTTAGTGTCATTGTTCAAAACAAAGCAGATGGAAGTCAATTTGCAAAAATAAATACACGCGAAAGCGGCTTTTTCAGCTTCTCTTCAGCTGTGGGGATACGATTAATCCGGGGTATACTCTATTTTGTGACACCAGTTAATATATCAGGCGCAAGCGACAGCGAATAATATATTGTTGCTGGTGGTGGGGCGAACAGGTGCTTCAGAAACAGGCGTCAAAGTAAAGGACCGCCCGGACCGGATTATTTATCTGCAGTTTATAAGACGACGACCTAGGAAAATGATTGATGGAGCTTTGTAGCGTATATTGCATGATGTAACACTTGTTAATGTAACGTATCATAATCATAGTTGTTGAGAGTTTATATGGAGTGACGTCATGAGATGCCAGTGCGAGCACCAGGGAGTATATATGAAAACCTGCTTAAATGGCAACTTAATAGGAAAGCAGACGGGCCTATATCTGTGCTGTCGAATAGGTCCTCAAAAGCAGAAGATATTATAGATCGGATATTATTTGAAAACTGAAAGGAACGCTAGAGGGCGGAATATCCCACCGGGATACCGGAGATTTCCCGGTGGGCCTCTGCCAAAATAAACTCAGCTGATCATGTTCAAGATCAGCACGTTGAATATTGTACTGGCATGTCATATTTTTGCAAGACATCTGGAAGGGACGAATGAGCTTGGTGGAGAATCAACTATTCACACTATCTATGTACATGTAGCGTGCATGTCAGTGCATTTGGGATCTGATGACACGGACATCAGACAGATAAACGAATAAACGACATGCATGTGTGTATTGCGAATACAATATTCATATGCAGGAAACAGGAGACAGGCAGTAAAATGAACAGACAGACACACATTCGTCAAGTTGCAGTGCAGCATGACCATTTAAAATATTGCTCTGTAGATTTTTTATTTTATATGTACACATTCACACATTATATAATTATAATATTATATGCATAATTATATTTATTAATATATATTGCATATTCCAACCTACTGGTTGCAGGACATTTCATTCACTAGGCTCGTGAATCAATCATTCGTTATCAATGATTGATAATTATGTCAACTTTTCTAGCGTTCGAAAGTAAATTTCAATTTTATTGCTCTTTCGTAATCTTTGGTCAGCTTGATTGCGGACTTCGCTCCTTTGACCTCCTTTGAGAACCATGACCAGGGACACTATACGTCAATAATGATAGTCCAATAATAAATATTGCTGGTCTAACGACGAATAAGCCGACGTTCTCCCACCCCCCCCCCAGTCACCCAGGAGCGTGTGTGTCCTTCTAGGAACTGTCTCCCGGTAAAAAAATCTAAGCACAGTTCGCCCTTTGAACACAATAGGATGGATACACTTCGAGCTTTATACGCTTCCCAGAAGAGTATATAATGTGACAGGACCCGTTTTCTGGCAATCTTAAAGAGTGTAATGATTAACATATCAGCAGTTCAGAAGCACAATACATAGGCCTGCTTTATAAATAGCCAAATTTTTACTAAGGTTTTGGCATGCATGCAGGACATGAACAGAGCCGTGACTGATAACTACCAATTTGTGGTGGGTTGAGTGCTCGTTAATAAGTCGATGTCCTGCATGCGCCTAGCTCTTGATCGGGGCGCTAGAAGTTGAGAGATTACTATTAAGATTAATAGCACGTGTCCATATAATGTTAAATTCAAATAAGTTAGACGGACGCTTTAATCTTATCGCAAGCATCTATAATTTTGCTTGTATCAATCATTCATATTTGCTGGATAATCTACATTTTATGTCGCCTGTTATACATTTCTCATTCAACTAATTGGAAAATATCCGGAGGAATGGAACATCGACTAGAAAATTATAGGCCTATAATTAAATTTCTTCTCTGATAGAGATGACAGCAAAAGCATTCAAGGTTTAAGGTGACATGCTTTAAATTAAAATTTGAAAGCCAAGTCCACACTGGTGTCTAATTTTTTGCTATGCGTATTTTCGCTTATTATATATAGCTGATCTTTACACTGCATCGGTATTCATTCATTCATTCATTCATTCATTCTTTCTTTCATTCATTCATTCATTCATTCAAGTATCTATAGCATCTCTTCAAGGAAACTACTCAGAGGTGCTCACTTGTTGCTACCTGTCACTCGATCCCGCAGTAGATGTCAATTGTTACTGTTATTGGAGCATAAAATTAATATGCCAACTCCTGTCGGCTATTAGCAGGTATACTATGAGCGCTTTGACGCTCGCTTTAAGATGGTAAGCTAACTGGTCGTAGAATGGCGGGTGCAAATTCTGCACGTCTTCACTACCGTCATGAACACTCACATTCCCATGCTTTTGGAATTAAAATAATAAAACGATGTCTCATCTATATATGGAAAATTTATTGGTTTATCGATGAGTAGGATCGATGCAGGTGGGAATCGAGGTTGGAGACAATGACGACAGATGGCCTCATTATTCTCCGAACATCGTAATCGAAATCTTCAAATTTCTGATGCGTCACTGGAAACCATGCGCATTGCGCAAGGCACCATGCAGCCTATTCACGAGCTCTAACATGAACATGACATGGCATGAACATACGCGTCTTTCACGCACTTGCAAGTACATACGTACATGTACATATATATATATACATGTATATTTAGGCCTACATACTGACTTTATTACCTGTCTTAACATACCTCTTCTGGCTTTATAATCTGCACCGGGCAGCATGAGTCTAAGTCTATAGCGCAACATTTTTCGAACTAGTTTACATTCTCCCCAGTCTCTGAAAGGCTGAGTTACGAACGGGCGATTTTAATGTGTTCTCAATCCGTCACTTGCCAATGAGTTTAAATCTCAAATTACGTACAATTAGAGGAACAAGGGGCCACGTATGCTGACATTTTAATGCATTGTTGCGTGCGTGAGTGCAGACTTAATTATTCCATAGAATGCTGGTCACGGAAACAGAGAGAGATTCGTAAATCGTGCTCATCCGGAATACGTGATCGTTACTGCGAACCGTAAAACTTTTATCGTATTCAAGAATCTCTGGACATGAATGCTGCATACTATGGGCAGAAATGGCTTTTAACAGGACAGTGAAAGTTATTCTCGTTTACTAGTCACTCTGAAATGGGTGGTTAACAGTGGCTTTTTACGAAGACCCTTCAGTCAGCGATAGACTTATAAGCATAATAATTATTGTCTCTGCCTTCTTTTCATGAATCTCCGCCACTGGTGGCACTCTGCCAGGGCCAATCTCAAGCCTGGATAAAGGAGGAGGGCGTCGCTAATGGTCTTTGTTACCACACAGTGACGTTAAACTGTAAAATTTCACCACCGTTTCATGGCCTGCGATTTTTAGTTCAACTGAAAGCAATGCAGAATTTTAACAAATAATTTGATTCCTTCACAGGATGGCAGCAAGTTTGCTCAACAGCGAGTTGGTAATTTTCAACTGTCTATATATATCTAGGACTGAAGCTTTTGCATGGCTTCAGTGGCGTAGCAATAGGGCGTGCAACCTGTGCAGTGCACGAGGGTCCCCGGCTGTCAGGGGCCCCCCGGGTCAGAGTCAACTTTTTACTTTAAGGTATATTCAGAATATATTCAAACCTACATCTACAGCGTACACACCCAGTAATTTTTTGGGTTTAAGACGAAATGTCCATGATTAGGCTATCTTATTACAAATATCTTATTCTTTGCAGACTTTGGCCGGAAGTAGTTGTAACTTGTGCCGACGTATAAACATAATTATGTCATTGTCTACGCGGACGCGTTTAAAATTTATTATCTTTGTCGTAAAATGTGAAATTTATAAAAGGTAACTGCATAGCCTATTTACTTGGAAATTGTATATTTTTTAACTCTCGTGCGGCACTCTTTCTGTCCCCCAAGTTATGCATAGGCCTAAGTCTTATTTAAGCGGTGCTGCCAAGCGACGAGCACGAGAAGAACGGGTAAAGCAGACCGTCAAAATTCAAAAAGATTCCGCATTTATGATGCCTACGGACAGCGAGCTTGCACCTATGACTACATCAGACATGGGGGCAGAATCGAATTCCGGTCTGATCAGCAGCTTGAAGAATTTAAGTAGGGCCTGTGGGTGATTGATGATTAATACTTCAGAAGATGAAGCAATTTTGTGATTAGGCCTACTTTTGTATGGTAGGCATATTCTAGTTCAATTTCTCTCCATATCAGCAAAATATGTCTATTAGATAAATTTGTTAAAATAAAAAAAATGTGGCTAGTTTATTTTCATTCAACGTTGGTGTTAAATATGCAAATTTCGTAAAGGAACCAGGCGTTTTGCACAGCTTTGTTATTTGAAATCGAATGGGGTTTCCCTAATTAATTTTAAGGGCCCACCACCTAAGCTCTGCAAAAGGGCCCCCAAAAACCTTGCTACGCCACTGCATGGCTTATATTAATATGAATTGCGGCGACGCGCAGCATCAGCATAAATCTGTTCTCGGACGTTTCAATAGATTGTTCAGTTGCAATTTCTGGATTGCAATTATCAGGTGTATTGCTGAAAAATATGAATACTGTTTCTCGTGAACAAAAACTGCTGATTTTCTGTTCTGTTCTGTCGCTCGATCAATTTTTTCTCCTTCATCCCTTAAATCTTTCTCTTCTGTTTTGTGTAATTCATTTCAGCTTTCACATTCACGGAAGTCTCTCTGTCTTTTTCGTGACTTGCCATGATTGCCATCTCTCTCTGTCACTGTATCATCCGTCTTTCTGTATCTCTTACTGTGTCTCTGTCTCTGTCTCTGTCTCTGTCTCTCTCTGTCTCTCTCTGTCTCTCTCTGTCTCTCTGTCTGTCTGTCTGTCTGTCTGTCTGTCTGTCTGTCTGTCTGTCTCTCTCTCTCTCTCTCTCTCTCTTTCTCTCTCTCTCTACCTCTCTCTCTACCTCTGTCACTATCGCGGTCTGATACAGGAACCCAGAACATATCAATATATTACGAGAGTCAATCCCTTCACCCATAATCGACTCTGCCTCTGTCAATATTCACAATTAATTCATTATTATTTACACGTACTTGGTGCGGTTGTTCAATGTCCACAGAGATACATGGCGGACTTCGGTGAGTCAATTATGGCTGACTCTATCAGGCTGCAGCAAACAGTTTCACACGCCACTTCTTCCATATATAAGTTGCAACTTCGTCTCCTATATATTTCCTTGTCATTCCTTCTTCTCCCATTTCTTTTCCTGTGTGTAACATCATTTCATTTCTTTCACCAGCCAACTCACTGCTTTCGAGATTCAACGCAAGCAAACCTTCTCCTACCACTTTCTACTTTCCACTTCTTAATATTCTCCAATCTTCTCCAGCCACTTTCTACTTTCCACTTCTTAATATTCTCCAATCTTCTCCAGCCACTTTCTACTTTCCACTTCTTAATATTCTCCAATCTTCTCCAGCCACTTTCTACTTTCCACTTCTTAATATTCTCCAATCTACTCCAGCCACTTTCTACTTTCCACTTCTTAATATTCTCCAATCTTCTCCAGCCACTTTCTACTTTCCACTTCTTAATATTCTCCAATCTTCTCCAGCCACTTTCTACTTTCCACTTCTTAATATTCTCCAATCTTCTCCAGCCACTTTCTACTTTCCACTTCTTAATATTCTCCAATCTACTCCAGCCACTTTCTACTTTCCACTTCTTAATATTCTCCAATCTTCTCCAGCCACTTTCTACTTTCCACTTCTTAATATTCTCCAATCTACTCCAGCCACTTTCTACTTTCCACTTCTTAATATTCTCCAATCTTCTCCAGCCACTTTCTACTTTCCACTTCTTAATATTCTCCAATCTTCTCCAGCCACTTTCTACTTTCCACTTCTTAATATTCTCCAATCTTCTCCAGCCACTTTCTACTTTCCACTTCTTAATATTCTCCAATCTTCTCCAGCCACTTTCTACTTTCCACTTCTTAATATTCTCCAATCTACTCCAGCCACTTTCTACTTTCCACTTCTTAATATTCTCCAATCTTCTCCAGCCACTTTCTACTTTCCACTTCTTAATATTCTCCAATCTTCTCCAGCCACTTTCTACTTTCCACTTCTTAATATTCTCCAATCTTCTCCAGCCACTTTCTACTTTCCACTTCTTAATATTCTCCAATCTGTCGCTCGCCTACCGTCTTATTCATCCTGGAGATGTTTTCACACATCCGCCTACATGTATATCGCCACCTTATGATATACTGACTCTTGAGTAAGGTTATGCTCTATTTCATCCTTCCCACTGTATCTCGCTTTCTACCTTCATCCAACTCTTCCTCTTCAAAATTTCTCATCCGATATTACCTCCTGCCATTCCGCTCTTGCTTCGTTTTCCAATTTTTCCACCATACCATCGCCATCTTCATCCTCCACTTCCATCATAAATTCATATATCCCCGTATTCTAGTAATCTACATGTAGTTTCATATTCCTTCTGGTGTGTTTTCTCTCCTCAAACTCATCACGGAGTGAATGGTTTACCGTTCTGTGACCACTCTTCCCTTGTTCAACGTTTGTTCCATGTCATTTAAATTTCTTTCCTTTCTCATATTCCTATTCCCCTCATCGTCCTTTTCCTTTTCTTTCAGCTATCCTCCAGTTCGTTTCTTGCCGTACATAATTCCGTCTGCAGCGTCCTCATCCAGACTGCGCCTTTCTTCAGTTCGTCGCAATTTCTGCCTAATCATTATACGACCAAGAAATCTCGCTCTGTTTGTAAATAGCGCCTGAAAACAAATCACGGCTATTGTATATATATATATATATATATATATATATATATATATATATATATATATATATATATATATATATATATATATATATATATATTAGGGTGTCCCACGATTGCACAGGAAAAATATTTTTCTTGAAACTTGAAATGCAGTCCCTCCAAAAGTTTCCTTATGGTCCTATGATAGTACCTGCCAAATTTCTGGACATTTTGAAAATATTTAGAGGCCGCTCAAAGCTCACATATAATATGTGTAAGTTGTCACAAATTATACGTGCGACATATAGGCCTATGAGTTTGAAATTTTCGGAGGTCCACACTTTGATCCCACTAGCGTGCTTATGTATTGCTTAATAACCTTATATTGCTCTGAAATACTAAAATCTACAAATATGCAACCTTATTGTATTTGCGAATGAGGTTTTTCAAGCATAAGGACGACAGTTAAGCTCTCGAGCAAACGAATGATGTAAATGTCGTGCACTAGGATTGCAGGTCGCTACCTCCACATGGCAATCATCAGTGGAGTAGAAATGAATAAGGTTAACAGATTGTCAGTCTGATTTTTCTCTAGTTGGTGGAAGTAGCCTACAAACATGTTGGTGTGCTAAAGTTGACCTCTGGACCAGGACAGGAATCAACGGTTGCAGTTTGAACCTTTTGAAGTCGTGAAAGTGTGATGCATTAGGCCTAATTATTGGCAAATGCTTTGAGACAACGGCTTTCAATAACTGCATATTAAATAGAGTTTGCAATGCCTTGCACCCTTCTACATCAGCCATCAGTCGTAACATCTTGTTAACATCACAGAAATCTTTTAAGTCCAGTTGCCTGGTGCATTCTTTGTGTCCTTGGTAAAAATTTGTCCATCAATGGTCTGTAATTAAGCTCTGCAAGCCATTTAAAGATGAATGCTCCAATCTGGTTCACCATCAACCAAACCCTCGACCAATGCTACTGCAGTCTGCATCTAACAAATCATAAGAATTCATTACTGAACAGCTTTAGCGTGGCCATACTCGAAATATGACTATCAAGAATTTTCAAAACTCTTGGTATTCATGGTTGGATTGAACAATTCGGTAGCATTTCGCAAGCCTGTTGCCATCACAGAGCAAGTTGGATGGGTAAGGCAATATAGATCTAATTGCTTTATGATGGAAACGAATCACATATACAGTTGACGACCGTGAATTACAGGGCATCCAACCCAAACAAGTCTCAGATTTGTGATTGACATCTACAGTCAGGCGGTGTTCTCATGTAGAGTCACTGCTCTCTTTGAATTAATCCATAGCTTTATAATTCTGGCAATGCTGCTCTAGATGACAAGTCTGAAAATGATGCAACATCATTCTTGGTATACCAGCACCTAAGATATAAGAGATAGCAATTCTCTCTGTTCTTTCAGTGAGTTCTCATTAATGTGGAATAACGGGGTTATCTCTTCCTAAAAGTTTTTCCCAAACCATGCTGCGTTCAAATATAGTTTTCTCGATCTTTCGGTGAAAGAGTGGCGAGATAGCCAATCGTATAAGACCACGTGTGATTTTTCATAACGTTGGTCTGTGTAAATGACTGTGCTGAACAAACATGACGCAGCTTTGATACAGAATTTCAGCTCAACGATAACGAAGAACGTAGATCGGAGACAATTTCTCGTACAGGTTGTCGAAAAACACAGGCACATGTTTTCTAACCACAATTGTGACAATCTTGTTGACATGTGTAAATGTAGAACGTAGAACTGAAGAACAATTTGAGTGCAGTGATGTAGAATCAGCAGATCAGTATGAGAATAGTAAAAAAATAACGGTCCAGACGTTGATTTGTTGTGTAGCTGCATGGGGTGTGCAATTAAAACTTTACTGTGTGGTCCTAGGACAAATAGGGGTTGAACCTCACAGCCCCCTCAGAATTTCTTACTATGAAGCAGATGAAGGTATGGAGGAGCTAAAACCACGACTTGTTACATTATCAAGAGTTTGTAATGACTACTCCCAATGATTAGTTGTGTGTGCACTGATATTGTGTCCAAAGTTCAAAAATCTCAAATTTTTCTCGATTTTGCATTTTTTGAGCCTAAGACTATGCCCAAAATATCCATTGTATCCAATAAAGTTAAATACCTGTTAATTCTACCATTCACGAGCTTTCCAAGGGTAGTAAATTTGTTATAATAGGATCAACGATTGGGATATAAAGGCATTTAGAAGTTGGACACATCAGGCGCAAATTATGCCAATATGGGTTAAATTTGGGCGGCTTGAGCCACCCCTAAATATTTTTTTAGTGTCATAAAACTTTACAGGTGTTATTATGGGACCATATGGAAACTTTTTAGGGGGACTGCATTTCAAGTTTCTAGAAAAATATTTGTTGGGACACCCTAATATATATGCATTGTATATACTATTTGCATGTGTATATGGACATTTGTATAACGCCTTACAATAACCTCACGAAGGCGTTAATTACCCCGATTCAATCATCGACTGGCAGACGGACAGACAAATACAGGGATATTATTGAATTTGGCTGACGAAAATTTCAACAGAAAATGAATAGAGAGAAGTCAGTAAATTTACTCGCACACAATTTATGTAGCGCTTCCTGAGCTCTACAGCTGGGTCAGAATAATTATAACCGCTGTTGCTATCATACACACGATATCATAATACAGTATAGGCCATATAGGTCGTGTATGAAAAGTCAATAATTATATTCATGTAAATATTCATATAGCCTACGACACATAACATGCATCTCGGTAATTATGAAATCGTGATCTTTATAATACATGAATATAACTGTAATTCTTATTGCCATGCACGAAGGCCTATATATAAGCCATATAAGCCTAGACTACATATATATAGGCTAAATAAAAATTTGCCTAAGCATGTATAACAGATTATAATAACTATTCACGCGGTTTTGAGTCTTTTAACCATACAACGACCTGTGCCACGCGCTCCACTTATGCAAGGTAGCCACGTACATGTATACAGGTC
The DNA here is from genome assembly GCA_949752735.1 of Lumbricus terrestris. NCBI lineage: Eukaryota > Metazoa > Annelida > Clitellata > Crassiclitellata > Lumbricidae > Lumbricus > Lumbricus terrestris. Next base: position 32,623,438 of record OX457040.1, read on the forward strand.
TAGACATGAAATTATCGCATAATAATTATGATGTGTTGATATTCACAATACACTCTTACGCAAGCATGCATTTAATACGCCACATAAAATGTGCAATTACTCTGCTCGCAATGTGTATCATATCTTCGACGAGGAAGAGGATAAAGTGGAAGATGAGAACGTCGAGGAGAAAGAGGAGGAAGCGGAGGAAGAGTAGGAGGTGGAGGATTCAGAGGATGAGGAGGAGGAGGTGGAGGAGGTAGAGAAGGTGGAGGAGAAAGAGTAAGAGTAGAAGCAGGAGGAGGAGAACGAGGAGGAGGAAGAGCATAGGAAGAGAAGGATGAAGAGGAGGAAGAAGACGTGGAGGAGGTTCGGTTTCTTGCTGACTGGTGTTGTTTTCCATCTACGGGGAACAATGATTATTCGGCGGCGTTGCTGGCGTTTTATTTCGGCATTCGTCGTATAGTACATGTATAGTCTAGTAATAGCCACAATTCATGAGATCTCGTCTAATAATGGCCTGCGATGCACACAACCACCCATGCACGAACGAGTCGTCCGTCTAGCCAAGCCATATACTAGACCATATGTAATTACATAGGCCTATGTGCATATATGTATATATATTGTTTATATATTATATATTTATATATTATATATAATATGCCAGGCCGGTTTAAATGTACATTGTAGAATAGCCGCCTTCACTCTAGAGGAGGAATGTTTATTATCGTCGAACTATCATCATCCGACGAGCTTCGTCTTACACAGGAATATATTCATCTTCATGTGTGTTTTTCGACTCAATAATACGATGTTAGGTATAATTATGACTGTTGTTGTAGGAAGATGTGGGCCTACCTTTATGGAAGCGTCCATGCAAGCTAGTTAGTAAGGAAGTAAGTTAGTAAGTGAGCAAGAAGACAAGCAATATTTAGACGGATATTACGGTTCCCGGAGATTGATTGATTCACCATGTCTGGTGACCAAACTGGTCGTCTTTATCGTTCTATTTAATTTTATTTACAGTGGCTCGTTATAATTACGAAATTTCTTACGCAATTCTCGTTATAAATATTTTATGTTAGGCCTTATATACATGTATATATATATATATATATACTGGATCTGATTCTGCTATTTTAAGTCATTACCTAAACCTGACGTGGTTCATTGCCATTATTGATTCGCTGCTTACTAGTATGTATACACAAATTAAGGTTCTGTGTGTGGATTGATCTTGACTATACACATACAGCAGGTCTTTTATCCACAGACCTATCCATCTACAGGTCCAGCAAGGCCACACCCATCTATGCGTATACATGCTGGGGCGTCGCTACACAAGGACATACCAGGGCAAGTGACCTGGCTAAAAAAGTCTCCGCTCCGGTCGTTGCCCTGATATAATTAATGCCCCTTGCCGAGAATTAATTTGGAGCATAAATCGCCCATGTTCATGGTTACTTGTATGACGGCCCAGACAATACAAAAACGACTGACGCCACCTCTGCACACATGTATGCAATGCATGTACAAAAAATTGTACATGTATGATGCACTTATGCACATGCATTCACAGCATAGATTGCATGAGTGTGTATCAATGTGTTTATCAGTTGCGCATGTATTATGATAATTAGCATAACTATACGAACGAACAAACATTAACTTAGTTATGAGGTTTGATGTTTTATAGACTATACTAGAATGCTAATAATTGACTACGTAATAAGATAGCTAGAATATGAACGAATCTAAATGACGTCTGTTAACTATCTAGCACCAGACTAGGCAAGGCCGTAGCCAGGATTTGATTTCGGGCGGTATTTCTTCAGTTTCCCGTCCGAAAAAGAACTGATGACCTTTTCTTTTTTAATCATCCGGCCGAAATCTTCAGAAATTGTTTACATTTTTCATTTCGGGAGGTGTTTTCATGGTTTTTACATCATGTGCTAGTAGGTTAAATGTATTCTTTTATTTTTTCCATTTTCCATTTCGGGGGTGTTCAAACACCCAAAATACCCCCTAGCTACGGCCTTGATTATGACGATGATGATGAGGTGCTCTGCCCGAAGGCAGGTTCATTGGCTTTACGCCCCTGGGGATGAGATGAGTGAGGTGGTTTCCCGTTGCCTTCCCCACAGACAATGATGGGTAAGCAACTTGCCCAAGGTCGCTCCGCAGGAGCTTGCGCCACCGCGTCCCACACGTGCTAGCCCGAGATATCTAAATCTCTGAATGTCAACTCCCAGCCCGGGGCTTGAACCGCAGTCCGTTGCAACCAACAGACGAATGCAGCTCGCACTTACCGGTGTAGCTAACTAGGCCAGTGGCCTTGATTATAGGTGTCCCTAATTAGTGGGACTCTGCAGTCCATGCTGGATTCCGTTTTGGGACAAACAGATTTAGGCTACTTGTTATTAGGTCCATAGTATACGATGAGATGTTAATTTGTATGCGTTTGGCTCAATAAATTGATGGTTATGGTAAAGCATGTGTGCCTTTTGATATGCCCTACGAGTGTAAGAATTCTCTTTCATGTAGGCCTAGCCTATGCTAATAGGAATACAATTGATTTTAGGTGGGTGATGATTGTCAACGCGTCGTCAATTCGGTTTCCAATGGAGTTTAATTTAGTGCGAGGATGATGATGATGATGACGATGATCGAACTGTCATTTCGCTTTCCAAGAATCGTGTCGGCTGCAACAAGGTGGATGATTTCCGTTCTTCCAATTCTCATCGTCATCGTTCACGAGGTGATTAGCAAAGGTAAAACTGCTTTCAATTGTCTTTCTGTGTGTGTGTATGTATGTATGTATGTATGTATGTATGTATGTATGTATGTATGTATGTATGTATGTATATGTATGTATGTATGTATGTATGTATGTATGTATGTATGTATGTATGTATGTATGTATGTATGTATGCATTTAAGAAGGTATGTATGTATGTGTGCTTTTATGTATGTATTTATGTATGTATGTGTGTATGTATGTATGTATGTATGTATGTATGTATGTATATATGTATGTATGTAGTGCGTATGTATGTATGTATGTATGTATTGTAATTGTAATTGTAATTGAACATTTATATAGCGCCGCTCACAGATTCAGTGGCGCTCCCGACCCAAGCTAGTGCTCACCCCTAACAAATAGTATAGTTTTCAGACGTTTACGGAACAGGGGAAGAGAAAGGCCAAGAAGCTCAGAACGGAGCTTGTGAGGAAGGCGGTTCCAACAAGTAGGACCAAGATATGCGAAGCTTCTGGACTGGGCCGTAGCTCCACGCATGCGCGGGACAACTAGAAGGCCATTGGCAGCAGATCGAAGGGCAGAGCGGCCAGGAAGAGTGGAGACCAAGTTACACAGTGCCCGAAGATAAGAGGGGGCTACCCCGAGAAGAGAGTTGCGCATAAGAGTCAGGATCTTGAACTCAATGCGCTGAGGTACAGGAAGCCAATGAAGAGTGTCCCGAATAAAATCAGATATGTGAGAGAATTTGGGAAGACCAGCAATTAAGCGGGCAGCAGCATTAAGAATAGACTGAAGCTTAGAGAGGTTAAGAGAGGAGAGACCAGCATAGGCAGAGTTTCCAAAGTCGACTCTAGAGCAAATCAAAGCATGGACAAGCGCCTTGACCGCTTGAAGGGAGAGTGAGTGGCGGATAGTACGCAATTGTCGCAAGTGATAGAAACATGTTCGAGAGATTCGGTTAACATGATCAGTAAGAGAAAGAATTGGATCCAGAGTAAAACCCAGATCACGAACAGTTGGAGAAAATTGGATATCTGGGTACAACGTGCTGAGGAGCTCCATATCAATCTTGGCGAGCTGGACTCTACCACCAAGCCAGATGAATTGGGTTTTATCAGAGTTAAGGCGAAGACGGTTAGAAGACATCCATTGGTTCAGTTCCATAGTGGCGTCAAGGATAGTTGCAACCAGTGAAGAGGCAGCACTGGGAGAACCGTGGACAAATGCTTGTGTATCATCAGCGTATTGATGAGCAGAGGCACCCTTGCGGGATAATAGGTTCAATAGATCAGCAGTATATAGGATGTATAGAAGCGGCGCCAGGACAGAGCCTTGAGGCAGGCCGTAGGGAACAAAGGTCCAGGAGGAGCGTGTGGGTCCAAAGATCACAGATACAGAGCGATCAGAGAGGAAAGAACTAAGCCAGAGGAGGGCAGAGTCACCAATGCCAAAAGATTTGGGCAGACGCTCGAGTAGAATAGTATGGTCAACAGTGTCGAACGCCGCACTGACGTCAAACAGGGCAAGTAAGGTGATGTGGGATTGATCAACAGCGGCAAAGATGTCAGTAAGTAAGCGAGTAATAAGAGATTCAGTAGAATGGTATTTCCTAAAGCCAGATTGAAGAGGGGGCATTAGTGAGTTGGTTTCAAGATAGTCAACTAGCTGGAGCGAAATACATTTTTCCAGGAGTTTAGAGAGAAAAGAGAGATTGGAAATGGGTCGATAACTGGAGGGAACACTTTGGTCTAGACCCTGGCGCTTGAGAGAGGGAAAAATCAGAGCTCTTTTGTGTTGAACTGGAACCACACCCTGGGCCAGCGAAGAATTGCATAATAATAGTAAAAATGGCAAAAATTCATCTATAAACTCTTTAACAATGAATGGAGGAATAATGTCCAGCTCGCAGGACTTCGATGTGGAGCCTTGGATGAGGCATCTGAGAGCATCGGACTGGATCGGCTGCCATTCGTTGAGGGTAGCTGCAGATGCCGAAGAAGGGAAGGATGGAGGCGGAGAACCTTCCGTTGATCGACGGGTCACGGCGATCTTCTCCGTCATAAAGTCCAGGTAATCGTTGGCTGTGAACGATGGTTGCGAAGGAGAGTGAGGAGCGGCGGAGCGTCCGAGGATCCCAGCGAGAGCCGTCCAAAGACGGCGAGGGCTATGTGCATCCTTGGCGACTAGGTCCTCCCAGTATTGCGTTTCCCTGGAACGAAGTTCACCGTGCATCGTCCTGAGGTGTTGGATCCAGATGAGGCGGTCTGCCGGGTCACGGGTGCGGCGATACCGACGCTCCAGACGTCTGACATCCCGACGGATGGCGCGGCAGTGAGAGTCGAACCATGGTCTTAGTGGTTGATGACGGATCCGATGAGGGCGAACGGGAAGTAGAGAATCGATGAGCGGCAGAATCGTCGCATCGTAGAGAGCAAAAAGCTCTTCAGTGGAGTCCTCAGCACGTGAGGACAAGTCAACGCAGAGCGGGCTGTTGAGCAGTCCTGCGCGAAATGCCTCTACTTTGTGCATGAAAGACTTTATGTATGTATGTATGTATGTATGTATGTATGTATGTATGTATGTATGTATGTATGCATATATGCATACATACGGACATTTATATAGCGCCTTAACAGTATAGCCTCGCAAAGGCGCTTTACGTAGCTACTCGACAGCTCAAAACAAGTGCGACTTACTGGGTATAACGAGCCTCAGAAATGTTTTCGCAGTAAAGACTCTGATTGCATCTTCTCCACGACATACTAATAATGACATTACTGGACAGTTTTACAAAGCTAAGCACGATGCTAACCGCTGATTAGCTGGAGATTAGTGCAAAAGATCGGTGTTGTTTCCTGCATTGGCTGTCATCAATAGCCGATATCATATCCCCTGCAACTGTGAGACTGCCACGTATACCATAGAGCTGCATGTGGATTTACAGGCAATAAACAAGGGTTAAATTGCTGCTTACGTAAAGCTTCTTTGCTGTGCACAGTGGTTCCACCTTATTGAGCTAGTTAATATTAGGTCCACATATTCTCCCATCTAAGAAATGCAGATTCAGACAAATTGCAGCGCGTTGGTTTTTCGCACTTAGTCTGCTATTTATACATTGACTAGATATGACGCATTCATTTTATGTAACCCAATCTAAACAGCGCTTTAGAAGCTGCTTCCCCGATTCATTTAGTAGATAGCCTGCAAATACTAAATTCGGATGAAACCCCAAAGATACAGTAACCAACTTGTTACTGCCGATGAACAGAGGGAAAGACTTTGGGCAATATATCTAAGAGACTAAGAATATAGGCTAGAAAATGGATGGGCAACACAACCGTCTATAACACTTTCCCGCGAGAGCATGATTTGCTGTTTGGCGCTCCCAATAATTTTACTGGATTTTTTGCGCATTTGTTCAATTCGTACGCTCTATTGATCAGCAAAATATTAGTACATGTAGCCTATATTTGCTGTACAGCAGTTCATGGGCGTCAAAGGGTAAACCCAAAAATAATAATAACGCTCCGCTAGCAAGGTGTCAAGGTCGCCCTTTCTCATTTCTATTTCATATGTCTACGAAGCGAACAAGTGCAGAATAGTGCAACCAAAATATTAATCATAACATTAGTGCATCATAATTTGTAATGTAACTTTCTAGGCCAGTGATGGTGGTTCGCCCTTAAACTGATAGTCTGCACGGACAATTTTCTTGTTACAAAAATTACATTTGTCTGCTGCAGACCAAGACCTTGATTCTCTTTTCGAAGAACAGCTTTATTGGAAGTCATATAAATTTATGGTCTTGTATAGATTGTTTTTGCGTGAGAACGGCGCGTCGCTGTGCAATCACGAGCCACTGCGATTTGGCCATAATGGACATTTTGGCACAATCTCGTTTGCTTACTGTAACCTCATCATGCCCTAAACGTGCCCCAAAACCAAAATCTGTTCGAGGTTATTTAAGGTGAGACCTGAGGGCTTCCACTTCCTTCCGAATTTCTGCCATGCACATCTTCTAAAAGAGCTCTCCTGGATGTGGATGTCAACGATTATTAGTAGGCTATATTTGCGTTAAGAAACGTGCAGCTGTGGATGTAAACAACAGCTATATGTAATGCCACAAAATCCAATATATTCCTTGTTGGTCGTTCTTGGTACAAACACGGTAAGAATTATCAGGGTTTTTAAGGGGGAGTTTCAACCCCCAGTCTTTCTTAGTACCACATTGCAAAGTCTGTTTTTCACACTCCAATTCCAAGTGGATCATAGTCCATAATCCCACTTTAGATGCGCTCCCGACTACAGCGCGGACACTGAATCGGAGCTTCACGCCGAAGCGCATGAGCAATTTCGACTGAAGGACTTGCCCATGCAGGGTGATACTCGGCAGCTTTAGGTGTATTCGAACTTGCAACCTTCCGGCTCCAACGCACCGAACACACGTCTTCATCACCGCGCCCTTATGATGACATGATCACCATCTTCTGTCCAAATAGTCATATTTTCTGTGCTGTGAAAGATTGCCGATTAACGGTTGAGTTGTTGGTGTGTTGAAGGTGCAAAATTACGGCCGCCCAAGCGACCGTCGAACCGAGAGAAGAACAGAATTCCGGCGATTCACGGCTCCCTGCAACCGTCAACGGACGAGAAACTCGCCTACCTCAGTAAGTTCATTAGCAACAGTTTCTGTCTTCAGTTTATACCGACCTTAAAGCGATTGGCAACCAATGTAGGCCTATGCCATAAGCACGTATATACCTACTTATAAGGATTCACGCAACAAATCAACCTTCAGTCTCGTTAATATAACTTTTCTCTTCGTTTTACAATGCTATGCCTTTTATTATTATTATTATTATTATTATTATTATTATTATTATTATTATTATTATTATTATTATTATTAATTATTATTATTATTATTATTATTATTATTATTAGGCTATTATTATTATTATTATTAGGCTATTATCATTATTATTATTATTATTATTACTATTATTTTTTTCGTTCGTTTTGCCAAATATTTTTGTAATCTGGAGTTAACGAACTTCAACTACAGAAAAATTTGAAAGCCATTTAAAGAAACTATACAATATAATTATATTCTTAGGCTAATAATACGTCTAGCAACGTAGGCTATACGCATGCCGGTATAGAGGGACTATACATAACACATGTGAATACAAGTTATCATTTATGACTTTATGTTGCACCTTTTTCTGGGTCTCGTTGGAATCAGACTGGTGTTTTTTTTTACATCCGCAAGGAGCAATCGTCTTTTTGTTGACTCGGATAATTTCGTTCAATCGTTATGACTTCTTTCTCTGATGCCGCATTAGATGACTAGTTCTGCGCTTTGCTCTTATATCTCGGAGGAAAACAAATCATCCAGACGCACGAAATTGCGTCGCTTATTCTGTCTATATTTCTTTATGTGAATGTGATTGTGTGTGGGTGTGTGTGGGTGTGGGTCTGTGTGTGTGTGTGTGTGTGTGTGTGTGTGGGTGGGTGTGTGTGGGTGTGTGTATGTGTATGTATGTGTGTGTGTCTATATATATACCTGTCTTCAGACGGTGTCACCATAATGTGTTCGTCTTGTTCGTATTTCTTGTCTTTTTATCTGTTTTTTGCCTTTCTGTCTCAAATGTCTGGGTGAATGTCCCTCGTGCCTGCCTGCCTGATTAATGCCTATACCGTGTCTGCCTGCCTGGATAAATCTCCACCGTGTCTGTCTGTCTGTCTGGTGAATGCCCACCGTGTCTGTCTGTCTGTCTGGTGAATGCCCACCGTGTCTGTCTGTTTGTCTGGTGAATGCCCACCGTGTCTGTCTGTTTGTCTGCCTGGGTGAATGTCCGCATAGTGTCTGCCTGCCTGGTTAATGCCCACCGTGTCTGCCTGCCTGGGTGAATGCCCACCGTGTCTGTCTGTCTGTATGGTGAATGCCACGTGTGTGTCTGAGTGAATGTCCTCCGTGTCTGTCTGTCTGTCTGGGTGAATGTCCTCCGCGTCTGTCTGTCTGTCTGTGTGAATGTCCACCGTGTCTGTCTGTCTGTCTGTGTGAATGTCCTCCGTGTCTGTCTGTCTGCCTGTCGACAGAAATTCGACGTCGTTCATCCGGTCGACGAAGGTGGCAAACAGTGCTGACTTTGGGTTGTGGAGCGATGGATGGACGGATGGATGGATGGATGGATGGATGGATGGATGGATGGATGGATGGATGGATGGAATGACCTTCCTATCCACCATCCGCCCAATCGTTTCCGAGCCGTACGGGCCATATCCTCCTTCTGCCTTGCACCACTTACTAATGAGCTTTTGCCATTATCAGACCAAGCAGCCTAATAGGTTTTTGACGAATCTGACAGCGCCATAATGGACGCCGTCGAGTAAAAGTTGACCCGCAATTATAATCCTGCAGACAGGTCGAGCGTACACGAGGTCTCGATGAATGAATGCGCTGGTCCTGCATCCACTGCTGCTACCACTGCGCAGTTGATGGCGAATCCACATATTCATCCCAGCTCAGCCTGCACTCTATGTCCGGAAAGCCTTGAGTTGCCAAATATCAATGTATTAAGATGCTGAATAATACGCAATATGCTATATAAGGAAAGCACGTACTTGTACGCAATAAGTGTCAAATATAGGTCATTTATTTAAACAGCTTCAGCGAGCCCACCTACTCACTTTAAATATATAGCTATAGTGCTCCTTATATTCTGCTCGTTTATCCAAAATATTCTAGCATTGGACAACACTATTTATAATTATCATTTCAGTTCAAACTTAAATTACTCCCGCTGCATATAATACCAACTTCCACTTATATCAGTAGCCTATTGGTATATTCATTCATTCATTCATTCCGAAAATTTATATAGCGCCCATTCAAGAACCCTACTCAGAGGTGCTCCCAGTCCAGCCACAGCTAAAAAGATAGGTCTTGAGCAACTGGTAGAAAGCATATTATATATATTCTTAGCCAGACTTTGGTCCCTTTAGATCCCCGTTTGTATCGCAACTTAGCACTGGTTTGAAATTGTATCTTCTTGTGTTCTTTTGGGGGCAACAAAAATCTGAGGCGGACCAGAGTCATCAGGCCATCAGACTCTGATGGCTCTGACTCTGCTGACTCTGTATATGCCTATCTGTATTTAGTATTTACTCTCATGGTTCATGCATTTGTCTTTTTCCGCCTATAGACTGCTGCATTAACTTGTTAAACGCATCCCGACATAGAAGCGGTTTTCAATATCTTCTTTTTATGTTATTATTAACAGAGATTGAGTTTGAGCTTACAATTAATAACATATATGAGCTACATCATGCATTCGCAGGCACGCAACTAAGGAGTCAAAATTGTGATGTGCACGATAGTATTACAACATACCTATACCTACCACTGGCAACATTCTACCCATAAAGTGGCACAAAAGATTAACAACTACAGCATGCCCTCACAAAACAGCACAATTGCCACATCCAAGCAATGAATAGGACTACATCTCGCCACAAGAGAATTTAAAAAAACTAGACCTACAAACCACCTTCGACATAGCGCAGCACTATACAATGGCAACAGCAATGGCATTGTTGATTGCGCGCCATCGCATAACAAAGAGAGATTTCCCCATTCTTTTCCTTGTACATTGTCGGCGAGGTGTGTACACTATACACCATCTGTCCCAGTATCAGCTTGACCATTGGAGATATGCTGTACGGAGACGACGTGCCGTATAACATAATATTATCAGCATCATTTTGTATTTTATATAAGGCCCATATATCATATTTCGTATCATATTAAAAACATGATAATAATTATAGTGATCATGAAGATGATGGTGATGTTGTTGTTGTTGTTGTTGATGATGATGATGATGATGATGATGATGATGATGATGATGATGATGATGATGATGATGATGATGATGATGATGATGACGATGACGATGACGATGACGATGACGATGATGATGATGATTATGATGACGATGACGAGGCTGATGATGATGATGATGATGATGACGACGACGACGATGATGACGACGACGATGAGCAACAGCTACCATCAGACGAACACAGATGACCTGCGTGGTTTATTGGCATTTCGATCGAGACTCGAGAGCGTGTGGACCACGACGTCCATACACTGCATAGTCAGTGCAGGCGGTGACGGCGGTGACGGGGCGGCGGCGGTGACGGCGGTGACGGCGGTGGCACCACGTCTTATAAATAGCATTGTTTAGTATGTGCGATGATTCCTATTAGATGCCAGCGGCTAAATCAAGATGAATATCTGGCAGTAATTTCGGAGGTCGATCTCAAATAATATATCTTGATAGCAGGCGTTGTCGCCAGATGACACTGCTGCCCGTTCTCTATCTCTTGCTGGCGAAAATCGATCTATTATCACCATCTGCCCTCATCATGTGCGAACATTGCAGCACTCGCCCTATATAGTGTATATATATATATATACACGCGCTCCAACCAAACGTACGGGTGTATACACTGTATAATGTATAATATAGATGAATACATAGTATATTAGTATAACTCTTTCACTGTGTAGCCTATACGTGACGTAGTATACCTGTCTCTGTCCATGTCTGTCTGTGTCCCTGTGCGTGTCTGCGCACCTACAGGGTGGGCCATAAAAATCTGAAGTTTTTTGCCAATATCTTGACCGGAAGTAAGAATTTCTGGATCAAATTTTACACGCTTAAAGGAAATCCATATTTACGTATATAGGCCTACAAATTATAGCCAAATTTCACCAATATAATATTATTTCAAACAGAACAAAGTTATATCACTTTTTTCAAAAACACAGCGCAGCAAAACGTGATAATAAATTATTTTATTAGGTCACATTTCAAATAATTTCTATCAAGTGAACTTGATGGTGCTTCACGATTTGTTTTAATGTGTCCACCACCACCAGTGCCCAACCTCATCATCCATGGGTCTCTTTGTAAAGTCCATGACGGACTTTTTTATGTGTTTCAGATGTATAGGCTATAAATCTCTCCAAATCAACTTCAATGCGACCATCTCTTAGCGTTCTTGGTTTTGGCCGCAGATTGTGGTTTTCCCCAGTAGGCCTATAGCTATTCACACTTGATAATCCATCCGATCCATCGGGTTCAAATCCGAGGATTTAGTGGCCATTGTTATTCTCAACGAAACTAGCCAGGACAATTGACATGGAGCCGATCTCCTTTCATCAACGGCATATCTCTTAACTCCCAATTTAACTCTTAATTTGTGCGCTCACTCTGTATATCAAACAAAGCGGTTATTGCGGCCTTAACTCCTGCAGGACCTTGCTCTTGAAATGTCTGAATACGCATTTTGTCCGTCATGGACACCTTAGGCATGTTAATATTTTGGATATTTCAGCTATCTTTTCATGGCGCCAAGAAACAACAATCCTTGGGCATCTCAAAAATCCTCTCTGCAGATGACAAATATTTTGGCTTCATCTACAGAAACAGATGCTTTCTTCTTGTTCAATACACTGCAAGCAAGATTTCTCTATCGATTAATTATAACTAGAAGAGGCTGGACGAGTCTGAAATAACGCTGCATGCATGCTTTAATTTTAGAAGTTGCTTTGCTATTTTCATAAATACTGGTCTTAATTTGAATCCACGAGCGGTGTAAAGTGTAAACTGCTTCATCGTCAATTCGTCATCACTAACCCTACGACAAAGACAACAGATAAAGCAGGATAACTATGTAATGTCTGAGTTTCATTCATTCATTCGTTCAAGTATTTGTATAGCGCCTCTTCAAGGAAACTACGCAGAGGCGCTCCCGACGTTGAGTTGTATAGAAAGTTTTGATAGGACGCATGCTCCAATACCGCACCCCTCTCTACTCGGATTATGTGTGCAGGCTGGAAAAACAGTCTGAAAAAACAGTCTGGAAAACAGTGGAAGAATAACAATTGCAAAATTATGCTAAAAAACCTGACATTTCATATCAAGAGAGCAATTCGTTTCTGAAGAAAAACACAGCATGCAACGAAGGGCAGACGCATTTAGCCGACACCTCGCAGCAGAAGCAACGACGCCAACGTATAATAGCCTCTATAGATAGTCTGCGACAAGTTCTATATTATATAATGCGATCAATTATGCGTTGTTATGCCATCCATTATCTTTATCCTGTCACATTTGCATCTTGATGTATATATATATACATATATCACAGCATGCAGTATGAATATATCTATATGCATATATCCATATGATCAATTACATAGCACTTTTGGATCTACCCCGCCTTACAAGAATCTCATATATAAAAACGTTAATGCATCCTTACATGTATATTCTATGTATAATATTTTTGGCCTAAAATTGGGCCTACGCACATATATAACTGGTAGGCCCTATATATAATATTATGTATATTATATATATATATATATATAGTTATATATATAATTAATTATATATATATATATATATATATATATATATATATATATATATATATATATAGTCATAGGCTACTTGTTCACCAATGCATACAAAGCTCCGAACAACTGTTGATATTCTTAGACCTCTCGTTGCCTTTGATTATCATGCAGACGGTTGGGTTAAAAGGGACAACGTTCTTATATTTACATGTAAATACAGGCAAATTATGACCAACATTCAATTATTAATAACATGCACAGTTTGCACACGTAAATGTGAATAAATACACGCGTCCGTCCGTCCATTAACCAATTTGCCCATCCATCCTCTCAGCTATCCGTCCATAGTAATTTTATTGCAGTCGTTATTACGATTAAAATCTGGAAGATGTACCTTTCAGATGAAGTCAGTTACAGTATATTTAACCAATAGACTGTCATTTAATTTTGACGTCTACTCATACAAACCTAATTTTGTCAGACTAGTCACCCTTCAAAAATATGCAATCCAATTTATAGCTATAATATTCCTCGCCGAGCCCACGCCGTTCTGTATTTCAAGGAATTTGGATTATTAAAAATCGATCAAATTAGGCACTTCCAAATAGGAGAGTTTATGTACCGTTATAACCATGGCCTAATACCACTTGTATTTAATGATTTCTTTAACCTTACCTCTGATCGCCACTCTTATTCAACTAGAAAATTAACTGTTTATGACCTTCCCTACGCACATATATACTAAGCCTTAACACTCGTCTATGCTCTATAGAGTCTATACAATGTACTGGCTCCCATTGTTGGAACTCTCTCCCTACATATCTTCATTCCCAACCTTAAGCATAAACTTCGCCTCTATCTATACTTAAAACACTTCATAATATTTAATAGTTATCGTTTCTGCTCAGTGGTTTTGCCAAGCTCTTAGTTAAGTCCTTAGTTAAGAGTTGTTTTCTCGTTGTAGGCCTACTCTGTTTGTCGATTGCTTATTACTAAAAAAAATTTCTCTCCCTAATGATCTTTATTTTCCTACAATTGAATGTGCTGTCATGTGGTCTTTTGTATTTTACATGAATAATGGGTGGCCCTATTAGCGGGATTGTCCATCCCTTCTGGGTCTACCCTTCTTAACCAAATTATGTTAAAGCATTGTTCGCTGCCATAATTGTATCATGTTTGTTTGTTGTTTTGGTTCAGGAAAAGTAAAACATTAATAAAATATGCTAGGCCAATTAAGATGACATGAGAACAAAGCAAAGTAAAACCGACAAATCCATTTACCCGTCCGTTCATCCATCCATCCGTCCATCCATTCACCCATTCACCCATTCATCCATCCATCCATCCGTCCATCTTTCCATTCATCCGTTCGTCCATTCATCCACACATCACTCAATCTAAACATCCATCCAAACATCCCGTCCATCAGTCTATTCACCATTCCCTTCACCTATTCATCCATTCATCAGGCAAAAGGGCTGTTAGTATGGCATAACAGTTATGGTAATGATATAAGTATACAATTCTGTGTGTGTGTGTTTATTTATTGTATACATTATTTACATACGTTTACGTATAACCGTCTATATATATATATATATAATTATATATATATCTAAATAATATTATAGACTATGCGTAGTAATAACTCCTGTACATATACATGTATAGAGTGGAAGCGATGTTCTTCCTCTCCCTTTCCCTCTCTCCATCTCTCCCTCCATCCAGCGTTCCTTCCCTCCATCCCTCCTTCCGTCTCTTGGGACATCTATATTCCCTATCTCTCGCTACACGCAACTTAGACGGATTGGAGTTGCCTAGTGTCTGGATGCCAGAGGGAATCTGTTGCAGTTTATGTGACCTGCTGGATCCCTCCTTCCCCTCCGGATACAGATGGAATCGACCATAGAATTAGACAGCGGAAGAGAGCAGTGCATTTCGGGATACCGGAAGTATGATCTATGAGGAAGAAGAAGGCGACCGAACGGAGTATATGCTTTTGCGTGCGTGGCACTTGGCTGTTGCGGCAGCATCGCCTGTAATTGAGACCAATTGCTCGCCACCGGTGATCTATATACCCGCATCCATAGAGATGCCATGCCTGGAGTCTAGGGCCTATCATTAAGATCGCCACTGCATGCATAGGAAGAACTAGCAGTTCCCCGCCTTCTCCTCTAAGCGCTAATCAGTGATCTGTAGCACTACAACGCCAAAGACGGAGCGTATAATGTATAAAAGAATTAATGCCCAGATCGATGTGGGATGCATCTTAGTGGCCTGCAGATGCTATCTTGTAATCTCATCGAATTGATTGGTTGATCAGATTGCTGATTGATTTGTAGTCGGCTGATTTAGATCGCCAGCTGATAGACATAATTACATGTAGATCTATATGATCGATAATTATCAGGGCTTAAAGTGTGCATGGACGGTCATGGACGGTGTCCATGCACTTGTTTTAAAATCTGAACGCCGTCCAGCCACTTATTGGCGCGCACAGACTGGAAAGGTAAGGGGCGTCCAGGCACTTATTTGTCCACACTTTAGGCACTGAAAATTATATGGAAACATCTGACCCAGCATACGAACTCACCAAAACTCCACCTCTCGCCATAGGCCTACCCCATGCACAGGTCGCTCACTCGAAACTGAAAACATTGCTTTTCACAGATCCTGCCATTTACCTTAACCTTGCACGCCGTTTCAACTCTAAGCATCACCCATTCACCCACCCTATAGCTGTTTGAGTGTTTGTCTAACTCCTCTCTTCTGACTCCCTGTGTCTTGACCCTCTGTCTATCGAGCGCCTGTGAATAAGCTGGTTCCCGCGAATTAGCTTTTGTGGGCGCTGTAGAAGTTCCAAGTTTACGTTCACGATACGATTACTGGTTTGCATATAAGTGCTCGACTAATTATAATAAATAATAAATTACGAAAGATGTCAGTGCTCTATAATGCCAGGCAGTGCGTGAACCTTGTTTGCACACACTGCTCTTTAATTGACTTTTGTATATTCGTTTAATTTAGAAATCAGACAATTCCTGGTGACACACCGCACCCGGCTATAGTATAGGCCTACATGTCAAAAATGTGAAATAAAACACAGAAATAATAATAAAGTATATTAGAAATAATAAAGCTTAAAAAATAGAGCAGCGGCAGCCATAAACAGGCGCCAATCTGTCTGGCTGTTGATGTTAAATGTTAGAGGAAAAATTTTCTGGAGTAGCCATTATGTCCTGCTAAAGATGTAGACCTACTCGGAAGGATAAATGCCGATGTTATACTCCTGCCAAGATAATCGTATAGTAAAAGATGATGAATGCTGTAGGCCTAATATGCGCATAGACTAGTCCAATGCTGCAGCCCTACAGCGAAACTCTTGGATGACGCGATTGACGTGGTTGTTCATTGTAAACACACAAGCGACAGCCATGCTGGGAAGATCGCAGCTGTTGAAATCGTCCAAAAGCGCGCAAATTACTCACGGCTTCCTCGGGAGGCATAAAAGAAACCGGCCAGGTGGCATGATATAGAATCCAAGTAGTGAAGTCTTGTCTTGTTCAAGTGTTATTGTCCAATTCTGAAAGTCTCCCTAAAGAAGTAGGAAGCACCGGCGGTTTTTAGTTGTTACCAGATCATATGGCTGTCACGTTTTGCATTTAAAATAAAATATCGTTCTTGAGCACGTAATTCCTCGCAAATAGCCTAACTCTGCGGGTATCACAGAATCGGGCTAATCTTATAGGACGCATTAATTACTCGAACACCAATAATAATCTTCGTTTAATTTAGGAATAGAGACAAATCCAGGTGACACAACGCACCCAGTTACACGTCAAAGCACATTAAAGATCAACAATGGCAAATATATTGTGAACATAACATATGCCATAATGTGCATATTACAACATTCATCACAACATTCCTTAGTCAGAAAACGGTTGAAAACTCAAGAAAACTTCCACATTTCCTCTAACCAAGTGCAGGCTGCTGCCGGAAGCGCGGCGATGCAAGAACCAGAATCATGATACTATAGACCTACTGCTACTGTATAAATAAGGATACGATGCAGCAGCATCCATGCAATAATAATAATAATAATAATAATAATAATAATAATAATAATAAAAGATGATGAATGCTGTAGGCCTAATATGTGAAATAAAAAAAAAAAATAAAAAAAATAATAATAATAATAATAATAATAATAATAATAATAATAATAATAATATGTATTATATACGTATGGGACGTTACTGTGGTTGACACTCTAGCGCCGTCGTATTTGCAGGCAACGGCTGTCACAGCTGGAGCATCAGCAGAAATTGCGGACAACAGGAAACATCAAAAATATCAGTCCCTTTCAGTCACACATGACTTCGTTCCATTGGCCATTGAAACTCTAGGCCCTGTCAACATAAGAGGAATCGAATTGATTACAAATTTGGGTCGTCACTTGACGAAGGCGACAGACGAAATGAGAGAAACGACATTTTTATACCAAAGACTTTCGGTGACCATTCAGCGCTTTAACGCGGTGGTCTTCGCGGGATCTTTTGCTGCAGTGTGATGACAATGACAATAATAATAGTAATAATAATAATAATAATAATAATAATAATAATAATAATAATAATAATAATAATAATAATAATAATAATAATAATAATACCAAACAATGCCCCATTGATCAGTGTGATTTTTGTGGTTGGAATAGTTAAGCATAATAATAATAATAATAATAATAATAATAATAATAATAAAAATAATAATAATAATAATAATTACAGAAGACAGAAGACTTCCCAAATCAAATGCAATCTCAATGGGACAACCCACTATTGCAAAAGTCATTCTCGGAACTATCCAACTCACTCACCGATAAATGCGACCAGGCCCGTTTGAATGCAATCACGACTCAGCATGCCGGAGACTGGCTGCACGCCTTGCCGATCACGTCTTGCGGTTTAAGATTAAGTGACGAAGCTTTGAGGGTGGCAGTTGGATTGCGCTTAGGAGCTAACATTTGCGAACCACACACATGCACCTGTGGTTCACTTGTCACAGCAAGGGGCGAGCACGGTTTGTCTTGCTCGCTAGGTTTTGGCCGTATGGCCCGCCATGGTACACTGAACGATTTGATATACCGTGCTCTTATTAAAGCTGGATACCCGGCGGCCAAGGAACCTCAGGGATTGGTAAGATCGGACGGCAAACGACCGGATGGAATCACGCTCATCCCATGGAAAGCCGGGAGAGGTTTGGTGTGGGACGCCACAGTGGTGGACACATTGGCACCGTCTTACCTTACCGCTTCAGCCATCAGAGCCGGATCAGCAGCTAGCCTGGCGGAGGATAGAAAGAACCAGAAATACAGTGCCCTCCTTGACGCTCATGTTTTCGTCCCGGTGGCTTTGGAAACCCTAGGCCCAATCAACAACAAAGGCCTAGACTTCATCTCAGATTTGGGCCGGCGTCTATCACAAGCAACCGGGGAGCCCCGAGAATCAAGTTTCTTGTTCCAACGTATTTCAATGACAATACAACGCTTTAATGCTGTGGCTTTCACAGGGTCGTTTATTAAGCCCTTAATTGACATGGATGAGGGTGGTTTGACTCGCCCAATCGCACACAGCTGTTGCACTGTTTGACTGTTTGCAATAATTGAATTGTTGAATCAATAATAAACGGATCCATAATAATAAAAAAAAAAAAAAAAAAAAAAAAAAAATAATAATAATAATAATAATAATAATAATAATAACAACAACGACAACAACAAAAGCAATAACAATAACAATAATATTATTGTTAATAGCAATAATAATATTAACAATAATAATATAATAATAACAGCAATAGTAGCCTAATAGTAATAGCAATAGTAATGATAATAATAGTAATAATGACCGTCTGTACGTGGAGTGATTTGTCTGTAATTTGTAGCGACTTATTACTTCCGAAATGCATCACATGAGGAGCGTCTGCTTGCCTATCTCTTCAGCGACTACGACCCGGTCGCCCGAGCCGTAATGGACACCGATCTGCCGGTCAACGTCTCCATCAATTTCGTTCTACTTCGAATACACGGCCTCGTCAGTACCAACCCACAGTTGCTTCTCTGTTTTTAACCCAATAACTTCTGTAACGCCACTACTGTGAGAGTAGCAGGCGCGGATTTAGAGGGGGCGGAGCCGGCGTACGCCCCCCCTAAACCTGCAGCAAATGTTCTCAAACTAAACTGACCTAAAGCTAATGTAGGCCTAATTGCAATTTGGGAATAGGATGTCTGCTAGCAACTCAGGTAAGTAGGTAAGAGAGCCCTCGCGGATTTAGAGGGGGGATTTAGGCTAGTGGAATATGCCGTTTGAAGTAGCTGGACCGGCAGAATGGAGCTCTCTTACCGGAGCTCTCTTACCTACTTACCTGAGTTGCTAGCAGACGTTGCCCACGTGACCAATGACTTTTGCCGTGACGTCATTCACAAAGTTCATGTACAGACAAAATTTACGTAAATAGAAATTGGTCAATTTAAGAATATGTCGAGTGTTCCGCCGTCAAAACGGCTTAAACAAGCAGTTTTATCATTCGCGAATAAGCCGACTGCCGTTGGTAAGACATAAGCCTATCTTAGGCATAAAAGATGGCATGTGATTATCATTATAATTTTGAACTTCGTCGTGCGGATTATATTTGGCAGCAGATGTGGAGAAACGCTGACAGCACACCAAGCACCCTGTCGGACACCCTCGTTGACAGCCGCTCCTGTCGTATTATGTATCCAAATATTACCACAATAATTCACATTTTGCTACTCACTTCTGTCACGGCTTGCAGTGTTGAACGAGCAAATTATATATTAATCCACTGGCATGTGACACTTAATTATTTCCTTTTTGGATTAAGGGTTGCATGATCAAAACCGATAACTGATTTATAATCGTTTCACTGTTAACCTTCAGTGGAGACCAGTGGTTTTATATGAGAAACTATATATTTTTTTAAAGTTCCATAACATTTTCTATAAAAAGGATCATTATAGTTTTGCGTGATCTAATTTCATACATATATATATATATATATATTTACGGGATTGGATTGGTAGTATTTACGCCCCCCCTAACCAGAAATCCTGGATCCGCCTCTGAGTAGGCCTACAAGGCCCTACAGCCATATCGTGTAATAGTCAGTGGTTATTAAATTTCTCCAGTTGTGTTTGTTTAGCATTGCTTCCTCACTGATGAATATTTTTTTCAGCAAATTTTACTATATCCAGTGATTTTCAACCGGGGTTTGATAGAAATTTTAAGGCACCGACTGAAATCTCAAAAAGTATTGGCAATGAGTGGGTGGATTCTTTGCCAGCCTTCAGTCATTCTTGCTTAAAATGACATTATCACGTGAGACTGAGTGTATTGATGGGGTAACTAGCATACGAAGCTGAAACTCGCCCTTCGGCCCCACTATAAGTCTCGTGTCACTCAACACACTCGAGGCGGTTTAGCCATCTCCCCCCACCCCCAAACGATTCTTTTATGTTGAAGACGCATCAGTATATGCGTCTGCTATTATACATTGTACATGTAGGTCTCTCTGTACGATGCGTCCGAGACTTAATAAACATGGCACAAGTTTAATTCGCAGTAAACTTGAAGAAGGATACTTTAATTTAATACAACTTGTCCATAACACTGATCCAGAATAGAGCCTATTTTGAATTTTCATTTTTTAATATTCTATTCATCGATCAGATGAATGGATAGTTGTTGGCGAAATAGAGCAGACATGCAATTGTTCTCTGACTGTTTTGCGCATTGGACCAACACTTCTGTAATTCTAAAGCAAGTATTTGCAATGTGAGACTATAGACTGCAACAGAAAGGCAAGTAACGAAGGCTTACATCTAAATATCACATAATTTTAGTATTTACAAATTACAACTGTAGGCTAAGCTATGTATATATTTCTTGAAAAAACTGGATGGGCGAAACGCGCAGGGTTCCGTGAGCATAGATCTTTAGGCCTATGCGTGCTTTGAGAACGGTTCTGCCATGCACTAGAAAAGGGCTGAAAATCACTTTTATAGTCTCTTTTTTACTAATAAAATAATGCTTGTTCTCTCTGGACTTTAATACCTTGTATACTATGTATAGGCCTACGCTAACGAGAGTTAATGTTTATGCAGCGTTTATTTTATAATTTATAGTCTGTCACAAATCTATAGCGAAACGGGCGTCGCATCAGTTTCTGCACGCATGCATCCAAGCATCAGTTATGCCTCATAATATGCCAGCATCTGTCGTGCACGTACACGAAATCTTGGTTAGGAACCATTAATTAATTAATTATGTCACTCTTGTGTATCACGTGTGAACCTAGTTAGGCTAACTGCGGTAATATCACCTATAGTGTAACTCTGCCACTGCTCGTAGGCTACTTTGGCAGTGCCAGTCCCAAGTCTAGAGAAAAGAGGTGGGCGACTCTAATCATACATGATATGGCACAATGTCGTTACACAGCAACAAACACTTGTAGTCTATCAACATCACTGCTTGCAAGAAAGAAATTATAATCTATAAGCCTATATGTAAAGGCCTAACGCGCGGAATTCTTCTGTTGTGATTACACCTTAGACCTGACAAAAGCAGCATACCTATAAAATCATTATCATATATTAATATGATAGGCATACAGATATAAATTATACTGTAAATCATATGCAGATTATTTATAGATTTATACAGATATGGACGCAGCATATTATATTTACA
This sequence comes from Lumbricus terrestris, assembly GCA_949752735.1. Classification (NCBI taxonomy): domain Eukaryota; kingdom Metazoa; phylum Annelida; class Clitellata; order Crassiclitellata; family Lumbricidae; genus Lumbricus; species Lumbricus terrestris. The sequence continues at coordinate 32,645,393 of OX457040.1, forward strand.
TACAGAGCATGTATATACGCTGTGATCGTTGCTAGAAGACTGCTCATCCATAAATTATATACATTATATATATATATATTTAATTATATAGGCCTACCGTATATTATTTTCAAGGTGTGCTGTGTACATAATTATTGTGCTGTCACTCAGGAAGAAAGAGGACAGGTGCTGACGACTACCGGTCTCGTTATAGCAGTAAGTCACACCGCGTCACTTTTTATTTTTATATTCATACATACCGGTACAGTATAATTATGTAGCCTATACCTTGGATATATACATAGTAGCCTATGCATCGGAAACATATCATATATGGTTCTGCAGTGCCGGTGTCACGAAATAGAGTATCCATAGACGCAACGTTCTACTATGACGGTGGTGTCCAGTCACGTGCACCACTGTTTCCAGAATTCCATGCATGGTGAGCAGTGGGAACGCAAGCAAAGAATTTCGAGAGCAGTGGGAACGCCGTTCCCGTTCCCACCCATTTTAAACCCTGTCAGCGACGAGTCATAATGTAAGAAAACATTGCTTATGCATGCACTTGACAGTGGCGACGCCAGGAAGGCTAGGGGCTAAGCCCACCTAAAAATGAAATACATCCAAGATATATAGATTTCGACCAAATGACTAAAAAAGGTCGCCAGAATTTTTGGCGGATAAAAATGGAAAATTTCCTCCTCGAGGATTCAGCCCCCCCCCCAAAACTTAAATCCTGGCGCCGCCACTGGCACTTGGATAATATGATTAGTCTAAGTTAAATTGTTTAAGTGCATTAATATCTCACTGTATGTATAAAGGAATGGACGGATGACCGATTGACTTGGGCTCCTGAGAAGTTTGGCAATCTGTACGACATCATCCTCAAGGCGGACAAGATCTGGCTGCCGGAAATAGCCGTCATGAATGGGTTGGTCAACATAATATTATTTTGAGGATTTTACATTGCAGTAGCAACGTATACCACCCGCGTTCTTACCAACTCCTATTTAATTGATGCCTCGTCATACATAAACAGACTCCGCCAATGCTCGATACGAGACAACAGTGTTGCTAAACAGCAACAAGCGTCAGCCCATAAAATAGACTAAATTATCTTTGAAAAGCCTTGCCAGACAGCAATGTGCTATTCAGTATTCAATTTATGAACCGACGACTTTGTCGAGATCTCAATTAAATCAAGTAAGCTGAAACGCATTGTCATTCCACCTGTAGTTAACTGGCAAATGCACAGTGTAAGCTTATTCTGTAGGGCGTTGTAGGCTATAGTTAGGTCTATCTGAACTATTGCAAATTCGCTTCATCCTTGTAGGCTATACAGTGCAGGTCTACAACAGAAAAAATTAGCAGCGTTACAATTCTTGGGCTGAAACCAAAGTCTAATTCGATGTGTGAATAATTAGAGATGCCTTTAGTCAGCAAACGGCTTTTGTTGATGAACCAAGTCTTAGTAGTCATTCGTTCAAATCATGCAGTCTTTGGCTTCATTTTAATCTAGAGGACTTCGGATTGATCTCTTCAAGAGTCTTAAGCGTCGTTATGTAAAAATCTAATGTAAATGTCCAATAATAATTTCTAAGCGCCCACAAAAGCCACGTCAGGGAGACCAGCCTATTCACCGACGTTATACTGGTTTAAAGACCTTTGAAAATCGATCAAATTTGCCCTTGGTTTAGATGCGCCAAGGTTGATAAGCTATATGCGTTAGACACGAATGGCCTATAAATAATCAGTTAATATTTTTTTAACAGCAGAGATGGCTAAACCTGGTGTGCTATAGTTAAGCCGGAAGATTTTGGGATATGCTTCTTGAAAAGTCAGTCACTTCAATCACAACGAACGACGAGCAGGAAGGCGCGACGACTTGCAGTCTGCGGAGTCGGTCACACGGGCATGGAAGAGGACGGGGAGGAGGGGGAGGAGGAGGAGGAGGACGGGGAGAAGAAGGAGGAGGAAGAGGAGGAGGAGGACGGGGAGAAGAAGGAGGAGGAAGAGGAGGAGGAGGAGAAGGAGGAGGAGGACGAGGAGGACGAGGAAGAGGCACTTACATTCTTTTTTCATTATGATCAGACAGACAGAGAGATATGGAATAGATAGACATAAAGACAAGGACGTATACGTGCAAAAGAGCAGGGAGTCAGTGTAAGAAGAAGCAGGAGGATTTGGAGACACACAAAAATGCCGAATGGCAAGGTTGCGTGCGTGCTCTCGGGAGCAGCGTACTATTTCAGAGGCAGCGCTGAAGGACGGTGTCCCCCGGGAAATCAAACGCAATACGTGCACCTGAAACCTGCGATTTAGCATTACGCAGCAGCAGCGGTTGGATCTCTTTGAGAACGTCGACGATGAAAAGCCGACGGCGGGGATGAGCGGAACAGCCTGACCGGCGGGAGGCGACGTTGACAGCGGAAAAGAGAGATGAATCAAAGAGCTGCTGCAGTCCTAGTATACGGTGGCGCCGATGACGACGGCTGGTGGTGGTGGTGGTGGTGGTGGTGGTGGTGGTGGTGGTGGTGGTGGTGGTGGTGGTGGTTTGCAACAGAATGAACGACGTGGTTCGCCGGTGCTGTAAGTCAGACGGAGTTCTTTCAGACGGATCCGTGTTGCCAAGGTAACGGTTTGGCTCGGAGCCAACGCCGCTCGGAACAGCGGTCGTTAATCAGAGTGGTCGTCGTTGGCGACAAAGGAAGAGGCGTGCTAAACGACTTGAGGAGACTGCATGAATAGAAATTATCCGTTGGCACCTCCTGCGTGCGGCACTCGTGCGTCGATTTGCACGTTCTTATGCACTGCATGCCTAAGTGTAGGCAATGCAAATGTGATCGCATAATGCTTCATGTGTCCTCGATGCTAGGCCTATAGGTCTACAGTCCACTGGCCAATTGTAAGCAACAAACGATCAACATGTAGGGAATCAAGAGAGAAGCCACTTGAAGCCAGTAAACGTTAGTAAGAGAAAGTACTATGTGTGTATTTGCAGTTTAACGTCGCTGTGTGGTAACAGAGACCATCAGCGACGCCCTCTTCCTTTATCCAGGTCTGGGACTGGCACTGGCAGAGTGCAACAAGTGGCAGAGTTAAAAGTGCTATGTAAATAAGAGAAATGTATTAAAGAGCGACTTTTGCTACATCTATCGGACCGTCGGACTTGTTAAACAGCTAAAATATCATGTAGCCTGTCCATTTGTGGATAAAATTCGCAGTTAGCCTAATTGCTGAGATAGCCCAGCATAACTATAGGCCTTGTCTTTGGAGTGCGCATGACCTTCTTCCGAAAGATCAGTTGTCGATTCTCAAGCGTTCGTATGGCTAAAGAGCAATAGGTTGTCTAGCAACCGAGCCTTCACATTGCCTCATTTGTGACACCTTAGAGTGGGCCCAGGGGCGGATCCAGGGGGGGAGCAAACCGGTCATGGCCCCCCATTTAGAAATTTCTTTATCGTTGACCAGCTAATTGCTAATTTTGGCCCCCTCGAAACTTTCTGTATCCGCCCTTCAGTGGTGCTTATGGTATAATGAACGTACTGGTAGAACTCTGACACGAAGAGTGCAGGCGTCCGATCGCTTCCCGCTACACCCTCTCAGAGGTCCACTCAACCTTCCACTCATCAGATGGTGCTGGTAACATGAGCGGTATATAGGACGCGGTGGGCGCTTTGCATGCCATGGCTTCCGACAGTTAAATTCGACTCATAAGTTAATAAGTTAATAACTTGTCATCATCAATCCATACTAGTAAATGTAACCATACTTCGGTTTGTCAATATGAAATTAAAACATATAAGTTGTTATTATTCGCCTAATGATGATGATGATGATGATAATAGTAAAAATAATAATAGTAATAATAATAATAGTAATAATAATAATAATAATAATATTATTATTATTATTATTATTCTTATTATTAACAAAGATATCAGAGTTTTAGACTATAAGGTCTTTGCTAATAATAATAATAATAATAATAAATATTATTATTATAGCCTAATAATAATATTAATAATAGCAATAATAATAGTAATAGTAATAATAACAGTAATAACAGTAGCCTAATAATAATAATAATAATAATAATAATAATAATAATAATAATAATAATAATAATAATAATAATAATAATAATAATAATAATAGTAGTAATAAATAAATATAAAAAAATAAAAAATTTAAAAAAAAAAAATAAAAAAAAAAATAATAATAATGATAATGATAATAATAATAATAATAATAATAATAATAATAATAATAATAATAATAATAATAATAATAATAATAACAACAACAACAACAATAATAATAATAATAATAATAATAACGATAATAATAATTCCGTTTTTCTGTACAGGGCCGAAGAGCTCGTTCCGGACTTCGAGCGGATCCGAGTGTTGTTGAGTTACGACGGTCGCCTTCACTGGGAGCCTGGAGGCATCTTCCGGACGACCTGCGACATCGACATCACCTACTTCCCCTTCGACACGCAACGTTGTCCCGTTCTCATCGGTGCCTACTCCTACTACAGCTCCAAGATGAACATAACGAACGCGTCTGACGTTATTTCAATGCACGACTTCCAGCAGAACGGAGAGTGGCACATTCAGAGCACGACAGCCGAATGGAACATCACCATACTCGACTGCTGTCCAGGTATAGGGTCATGGAACATCACCATACTGGGGGGGGGGGGCGTTAGAGTAGTGGTTAACACGCTGGCCAAGAGTGCGAGAGGTAGTGAGTTCGAGCCCCCGTTGGGCGGATTTGCTTTGTAGGCTGCCATTGGCGCCATTATATTGCAGGCGGTCTGCTCACTTAGTATAGTTAAGATTTGTGCATTCTGTGATCTCCGTTCTTGTGAATTGTTTAAACTGCATAAGTGTACATTGTAGCCGGTTGCGGTGTGTCAACCGGATTGTTAATAAAGAGAATATTATTATTATTACTCGACTGCTGTCCAGGTATACGGTCATGGTGCATGCCAACTAAATAAGACCAACCGAGTGCACCCAAAGGAACATCATACAGCCAGTTGTTTAAAGTGGTTTGGATGAGCCGTGGGAACGCTTACTGTGTGAGCAGTGGAACGCCTACTGTGTGTGGGAACACTGATGAAGAGTTTTATTGGAACGCATGTGTTTCCAGGGTTCCATCATGATCAGTGGCGTAGCCAGCTATTTTTTCATGGGGGGGCAGTGGGGTGGCAGCTTAAAATGATGGGGTGGCTACCGTTAGCAATTAAAGCGTGCATCGGCATCGGTATATTGCCATAGACTATGTATTTTTAGATTTTGGATGTATTACAGTATTGGACATAATAAGCATGCAAGCCTCACTAGCTTGTCTGTCCCACAGTGCACTATAGTGGCCTGTCCCACTTTCCAATCACCCACCCTATAAGAAGTTGTACAGGAAGTTGTATAAAAAAATAAAATAAGTCATAAATTATATAGCATTCTTTAATTCTTTATCACTCGTAAAAGTAAAAAGTAAAACAAACGCAGGGATTGGGGGGCAGCTGGGGGCAGCCCTTCCATTTGGGGGGGCGGCTGCCCCCCCCCCCGTGCCCCCCCCCGTAGTTACGCCACTGATCATGATGAGCAGTGGGAACGCAAGCCAAGAATTTCGAGAACATGCAGTGTGAACGCCATTCCAGCCCACTTTAAACCCTGCATATACAGCATCAAACATAAAACGAGCCCACAACTGAAACAACTTCCAGACAAAAGTCCAAATCACACAAGACCAGAGCAGAATGAAATAGGCCTATACCAGACTAGAATTCGATCAAGGTAGTCCTGAATGGAGCAGACCAAAGTAAAATAGACGAGATTAGATCTGCCTAGATTAGACCATATTAGACAGGACCAGATTGTGAGATTGAACCTCAGTCAGACTATAATAATTATCTGCGTACTCCAGCCAGACGACATTAAACCCGACTAGATCCCGCTTAGAACCAAGAACGTCGCTAAACTGGACTGGATGATGACAAAGGAAGGCTGTAACAGAGGACTGAAGAGAGAGGCACAGTACAGATATGTGTGGTTGGCGACATTGGACACACGAACAGGCCTGAGGACTAAGCATGCCCAGATCAGACTAGAAGAGATCCTGATCAGACGAGATCGTATCAAGTCTGTGCGAGATTAGACTACAGACGAGACAGAATCAGATCATGACCAGACATGGCCAGGCGGGACCAGACGAGACAAAATCGATGTATCACAGAAAAGCAGGTATACACAAAATACATGGCGACCGACGGTCAGAGATTAGAGAGAGAGCGAGCGAAGATTAGACCGTCACTGACCGTTGACTGACGTAGGCCTACAGAGACACATACATGTATGATAGGCCGAGGTCTATGATCCTCGTGAGCCGTGACACGACAGAAACAAAGACATTGACCGGAGGAGACGCGGAATGTAGATTAGACTCCACTAAGAGTCAGATACAATCAGGCAGGCAGAGAGACAGAGATCAAGAGAGACATAGATCAAGAGACAGAGACCTAGAGACATATAGCAATACAGAGATCAAGAGACAGAGAGCAAGAGACATATATCAAGAGACAGAGACCTAGAGACATATAGCAATACAGAGATCAAGAGACAGAGTGCAAGAGACATATATCAAGAGACAGAGACATATAGCAATACAGAGATCAAGAGACAGAGAGCAAGAGACATATATCAAGAGACAGAGACCTAGAGACATATAGCAATACAAAGATCAAGAGACAGAGAGCAAGAGACATATATCAAGAGACAGATATCAAGATACAGAGATCAAGAGACACATGTCAAGAGACAGAGATCAAGAGACAGAGATCAAGAGACAGAGTTTAGGAAACAGAGATCAAGAGACAGAGTTCAGGAAACAGAGATCAAGAGACAGAGAGATACGAAGATCAAGAGACAGTGGTCAAGAGACAGAGATCAAGAGCCAACACGAGTTGGACGCTAGAGATGTTTACGGACGCAACACACAGAGGCAGAGAGAGGAAGACTGTAATAGACAGACACGTGCACAAACGGACAGAAAGAAAGAGACAAACGCAAGTATATATCTATAGAGACTGCAACCTATGAGAGTTTTGTGTGTGTGTGATCCTGTTGCCAGTTTGAGACATAAATCGGGCGTTAAAGCTGCCGGATTATCTCTCGGCGATATTTTATGCGCACAGTTCGCATAAACAACTGTAATCTGCTTTCATTAGGAAAGACCAGATAAGCTGCCGTATAGCTGTGACGCGCGGGGGCGCCGCCTGTCCTAACGTTTCCACCCCCAAATTAATGGGCTCTACTGTTGCGCGCCCCCTTAAGCGCGGTTGAGGAAATCCGGGTCCTAGGTCAAGGGTTTTGGTGTCAATGGAAGCAGGTTCGAATCCTAACCTAGGGTGTGAGCTTCTCTGGTTACCTTCTTCCTCAGGATGAGCCGATATTGGACATATGTCAGCGGTGGCTGTTAAGTTCACGACAGCCCCACTAAATGGGTACTTATCTGGGTTCGAATCCTCAACATTTCCCCAAGCTCCACCACCCACTTTACCATCAGCTACCGTCCTCACCATTATTTCACATTCTTTCTGGCGGGAATTTAATTGGGCTTGCTGCATGGAAACTAGATTTAGCTCTTCGGCTAGACTGGTTAAAATGCTACTCTGGCGCTCCATAAACTGCTCTATTGTTGTCATTTGCTTCTGTAATACGGCCGGGTCTAAGTCATCAGTATTGTCTGTAGTCCCTAACTCAAGTGTTCCTCCCGGACACATCTCATCTTCCTCTTGTCCTGTTCCTAAGACACTGTCCGTATCCCCGTCGGAGTCCATTATAATTTGATAGCAAAAATCACTTCACAGTTCTCTATTTAAGTTTCATTTATTGTAGAATTAATCAAGCGACTGTCTGTCGTTCATTAGCAATTATTTACACAGCCGATGAAATAGAATCAATATTAAAGATTCACTATTAAGGCCCTCCTAAAACGCCTATGTCCCTTGACTAGCTTAAGTTTTATCAGATCAGTTCACAGACTGACTATTTCACACCTATCCGATCAGTTCACAGACTGAATATACCACAACTAATATTTGCACCAAAATAGCGATACAAGTTTTATCTAATTACACTTAGTTCAGGTTCGAGCTCTATAGATTAGGTTGCCTATACTTCCCTGTTCCCATTGATATTTTAGGACAGCCGATCCACCGTTTTCCGTCCTGTAGAAAGTTATTGAGTCGTCGGCCGATGCCAGAATTTCTCCGTAGGAAGCGTATTATTAATTTAATTGTTGCCGGAAATCTTCGTAATTACACATCGATTCACAAGACATCGGAAGAACCTCGTCTTCTACCTGAGAAACTTGCCAGAATCGAAAATACCATCAATTTTACCACGATTCACGATTTCCACCAGCATAGGTGTTACTCGATTCAATTCTGCAGCCCGACTGAAGGTTTGCGCGTTAATTTGCCGCAAGAGAGCGCTTCTTGGCGCCTAAAACATCGCGTGATGTCTAACCAATCAAAAATCGCACGTGGCGGAAAGTTCCATTGAAAAATGCATGGGAAGCTAAATATAGCGATGACCGCATCGATCAGTGCTAAGCATAGCACCCATGAAGTCGTAATAGAAATAGCGGCCTTACTTAAGTAAATAAGTAAGGTAGCTTGTAGCAACCTGGTTCGCTACATAGCTTCAGCCGGACGCAAAGGTCCCGTCAATCGTGCCTCATAAGGATACACGCTTGGCCTATAAGCTATGCGTTTATGTGCTTTCGTCGGAATAAAAATGTCGGACCATTCGCGTTTATAAGCAAAAGCCGAAGATAGGAGCTAAATTGAATTGAACAGGAAACAATACGAAAAATAATAATAATAATGATCTTAGATTTATTGAAATCATTCTGATAAAAGCAGAATGATTAAATGAAACAATCTTAATTAACATCAATCTTAACTATACTCACAGAACAGACAGCGTGCAATCCAACGGCGTTCAAAGCAGCCTGCAAAGCATGTCTAGGCCTATTTTAGAATCGAACTCAGAACCGCTGATCTTTATGCCAGAGTGTTATTCAATGCGCCCCGATGCAATGATAAGCGATCGATATAATATTTTGTATTCTAGTTACACAGGCAACGCACATTTTTCATTCGCATCATTCTGTTTTGTTGTAATTGGGTATCAACAGCTTCTCACGTATAATCGCATCATAATCGAAATCGCAATCTTCAAATTTCTAAAGCACAAGTTGAAAGCCAAGCGCAGGGCACCAGCTTATTTACGAGCGCTTTGTCTAGTCAGAGGGGTTGTCCAATAAGAGTAGTCCGAACGAGGTAGGTTACCATGCATAGTAGGCTATTAGTCTGGTTACATATTATTTCAACAGAGGTGGCAGAGTGGCTAGCTGTTACGATGCATTATGGCATTAGGCTAATCTTAGAAGTCGAGAATTGGAACGTTGAAGGTAAGTCGGGATTAATTAAGAGTTCCCACAAATCAAATCAATTCTATTGATTCCGGTATCAACTTAGAACTTAGAACTTAGTCCTTCCCGTGCAGGTCTGCACATCGGGCAACGCATCTCGTTGTGTTGTTTCTGTTGCGCAGTTTTTTTTACCCGGGTGGGTTGCAAGTCCACCGCGGAATAACCCCATCCTTTATCCTGGCTGGGACAGCTCTGCAGGCTATCCTACGATACCCCGAGGCGGAGTTTAAACAGTATTACAGACCTTTATGTCCTGCACGTACAATGAACCCCTTGTTACATGACATTTTTAACGACACTGCATATCAAAGATGATAAGTGTCGCCTCCTCCTTTATCCAGGCGTGGGACTGGCACCGACAGAGAACAACCAGTGGCGAAGTTCACGTATAATGAACAGTGAGTATGCCTATAACATGCGCTAATGCAGTCTGGCAGTTGCAACTGTGTCTCTCGTGTGGTCGTGTGGTTGTCGTTTGACATGCAGGCAAGGGATATCCTCACGTGATCTTCACTTTGAATCTAAAGCGCCGCTATAAATTCTACATGATGAACATCGTTCTTCCGTGTCTGATGCTGTCTGTTCTCATCATGGTCGGCTTCTTCCTCCCTCCGGAGGCTGGAGAGAAGATCTCCCTTGGCATCTCCGTTCTACTTGCCTTCACCGTCTTCCTCCTAATGATCGCAGACAACATCCCGAGAACATCGCTCGCCATCCCACTCATCGGTAGGCAAAGCATTTCAACTCATCGGCCTTATACACTATCTGTAAGCCTATCTATGTTCCTAATCGTCTGTGATGGCGAGACAGACAGACAGACATACAGACAGACAGAAAGACAGACAGACAGACATACAGACAGACAGATATACAGACAGACAGACAAATACACACAGACAGACAGACACACAGACACATATACAGACAGACAAACAGATACCGTACACAGAGAGACAGAGAGAGAAAGTGGGGAGAGAGAGAGACAGACAGACAGAAAGACAGACAAAAAGACAGACTGCAGACAGACAGACAGACAGACATACAGACAGACAAACACACAAACACACACAGACAAATACACACACACAGACAGACAAACAGACACAGATACCCGCATACAGACAGACAAACAGATACACAGACAGACACACACACAGACAGAGAAAGAAAGTGGAGAGAAAGAGAGAGACAGAGGGAGAGAGAAACAAACGGACGGACGAGCACAGGACAACGGTCGGATGTATAGACAGACATAGGCTACACACACATTCAACAGTAGAATAATAATTTATGAAGGTCACGAAGACCTATTATACTGTCAGACGCGTTCAACACTCAATGCATGCCAACAACAAAAACGAACAAAAACAATTGTCTTTTCTGCAGTTGTCTACCTGATGGTGACGATGACGCTCGGCACCATCTCCATCTGCGTCACCGTTCTCGTCCTCAACGTCCATCATCGCTATCCAGCCGGTCGCCCTCGCCTCTGGCTGCGCCGCCTCATCCTCATTCACGTCGCCCGGCTCCTCCGCGTGACGACCTCCTACAGCCAGGCAAGCCGCGAGGCCGACCAGGTGTGGAAGAGGCGACCTGGATTCGAACCCACGCGTCCCTACTTCCAGATGAACGGGATCGGAGTGGCATCGTCGGAGGACAACAGCGGCAGCGTGAAGACTCGACTGAAGAACCGGTTTAACAGCGGACAGCGGCTCAAGGACTACTTCACGCGCGGTCTCCTACGCGGCCGACACCATCCTCATCATCAGCGTCAACAACCGCTGCATCCTCCTTCTCATCCTCCTCCTCCTCCGCCTCCTCCTCATCCCATCCATCGCAATTCGTTGACGACGCAACGTTCGTCCGGCTCACCGTTCGCCAAGTCAACGACGATGAGCGACGAGATGGAGCAGACGACGAAGGACTACGGTCCCGAGTGGCGGGAACTGGCCATGGTGCTCGACAGGCTCTTCTTCTGGATACTCTGCGTACTCATGACGTCGTCTACCGTCTTCATACTTCTCTATCCAAAGTATTCGGGCATCGAGGGCAGCTGGTAACATCTACAACTGAAGAAGCCCCCCCCCATAGGCGTAGGTGGAGGGCATAAGGCATATACCCCACCCCTATACGGGCGATCGCTTCGAGAGAAAGAGCTCATACGCGCACAAACGCACGACGCCAGTTATTCTGGATTTATATTGTTTCGGGCAGCGTTAAAAGCTTGCGGCTAATTGCCCCTCACTAACCAGTAAAATCCCTCTATATATACCCAGGTACGCCTATGCTGCCTCCCAGGATCTTGGATGCCTCCTTAGTCGGCGGTTCAGTCGGGTGCGTGGTGCATCTCCAATGCTTCGTGGCCAAACTATGGTCGGTCTTCAGAATTCTTTGCTGCGATCCCTATGCGGCAATCTCATTTCCGCACTTGTCGTTGTTCTTGCAGGCGACGATGCTGATGATATCAGGACGAAAAGCGACCGTAGTGATTACGAATGATGGCATTTAAATTATGATGATGGTGATGACGATTATAATTGCAGATAATGATGAAGATAAAGAACTTGTTAGGCTCTATACTTGCTCTGGCTGGATACTATTATCAGTAACTTGCGACAGGCCCGGCGTTGCCAATGCCGCACAGTGCGAATAATAGCCTACGAGTAGGCCTAAAGCACAATAATTACTATTATATATACTTTATATAGCCTATACTTGAAGACTATTACTAAGAACAGAAATCACCGCTTAAATAAATAAATAAATATATATATATATATATATATATATACTCAAGCGTTCGGAAAGCTACAGGATTTACGTTTGGCTGAAGATATTCCACAAGAAACAACACAAGAACGGAAGCTGACTGCAACAGAAAAACAGTATCGACTAGCAAGCTCAAGCAGAACACCTGTACAAGTTACAACTAACACTGCCATGACTGCAATAGCGACTTTATCATGATCCAAAATGCATTAAACGAATATGGTATCAAATAAATTATGTTCGTGAAGTACAGTTGAAATTGGATGGGTACGAGAAGACCAGAAGTCAAGCTTAGGCATGGGCGGAGTTTAACAGAGGTTGCGGGGGCGACTAAGCCCCCCAAGAACCTACAGATTTGACCGTGCATAATTGAGGACTCCCATTAAGGGTCTGGAGAATGGTACGCAGTGCCTAAAGTGTGGAAAAATAAGTGCCTGGACGTCCCTTACCTCTCCAAAAGAAGTGCCTGGACGCCCTTTACCTTTCCAGTCTGTGCTAGCCAATAAGTGGCTGGACGGCGTTCAGATTTTAAAACAAGTGCATGGACGCCGTCCATGACCGTCCAGGCACACTTTAAGCCCTGATGGTACGTGTGTGTCAACAGAAGAGCAATAGGACTGGACTATTGAGAATACTGGCCACCAGCTCCCCCTACTCTAAGACTAAGAAAACGAAGTCTGACAGTCTGTATACAAGGCCGTAGCTAGGGGGTGTTTTGGGTGTTTGAACACCCCCGAAATGGAAAATGTGAAAAATAATAGAATGCATTTACGAGCACATGATGTAAAAACCATGAAATAGAATCATGAAAACATCTCCCGAAATGGAAAAATATATTTAAAAAAACAGAATGCCGGATGACTAAAAAGGGAAATTGGTGACATTTTTGGAGGATTTTGGCAGGATGACAAAAAAAGTCATTAGTTTTTTAGGAAGGGAAATTGGTGAAACACCCCCCCCCCCAAATCAAATCCTTGCTACGGCCTTGAGTCTGTATATAGCAGTGCGGTAATGTAGGCCTAATGTAATGTAAATCTCCGAGAATTTCTCAGTGCCCACAACGTCGCGTCAGGTAGGCCAGCTTAATCACCGGCGCTATATCAAATCAAGTCCGCAATAACCAGAGCTGCCCTCTTCGTTCACGTGCCAGGTCAAAAATCCGGGGAGGTCAAGCAGAGGAGACAGCGGAGTGCTACGGTGGTCATGGGCGTCCGCAGGAATTTTTCTAGGGGGGCGCAGACTTTTATAAATTGTCACAGGGGCTATATAGGTTGTCGAAAGCAACTGATCACTCCGCCTTCGTCGCTCGCTTCTTCTGCTCTGGCTCCCTGTCGATCAGCTGTCACGGAACACAGCATGCGAAAAATCATAGACATTCATTGTAAAAACTGTTATGATAGTCAAATAAATAATTAGATAATTGAACCAAGAATAGGATTCCAAAATATCATGTCACAAATTTGAACGGATAGATAGATACGGATATTTCAACTTCATCTCCCGAAATATCAGTTTTCAGCAAGTCTGTTATGGTATTCGTTGAGGTTTCGGCGCTTGGTCGTTCCCATATAGGCTAGTCTTCATTGATCCCGGAGTAAAAATTTATGGAATCTTTTATCGCGACGTTCTGCTGTCACAACATCTTCTACCTGTAATCAGAAATCTAGCCCCAGACTGCCCCAACCCACAAAGCCAAGGAAGCCATCGAAATGCTGACAAGAGAGACGCCATGCAGACTTCATTTCTCCAACGTTATGGCCTCCGAACAGTCCAAATTTGAATCCTGTCGACTATAAACTGCGGAGCGTGATGCAAGACCGAGTCTACCAGACAACAATCCATGATATAACCCAGCTGAAGCAATGCTTGTTTGAAGTGTGGAATCGCCTGGACCAGAGGATAATCGACGATGCTGTTGCTCAATGGCGCCAGCGCCTCCAGGCTTGTGTGCAAGCAGCAGGAGGAGGACATTTTGAGCATCTTATTTAATTCAATAATCAAACCATACTGTTGGAATAATATTGGTGGTTCAATTCTCTACATATCAGGAAAATCTTAGACTGATTAATCATCAGGCATTAGAGATATAATAAAAAACAGTTTGACTGTTTCATTGAATCTAACAGAAAATTGCTTGTAAACTGACATTTCCGCATATGAAGTTGAAAGACACATATCTTTTTATCCGTTCAACTTTATCTCTTGAAATTTTGGAGTCATATTTTTGGTCCAATTCTCTAAATATTTGGAAAATTTTAGCGTGATATGTCATCAGGTATTAGAAATATATGCAAAACAATTTGGCTTACTTTTTTTGAACCACGGTGCAGATAGACTATATAAATGCATTTTTTTCAAGAAAAAAGATGCCGTAACTTTAAAATAAAATTAGAGCTAGGCCCATTTGTGCAACATAAGAATTGTCGAAAAGGTGCCGAAACGCAGTTCCGGTGCGTTCTGCCAGAAAAGTACTGCATAAATGAAAAAGAAATAGTATCCTAAAGGCCTACAGCTATGTATACATGCAAGCTTAAAGCTACACAGAAAGAGAGGCAGAAATATTCTCAGTTGATTTTTATTGGACACACTTTTCATGTAAATTTATCCATAGCAAACTTGTGCATATGCTATTTAAGACAGCACCTACCACCTTTATAATAAAAACTAGTAGTGTCTTTACTACATACAGAAATGCTGGTTGCCGTTTGGTCCAAGTCGTCTCAAGATTTCCTTGCTAAATCAACCATCTTATAGGAGCTTCAGGTAATAATAGGCTATCTTAATTAACAGCCATTGTACAATGATTGTCAAATGAGGCCTAGATGTCTGACGGCGTCATTTCGACAATATATGAGCCCACAGAAATTCGCCTTTATATGCCTTTAAAAAATATTTTTGTATATATGCTTCCGTTTCCGCTGTACAAAGTCAATTTATAGAACAAGATGATCTTCTTGGTCTGTTTTAGCTGGAATGTTTCGCCGTCTTTCCCTGGCGCCAAAGTGCTAAACAAATAGACAGAGGAAATTTGATAAAATCCTAACAAATAGTAGGACCTACACTATTGAATCTTCCACATTCCGTGCTAAATAAAAAAACTCGCTGAATTTGTGGTACTGTAGGCAACATACTTAGCCATTCCATAATACACTGTGTCCGGATAAAAAGTAGACCCCACAAAAAAGTGTAATAACTCGGTCAAAACTTTTAGGATTTGTCTGAAATTTTAAATAGAGCAACAGTGACCATATTTACACGAGATCCGAAAACCGATTAGAAATATTCGTGAGTTTGTCAAAGTTATGAGTGTTTAAAATGCAGCATAAAAAAATTGAACTTTCCAACATGGAAAAGTGGAAAACCTGAAAGGAAGTGAAATTCAGCTATATATGGTGTTCAAAATGTCCTTCTTGTTCACGAACACACGACCGTAGACGTAGCAGTTGTCCAGGGATACACTCGGCTTCATACCACCCAGCTGTGGCCGCCCAGCAATCCAGGCCTCGATCCGGAGTACCAGGTGCATTTACTGGAGGAGCGCGTCTTTCGTTCACGCGTATTCATGGCATCGATAACCGTGTAGGGCGTAGGGTGCGTCTGATTGAAGAGTGGCAGATGTTTGACCAGGTGATCATCGACCGGACCATCAAACAGTAGCGTCTACGTCTACAGTAGTGTGTCCGTGAACAAGAAGGACATTTTGAACACCGGATATAGCTGAATTTCACTTTTTTCAGGTTTTTCATGTTGGAAAGTTCAATTTTTTGGTGCTGCATTTTAAACGCTCATCACGCTCATAAATTTGACAAACTCACGAATATTTCTAATCGGCTTTAGGATCTCGTGTAAATATGGTCACTGTTGCTCTGTTTAAAATTTCAGACAAATCCTAAGAGTTTTGACCGAGTTATTACACTTTCACTTTTTGTGGGGTCTACTTTTTATCCGGACACAGTGTATTATGTAGCCTGCAGCCTTAACCATGCAATTACAGGGTAGGCTTATATAGGATCCATATGACCATCATCATTATCATCATTATCATTATCATTATCATCATTATCATCATTATCATCACCATCACCACCACCACCACCACCACCACCACCACCACCACCACCATCATCATCATCATCATCATATAAATACTTGAATGAATCATCGTTGTCGGCGTCGTCGTCATCATCATCATCATCCAATTTAGATTGGAACCAAACCAAACGTCTCACAAACAGCCAAACTCTACCCTGCAGTCTCTTTTTATTTAAACTTCACTGCAAGATGATAGAAATATAATATAACCACGCTATTTCCAGTTGCAAACCTGTGAGTTCTTAAATTCCATGAATAGTGAGAAGACAAGATGGAGAGACTCGATACGTGACTTATAAACAGGTACGTTGAGCAAACCTAAAACAAACAATAAATGCAGGACAGTAATACTTCATTGTGCATTTGAAACAACAGTTGCTGCGTTTAGTACTCAAGCAGATGTCCTTTGCAGACGATTAAACTAACTAGATGTCCAGCTAATCAGTTGTAAAGCAACACTGTTTAATTTTTTGACTTGATTCTTCTCGATATATGGTTAAGACATGCCATGTAATTGACCCAGACCATCCTGAAATTGAGTAGGCCTACATTTCAGCCAAACAATTTGCATCTATTGAGAGGTTATGTACCACTGCTTTCAATCAAAAGTTGCAATGGCATATAACGCATACACATACATGATATTACATATGATGTATAGGCTTTCAAATGACATCATCGTATGACAACAAAAAGACAATGACAAGATGCAAAAAGATGTAGTATGTACTCACTGCAGATTATATCCACAAATAGAGGCAGCTCACAAACCAATTCAGCAGTTGGTAGATCAACCTGTGAAAACAAACAGCCATCATTTGTACTGTATGTAGAAATCTGCACACGAACTGAAAGGTGAACTTGGTGATCATTGTCTAAAGGTAGATTTCTAAGGCAAAATACGGGTTTAATGTTTTCGTATAAACTTGCTACTTGAAATCATTCAGCTAAAGCAATATAAATTATGGCTACAGATAATCTAAAATCTGTAGGGGCCTAATCAGTTGCATAGGTCACAATCTGAGTGTAACTTGCAGGTTGGAGAGATGCCATCCACATAGGACATAAAATGGCCATTCCAGATTATAATCATCTGGCATTAAAGTAATTCTTTGCTAACTTATAATTCATTGCTAACTTATAAGGCTAGACTGACTTATTGATGTTCTGGAAATAACTTCATGAAACTGAAACTGAAAAAAATAGTTAAATGATTGAGATCAGTGTCTAGAAGTAGACGCAGAGGCAAACAATATGGGTTTAATACTGCCTGGGAAGGATTTAGCAGATATCAGCATTATTTTTTAACCTCAACATTTTATCATCTTATTATGGGCAAACAGCTAGTTATTAAATGGTAAAAAATCACAATAAATCAATGTAGAGTAACCAACACAAAGTGAAGCCAAAAGATAGCTATTAAATGCTATTGAAAATGAAATCAAAATGAATCAATAGACTAGAGTACCAAACACAAACTAAAGCCAAACACTCAATTGAAGTCAAACTCTTATATATCATTCAGAGGCTTCATTAAAAAATTATTATTATTTATAAGTCTTATCTACGAACAATTCTAGTGAGTTGTCCACCATACAGTGACGTTATTAAAATTACTAATATTCACGAATGTAGGCTATCAATTTAAACAAAAAACAAATAATGAAACATATAAAACAGTTTAAATAGTTTTTCAACTTCAGCAGACTGCAAGTAATTGCTGAAAAATCATTTGGCTAGTATGCAACATGAGGTTTATTGTGAATGACCTGTTTCAACAATGCTTCAATTTCTGATTCCCATTCTTGCATCAGAGTGTCAACCGAAGGCATATTTCTAAAAACAAGTATGAGATAATAAGGTCTTAAATTATTTTAAACCTAAATTCCAATGCATGTGTTTAACGAATTCTAACACAATGATAAGTTTTCCTTAGTCGAGTGTTTTAATCCAATAAGGAAGAACTTCTTGCTTATTTCCAAGTTACATACATGGATTTAGTTATGCTGGCAGCAGCAGCTAATGCACCATAAGGCATTGTGGCATAAGGCATAATGCACCTTCTCTCACGTGCCCGAACCGCGTTATAGCCTTTTTCCCTAATCTTCTCCACCTCTGTCTCCTCTGTCCCAGCACCTCCATGGTCACCTCATTTCGGATTTTTGCCTCTTCTACCTCTGCCCAGCATTCTCCGTGGCCAGCTCACTTCCGCCAACAGCAGTCTTCTCTCATCTTCTCTGCACATGCAGCAGCACTCGGATTCGTACAACAGCACCGGGATGACAAAGCTCCGTTTCACCTTGGTTATTTTCGATGTGCCAATTATTTCCCACGTTTTGTTCAGTATGTCGAACAATGCACATGCCAACCCATTCTCCATTTGATGTCTTTGATGCATGGACTGTCCGTCCCCTGTTATCAGACCTTGCAAGCACACAAATTCCATCACATGTTCCAGTGCCCTATTCTGCAGATACAGCCACAGCTTCTGATGCGGTTTTCCTATGGTCATTGTCTTGGATTTTACGCATTGATTTTGAGGTCAGGTCTTCTACCCCAGACAACCACAAAGTCCGTCAACTCCTGCAGTTGTTCCGGCCACTCACCAGTCACCACCCAGATCAACATCGTTAGCAAATCGCGGATTTTGAGCAACCTTCCATCTGCTGTTACTCTGTCCTCTGTAGATTTCAATGCAAGGCTCATCAATGCCCCCAGGAGCAAGTTAAAGAGATCTGGTGACATTACACACCCATGTCTTACACCCACCACAATCTTGAACCAATCTGCAAATTCACCATCTACTCTCACTGCACTCAATGACTTGCTGTGCAGTGTACATGTCATCCGAAAGTTCTACTAGGTCCTCTGGCATTCCGTAACTTCTCAGCACTTGCCACAACCCGCATGCTGTCGAACACCTACTTGAAATCATTCTGCTAACCCCATAACCATGCACAAATAATTCTGTGACATCTGTGGCAACAGTCTGTCAGTAATGAAGCAGCACTGACTTTGAGAAAGAAATTTGTGTGGTTGCCGTTCTTTTAAGGTTCTTAGAAAAGGTATTCCTTGAATTATCTGCTGAGAAAGTAAAAACTGACCTTGTGTAGTGGACTTTTAGTGGAGCCTGAGTGCGATGAAGAGCCTCTAAGCTGGTTATCCAGTGGTCGATTTCTTTGGGATCGTATGAAATGCTTTTAACAATCTACGAAGCAATACAAATCAAATAACTGTAATCGTATCATAATCAAGTAGTCACGACTCATTATGCGATTATTATCAGGGGTTTCGATACAATGCTGACTTCTTCCCAAGGTTAGACTCTCACCTTTGCAGTCGGTCCTTAACGCGGCCGCCAGATTAATTGCACGCCTTCCACGCTACTCTCATATCTCTACTTTTATGTTTGAACAGCTCCATTGGCTTCCTCTAACTGCGCGCATTAAGTTCAAAATTCTCATTTTGGTCTCTAAAGCACAACGGGGTCTTGCTCCAAAATATCTAACCAATGTAATTCGCAGGCCAGTTTCAGCCCTCCTCGCATCGTCCACTTCGCTCTTTAAACAGATTTGAACTTCTAGTACCTCCTACTAGAACGGCTATGGCTCAGTCCTGTTCCTTTACATCAATTGGCCCCTCTCTTTGGAATACGCTCTCTCCATCTACTCAATCTCAACTTCTGACAGGTAATCCCTCCTCCTCATTTTCTTTTCTTAAAACCTATTTCTTCTCTCGTGGCCTTGCACACTGGGAGCGCCTCTGAACGGTTCACCCTAGTAGAGGCGCTTTATAAATGTTTTTATACAATACAATACAATACAATACAATACAATGCAACGCAAGCAAGAACCTAAAATGATTTGCACTCTTTTATTGAGCATAATACGTTGTGTCATTTGTCAATATTGGATTAAAAATAATCCTCTGAATGGTTGGTTTTTGTGTGTTTGTGTATATATTAAATTGTATGTGCATGTGTCACAATGTGAAAACCATTTTATGCTTTTATTTATCTTGAGCATTGATTGCTCATATTGAGGATAATTAATAGTTGTTTCAAATCATATAGGTCAGCATAGACAGCATTATGAGATGGCCAGCAGTTTCTTTCGAAATGGTGGTATAGAAATTTCCCATGACAAATATTTAAAAACTACGCATAGGCGTAGGAGACATTTTGGAAGTGAGGGGGCAAAAATTAAATTTTTGCCCGAAAAATCGGATGACCTTTTTTTTTAGTCATCTGCCCAAAATCTTAGAATTTTCTCGTCTGAAAAATCTGATGACCTTTTTTTTAGTCATTTCCTGTAAATCTTCAGAAAAGTTAGCTTTTTACCCCTGTGTGCCCGGAAAAATCCACCTGTACCTGTTTGCCCGAAAAAATTTCCGAATTTTTTTCGCCGTCCGTGCCTCTTTTGCCCGAAAAACACATTTGCCGGAAATTTGGGGGGCATTTGCCCCCCTGCAGCCCCGCCTCCTACGCCTATGGTTTTAAGTTATTGCAATACTGTTTCCTCACCTGCTACAGGCACACACAAGGAGATGCAAATAGATTCTTTTTAGCATTTCCAAAATTTGCCACAATGAACATAGAGTGTTGATCTTGTCTCATCAGACTTAAGCCTACCACCTTTTAAAGTCACAATTCACTACCTGGAACAACAACAATGCATCATCTTTTTTAGATGTAATTATGTTTAAAAAAATTATAATAAAGACAATGAAACTTCCACGCTGTTGGACTTGCTCACCTCCTCTCGAGTTTTTTCAGCGACTTGCTTTCTTTCCATTCGCACAGCCAGCTTGAAAACAGCGGGGTCCGTCTGTCTGATGATTGGCTCGTCAAGAACAGTCATCCCTAGAAAGTCTGGCTTCCCATCTGGCCTTGGAACCTGAAATACATCCTCTCTATTTCAGCAGACAGCCATAATTCATTTAGACTAAAGTTAATAATTATTGTTCATTATCAAGAGCTGCAACAGGCCTATAGAAGAATGATGCCAATTTGTCTGCTGACATGATGCATAAATATATGAGTATTTAACATGAGCAAATAAATAATGCAATTATATGTATTATATAGATATAAGTATATAATATTATATATTTATTTTATATAAATTTATATCACAGTCAGTGATGCTTCAGAACCCAAATTGTCACAGTTCAACATGGAAAGACAGTCATAAAACAGGACAAACTGTCCTTCTCATGACGAATTGCTAGTGAGGGACAATGAAATGAATATACCATTGGATCTGAACTGAGCTAATCTAATCTGTTCTTATGCATAGCATCATAATCATAATGCAGCTTGTGCATTATGAAAACTCTGCAGAAGATAAGATAATGATTAGTGCGGTAATGATCGCCGCCACTTCCATTGCTAATTAGTCTAATCTGATATAATATCACACTGTCAAATATTAGTCCTAAATAGTGTGAAACTTAGTATCATCAACCAAGTTATCCAACAAAACAGACATTTGGCCCAATTGTCAACTTCTGGATAAGAGAAGTAGGACTATGAAGGAAGTATGTCTGAGAAGGATCCTGCAGAAGATTTGTGCTAGTCAAGAAACAAGTTGCACTGTAGATGGGGATTGATAATTGATAGTATAGTATTGAAAGTGATAGGGCTTATAAGGGTTTATAAGAGAAAGGGACATATTCCGAATAAAATTGATACAGAGTTAATCTAAGTACTGGTATCATAATAGAATGTAAAGTACTATTAGAGAAGGTGATAAAGTAGCACAATTAGTTCACCTTAATCATGATATCAACGTCCCCTGGGGCAGCTATGTAATTCGGAATAAATGGCTTCAAGTACAAGTCCAGATTGAATTCCTGTGGCGTAAACCTAAAACCATGATAGAAATAATTATTACAAAATTCCTGTTTCGGTTTGACCTGAACATTATTTAGTACAATTGCCCATGGCTAATGTTCATCAATCATCTCACATTCAAACTACTATAGAAGATCACGTTTATAATGTAATTTTATCATCAATGGACTGACATGTAACCCATTGATCCCAATAAATTGTAGGAAAAACAACATTGTAATACATGAAGGCAACCAACTAGCCATTGTCATATAATGCACTTTACTTTCAAAAATCAGGAATCCAATCTTATTTCTGCAGGTTTTCGAATATATCTAAGAAACATTCTGTGCTCTTCATTTCAAGATAAAAGTAACTATCATGCGAGCATCATATTTTTGCATCAGTAGCTTAGTACACCTCACTCAGTATATACATTCTTAAAATTTGTTTGGCTCACCTGTTCACTTTAAATAATATCCTATAAATAATTAGCATGAGCTTTACTTAACACCTGGTAACTTCTCAAAAGCTAGAATGCACATCACAAGGCAAACGTTCAGCTATTGCAAACCCTAATAGCAATGTAAGGTCGTAAAAAGGTGAAACAAACCCAGTAACATATCGAAAGAGATCTTTCACTTCTGTAGACACTGGCAGCTTATCATAGGCCTCGGGACAAATGCTAAAACAAACCAATACACATTACACACAATACACAGTGACAAATTAAGTTTTTCCACTACATTAAAACCGTTCTGTTTGGCTGTGCTGGGGTTGAGCACGCCTCTGTTTAGTCCCCCTTGAAGAGGCGTTATACAAACACACTTAATGAATGAATAAATGAATGAATATAAGTTTTTAAATTAATTTAGAATTGTCAACCTACTTTCTAGTCAGTAAAAAGCCTAATTTTTGCATTATCAATGTAAGCATGCTAAAAAAATGATGACTTGAGGAACATTTCCAAAGCACAGCATGCACACAATATGGCCAAACAGTCCGAGCAGTCTGATACAGAAGAAAGTGCAATTTAGTGCAAACTCGAATAAATGTGCAAGAATTCGGGACTTGCACAGCCCCGCATGCAGCAGAACTTAACTTAATTAACATCAACTAACCCTACAGACAGCTTGCAATACACAGCGCTAATAGCAGCCTACAAAGCACATCTATCATATATTGGGCTTCAGAAATCAAACTCAGCTGTTGATCTCCATGCCAGTGTGTTATCCAATGCGTCATCGGGTCCTCTGTTATCTTGCTAATCTGTACTCTATGGTTACTGTGTTTGCTGCAGATCAGTATGAAAACTTCATAAATATCACTTTAGAAAAGGTTTGAGGACAAATTACCAAAAACTCATGCTTACCACATTACCTAACTGCCATTTCATATGTTATTCCTAATCTCCAGAAATGTTCTAAATCCCAACAGATAATAACAATTACGATACACAATTAATATAAATTTTACAGTGCAGGATGACAGCTAATACCTAGGTACCGGGCATTGTACTTTGTGAGATTTAGACTATAGATTTTAAGAAATGGAGAGCCTTCCACTGTGATCTGAAAGTATCGAGTGATAGCAAAATATGGTAGCCAAGGTAAGCGTAGATGTCGTCTAGCATATTTACAGTTTTGTGATCTGTTCACTGTCCTCCTCATCATCTTCATCGTTAGATTCCATTGTCTCGTTAGAAAATTCATCTTTACTATCTTCTTCTTCATCACCACTCATAAGCATTTTCTGAAAATTGAATTGAAGATGATTAATACAGTCCTTGCAATAGCCAAAATGATATATTAAGCTAAAAAAAATCTACAGAAATCTACAGAAATGAAGCTTATAGACTTCGTATTAACATAATTATTAGGAACAATTCATGTAAAATGAATTCTAGAAGTCAGAAGTGTATTGCAGCACAAAGCACACCAATAAAGGAGTATTAGCAATTTTTATAATTAACAATTTATTTAATCTATGCAACATAATCTTCAGCCCATCAGAGCAGTTTATTTTTAAAAAATCATCAGCATTCTCAGCCCACCAGGCATCCCTGCAACAAAGATGGCCATGGTTTTTGCTTAACATTTTATTGTGATGGATAATAATCATCTGATATATGATCACTGCCTGCCTAACAAAGTCATATCAACCCAAAAGTTATCAGAACATGAGGGAAAGACACACCCTAACATGAGGGAAAGACACACCCTAGTAAGCTCCTCATAGAATCCCAAATAATTAGCTTGGATTCTGCAATGGGTTACCACTTTATCATTTCGCATCATCAAAACAACGTGAATCCAAACCTCTGCACATGGTTGTCAACATCAGCTATGGAAGATATCTGTGGTGCATTTGAGTTAGCAACATCTATGACTACAATATGTGGCCTCCCTGAAGGACTCCTTGTTCTTATTGGATTCTCCACCACTTTGGTTAGTGCAGGCAGTAGTATTTTTAGAGGAACTGAAATGATCCTATTAACCATACGGTATAGCATTATAGCAGTGTATGTTGTTGGGTTCACTTGCTCTAGTCTAGAAGATGATGAGTAATACTCAGGTCCGTAATGTAAAATAACATCGATTTATTCAATAACAGAGCAG
The DNA here is from genome assembly GCA_949752735.1 of Lumbricus terrestris. Classification (NCBI taxonomy): domain Eukaryota; kingdom Metazoa; phylum Annelida; class Clitellata; order Crassiclitellata; family Lumbricidae; genus Lumbricus; species Lumbricus terrestris. The sequence continues at coordinate 32,670,194 of OX457040.1, forward strand.
TCTGACAAGAAGTAGGTTAACGTTACCCAAAGCTGACATGAAGTACGACCGATACAGCTGATTCGACAGAGCTGACGTGAAGACACACCAGGCTAACGGAGCCCAAAGGAAGACGGATGTAGGCCAGTTCACCAACGGGGTGGGACGGCAATCGAAGAAGACAAACGTCGTAGAACACGAACCACACGCCACGCTCAACAGGAGTCGAACACACACCACAGAGTAGACCCACGACAAGAAGCAAGCCCCCACAGTAGTAGTCCTTTAAATAGGCCCTGCCCTTCCCTCAACTCCCACATAGTCAAGGAGAGTCCAAGTAAGGAAGCCCAGAGGGGTAATAGGTAGCTAACACTCACATACCCCCCCACCAGAACATGAGGAGTCCAACGGGGACGACGAACTATACGAACAATGCTACGCCTAAATGCAAAATCACTCAGTACAAGCCATTACACGTACTAAGCAATTCAGCAAGACTTAACTAAATAATGCATCGCACTCATAAATAACGTAAGAGTCCGATATAATCATGATCTGAATACACAAACTTCATATAACCCAAATCATCAGTTCACACGTAATCACGATATATATATATACACATCAATAGTTCAAATGTCCAAAAAACTATATCTGAAACACAAGAAAAAATTTGGACACCAACTGGTGTATCAAAAATGAACCAAAATGTATAATGGTCATCGGCACAAGCCACCCTACACTACAGACACACTGAAGAGTTCATTGCCGAAGAATTCCGGGCTTTCCTTTTATGACAGAACTTCCATTGAAACTGTTTCTGGACAGTGTTTGACTTTTCCTGACAGAATGTTCCATTGAAACTGTTTCTGGACAGTGTTTGACTTTTCATGACAGAATGTTCCATTGACATACGACGAGAATAGACGTACCAGAGAGCATCTCTAGCACGCCCGACGACTCCGCTGTGAGGAGACAAGTGGAGACACTGATTGACGTGTGCCCTCACCCGCTCCCACTCACATTACGCAGATGGACGACTCAGAATGTCCGGCAGAACATTCCATTCGCCTGGACGATGTCTAATGTCCAAGTTGTACTGTTCGAGCTCCAAACTCCATCGCAAGAGCTTCATATTTTTGTTCGCCATCTGATGGATGAACTGCAAAGGTTTATGATCGGTGAACACCAGTACGACTGCGGATCCAAAGTAGACACTAAAGGCCCGCAAGGCGACCATCAGTGCCAGCGCTTCCTTCTCTATGGTCGAATAGCGAATCTCCTGCGGCAGCAGCTTCCGACTCAAATAGCAGATCGGGTGTTCCAATCCATCCTTCATCTGAAACAAGCACGCTCCCAGACAGAATTGAGAAGCATCAACACCCACACAAAACTGTTTAGTAAAGTCAGGAGGTATTAAGATAGGTCTAGAAGCCAGACGAGATTTTAGATCAAGAAAAGCAACCTCCGCTTCCTCATTCCATCTAAAAGGAATCCCTTTCTTTGTCAAAGCCGTGAGCGGCAAAGTAATATCAGAGAAATGAGGCAAGTACCTCTGATAGTATCCCGCTAATCCTAAGAAAGATTGCACCTGTTTTTTAGTAGCAGGCCTAGGAAATTTCAACACCGCTTCCACCTTCTTCAACCTTGGCTGAACTCCGTCAATCCCAATGTGATGACCCAAGAAATCCACAGACGCATTAGCAAAGACACATTTAGCCAGATTCAGAGTTAAACAAGCATCAGCTATTCGAGATAACACTTTTCGCAAATGAACCAAATGATCCGACCATGCTAAGCTGAAAATGATGATGTCGTCTAAATAAGCATCACAAAACTCATTCAATCCATTCAGCACTTTCGTAATTAACCTTGAGAACGAAGCCGGAGCATTCTTCAGGCCAAAACTCATGTATTTCCATTGGTAATGCCCTTTCGGGGTGACAAACGCAGTTAACGGAACTGACTCCGGATGCATCGGGATCTGCCAGTAACCTTTAGTCATATCCAGCTTTGTTATAAACCGTGACTGACCCACTCGATCAATTAACACCTCCACCCGTGGCATAGGAAATGGATCCGGAACAGATAATCCATTCAGTTTCCTGAAATCTGTACAAAGACGATCTGTACCGTTTGGCTTAGGCACCAAGACAATCGGAGCTGCCCACGGACTCTCGGACTCCTCTATTATCCCCGCTTCCAACAACTGATTCACCTCTTTATCCACCCTCGCCATTTTCTCAGGATTTAACCTGTAAGGGTATTGTCGAACAGGGCGAGCACCTTCAACCAAATCAATTCTATGAGACACCATAGATGTTTTACCCGGTACTTCACTAAACACATGTGCAAAGTCATGCAAAACATCCCGCAATTCCGCACGACATTCAGCAGACACTTCACATTGTAAGACCTTATCCTCTAAAGTCACATCATTCATCCTCACATCCGGATTTACCACCAACACAGAAGCCACCACCTCCTCATTCGGTCGCTCATACACCACATCCATACGATCCACATAGCGCTTCATCAGATTCACATGTACCACCCGTTCCGTTTTTCTTCGATCCGGGGTACTCACTAAATAATCGACCGGACCAAGTCGACGTACAACCACATACGGTCCACAATATTTGGTCTGTAAAGGTTTACCCACCAACGGAATCAAGAGTAAAACCTTTTCACCTTCCTCAAAAGACACAGCACGTGACTGCTTATCATACAGTTGCTTCGATTTACTTTTCGCATCAACAGCATTTTCACCAGCAAGTTTCAATCCAACACGCATACGTTCACGTAATTGTAAAACATAGTCAATCACGTTCTTGCCAGACACTTCATGTACAACATCTTTCGCCAACCATTCTTCCTTCATCAATTGCAACATACCACGCACATCTCTGCCATACATCAAATCAAAAGCAGAAAAGCCAGTACCCTGTACCGGAACCTCTCTATATGCAAACAAGATCCACGGCAACATTGCATCCCAAGAACCCGGATATGTTTCAGCCAACGCCTTCAACATATCTTTCATAGTACGATGAAAACGTTCGCACGAGCCATTCGTTTGTGGTCTATAAGGACTAGTTTTCAACTGCACAATACCACATTCATGCACAAACACTTGCATCAAATCAGACATGAATTCTGAGCCACAATCAGATAACAATTCTTTCGGAAATCCGAAAAGCGAAAAAACTTCACACAAACATTTAGCCACATCCTGCGCCGTATGATTCTTCAACGGAAACGCAAATGGAAAATGGGAAGCCAAATCAATGACCGTGAGAATAAACCTATTCCCCGTTCCCTCACATACACTCAATGGGCCTACGATATCCATTGCCAAGCGTTGAAACACTTCCTCCATTACAGGCATACTGACCATGGGCGCCCTATAATTTCTGTTTCCTTTGCCTAAGCGTTGACACACATCACATGAACGACAATACTCACGAACGGCTCGATTCACATGAGGCCACCAGAAATGCTTCGTCAACCGATCCAATGTCTTTCTAGTACCCAAATGCCCAGCCGCTGGTATATCATGGGCCACATGCAACAACTTCTGTCTTAAGTCACGAGGCACAACTATTTGTACCACACCCATTCCTAATGGTGTACACTTCTCCTCCCATCGACGCACCAAGACCTCGTCCACCAACGCATACGGTTGTACACGCCCACCGACAGACACCGTCTCGTCTACTTGTGCATACAATGGGCTCAATTCAGGACACCGGCGCTGGCGCAATATTAATTCCTGTCGGCTAACATATAGCTCCGATCTTTCTGTCACAACAGATTCTGTCGCTGCAAATAAACTCGATAAGTCGCCTTCATCGAAATTCATTCGTTCAACTTGTCTGTCAATTATTTCACCTGGCGTTCGCTCTTGGTCGGCCGACTCCGTACTTTGACCCACTATCTCCGACTGCTCGGGCGCCGCTTCACTGCACACCGCCGTCTCCCTCTCACTCTGTCTCACTGCATGTGCTCTAGCCTGTGCACGAGTCGTCACCGCTACCTCCAACACCTGTCCTGCCAGCGCTGTATCATTACCCACAATGCAATGCACCCCAGCCATTGGAAGTGAATTCATTAGACAGCATAACACCTCACCTTGAACAAATGCACAATCAACATTCACTTTCACCAGAGGACATTCCACAATAGAACCAGATATACCTCTGAGTAACCTCGTTTCATTCATGTGTACAAACTCATGCTCATTCAACCATTCATTAGACACCAAAGACTGCAGCGCTCCACTGTCCCTCAAGAATACCGCCTCCTTTCGTGCACCCTCATCATCAATTACACATCCAATCACACAAAATGGTGCATACAGTTTATCAACAGATTCAATTGGCTTCGGAAAACTCTGTGGTTTAACAGGCGCCGAAACAGTCTGAACCAAACCCACAGGTTTCGCACCCCTCCAATTTTCCATTTGAGTCCCCTCCTTTCGTTTTAATTTCCAACAACTGGCCTTCGTATGACCTGGCGCTCTACAAAATGCGCACGTGACCGGTTCCCCAAAACCAGTGACGTCATCATTTTCCCGCACAGGCTTATTAAACCCATACGTTCCTCTTTGAGGCGAACGTCGACCCCAATTTGTATCACGACGCGTACCATCCTTGTACCCCACGCCTTGACGCTCCCATACATCTTTCTTCTCACTTTCATCAGATGAGAATCCTCGTGTACGGTCGAAAACATCCCTGCGGAACCCCCCAGAATAATGGTTCGGCCCCTGCTTGTATAACACTGCATATTCATCCGCTAAACGTGCAGCACTTGCCACAGTATCAGGACTCTTATCTATCAGCCACCTGTGTACTTCAATAGGTAACGCTTGTACAAACTGCTCCATGAGAATTACCTCTTTAAATTTTGCTAACTCCTCCCACGAGTTTGTACCCTCAATCCATCTCTGAAAAGGACTCTGCAGTCGAAATGCATAATTCGCATACGTTTCCCTCGGTTCTTTTCGCAACCCCCGAAATTTCTTTCGATAAAATTCCGGAATACGTTCGTACGCCGTCAATAGCGCACTCTTCACAATATCATATTGGACGCACTCCTCCAACGATAAAGCCGCAAAAACTTTCGCCGCCTTCCCCGACAACTGTGGCTGTAGGAGGGACGACCATTTTCCCATCGGAATTTGATGCAACGTCATTGCTTGCTCAAACGCCGCAAAGTAATGTTCGATATCGGCCGAATCAAATTTTGGCACAAATTTCAGAGCTGCCCCAAAACGCAAATCCTCATTTCCATGCGCTGGTCGTTCGACAGCACCACCTCCTTCTATTCTCCGTCCGTCCATTTCTAATCTCTGCCTCTCCAATTCCATATTCATTCGTTTCTCCTCCATGTCAAATCTCCTTTTCGTCTCCTCTGCTTCAATCCTCAATTTATTCTCCTCTGCTTCAATCCTCCATTTATTCTCCTCTGCTGCAATCCTCAATTTATTCTCCTCTGCTTCAATCTGCATTTTCTTCTCCTCTCTTTCTGCTTCAATTTGCATTTTCTTCTCCTCGAATCTCATTCGCTCCTTCTCTCTCTCCCACTCTCTGTCCTCTTTTAAGTGCAAGCGCTCTAACTCGGCCTCCTCTTTCTTCGCCTGTGCCTTAAGTTTCCAAGCTGCACTACCCAATTTCGGTGACAATGGTTTCATAGCCATTCTCCTCACCTGTGACCTAGACACGTCCTCCACATCCTCACCATATGTCTCACTCACCAGTCGAAGTGTGTCACTTGGTATGTCTCTGACATCCCCAAATTCAGGAATTAACTCCTCCTCTAACGACGCCATTTTACCTCTACGCCCTGTCGACTATTCGACGTGCAGACCAACGCACAGCGCAAAAATTCACCCACGACAGCTCACTTCAAAACTGTCTCGACCAAATTTACAAAACTCGCAAAACTCAATGTCGCAAAACGTCGAAATTTCCCGCACTAATTTTCCCGACCTAATTCGCCAAAAACAACAACCATTGACCTGTCTTCACGGCCAACCACCATATAACACTTTTCCAACGGAATTACCACCGTACTATTCGCTAAATTTCACGGAAACAACGCCCCTTTTTTGACGCAAATTTCAAATTATCGTGAAAAAATCCCGAGAGACCCCATCTGTTGGGTTCACTTGCTCTAGTCTAGAAGATGATGAGTAATACTCAGGTCCGTAATGTAAAATAACATCGATTTATTCAATAACAGAGCAGTCTGACAAGAAGTAGGTTAACGTTACCCAAAGCTGACATGAAGTACGACCGATACAGCTGATTCGACAGAGCTGACGTGAAGACACACCAGGCTAACGGAGCCCAAAGGAAGACGGATGTAGGCCAGTTCACCAACGGGGTGGGACGGCAATCGAAGAAGACAAACGTCGTAGAACACGAACCACACGCCACGCTCAACAGGAGTCGAACACACACCACAGAGTAGACCCACGACAAGAAGCAAGCCCCCACAGTAGTAGTCCTTTAAATAGGCCCTGCCCTTCCCTCAACTCCCACATAGTCAAGGAGAGTCCAAGTAAGGAAGCCCAGAGGGGTAATAGGTAGCTAACACTCACAATGTATAAAGGTATAAATATTAGATTTAAGAAATTTTCCCTGCACAAGAGAACTAAATTACATAAAAAATTTAATAACCAATATAATTTCAAGTAAATCATTCTGGTTTGTTAGTGCTCATTCAGTAACTATTCAGCAAGCATTGTCATAATAAATATTATTGAGGTTAATACATATTTACTATTAATATTATTGATGTCAATACATATTTATTATTAATATTATTGATGTTAATACATATTTATTATTACCTTTGTACAGATGTCTCTTCCATCTCTTAGCATTTCCTGTAGCACAGGATCCAATCCTTAAACACAAGTACAATTAAACAATTTCAATTTCAAAATCTTTTCTTTGCTCATTTTCTATTAAATTGAAGTTGAGAAAAATGTCAGTTTTAATTGTCATCCAGTCCTATTCCGAAAAAGAGAACTCAAACTTTGGAGACATCACTGAAGGCATACGATTTCCAGTATAAACCCTTAGCCTTCTTCTGCTTTTTGCAATAGAAGTGAACCTGGTCCAAAATATTTAATCAGCCATTCAATTTTACAATGGCACTTTTGAAGGACAATACTCCATAGACATACCTGGATGATCACTTGCTTTTCTAGTCAGTTGGCTGTTGATATTGTTGCTCTCCATCTCTTCTTCATCTCCAGCCAGAATTGCCTCATCATATGGTCTATTCTTATACATCGATGTCATCATATTCATCAGTTGCAGGGGCTAAGAAACACGATTACCATAAAAATTTATAGCAAAACTGTTTGCATTTATTTATGCTCCTTGAAATTCTGACTATAATCCGACTTTCAAGAAAGAGAATTATTTAGTTTAGCTTTATATGCACCTCATCAAAGCCTTATAGGCACATCTGATAAATTCAGTGGTCTTCACAGATGGCATTTTGTTCTCATTTTGAAGCTTCAGTTACAATTAAGTAAGTATGTATGTATGTATGTATGTACTTTGTTGAACTGCCTGCAAATGCACTGCGGGAACAATGGACTAGAACAGAATAATAATTAGGCCTATTGCATGTACAATAACGAAAAATTGAAATATGCAATTCAATAAACATAGTATACAAACACATAATAGACACTCTATGAACTATACAGGAGAGAAAGGGCATACACAGGAAAAAAAAGTATTGTCACTTGAATAGCATCCGTGTTATCAAGCCACATCTGGTTAATGCGTATGCATGAGGAATCTCACGGTTGTGAGAACGAAGACGGAGTGAGTAGGTAACATTCTTATTAGGAGGTAAAAGTCTAATAGAGGACCAAAGACGTGGCTTAGGTTATAGAGTATGGAAGAGAAGAGGGAGGGAGGGATCAGCTGTTATCAGCATGAGCATATAGGTCATCGAACGTCTTCTGGTCGGCAGGTAGAAAGTTGAGCCGCGCCATTTTCCGTAGGCTAAATGCGTCTTTTAAATTATTTGAAATTGTCAATTGACGAAACACTACCTTTAAGCCACAGTATTAATAATTGTGATCAAGCCTAACAAGCAATAAGTTGATGAAAGATAAAACGACTAAACAAATCTGCCAAAATTAAACTGCTAAACTGCTCATACGTTCATGTGTAAACAGAAACAACTGGTAAACACACATGTTCTAGATTTGTGTCCAAATTAAAATCGTCGTCGTCGGCCATAAAAATCAAGAATTTCTCATCGGATTTTAATTAAAATACAAAACTTGGACGAAGAGCAGACCGCTTTCACGTCTGTAATGTAAACAATGCGTCGTAGAGTCAACCAAAGATGACATATTTTAAAGGATTCCACGCCGATAAAGCAGGACGCCCTCTTCTGTCTAGCAACAACTGAATTAAATTTGAACTGAATTTATTTATTACACGAAAAGAAAAATACTCGGTATTAAACTCAACAAGAACAGACACTAAAAATGTCCCATACCTGCTCGAGTGCATGAAAGAAGCTGCGAGTGAAACGTGAATGTAATTTACAATTTGAGATTCTTCTGTCAGTCAATTGGTGGCGCTCCTCGCAGCTGGTCTTGTTCAATGTAATGTGGATTTAACTAAAATGACGAATAAACGATTATAAAGCGGCGAGCTTAAAATCGATGTTTCTTCGGTGATATTGTTGTTTCTGCTTAGAGGTGAGGTTAAACCTGTAACGTTTACAGTATTTGTTGCCACTAATTGCCTTTTCGAAAATGCTGGGCTGCAGGATACTTGCTTTTGAGCATTTTTTGTTTAAGTAGCAATGCCTAGTTTTACCACCAGTGTTGCCACTGAGGTTTCTGAAATAAACCCAGATTTCCTTCCGAAAAAATCCCAGAAAAACCCAGACTCTTCATATAAGCTATTTTAGACCCCCTTTGTTCAAATTATGTTGGTTTTTCGCTTGTTCGCATTACATGAGGATTAACAAAAATGGGTAAAACTTCAGTTTAGGTGCGTAAATTATTTTTCAATGTATACACTTCTGTACTGACTTACTTACTTCCTTACTTACTCTAATTACTTCCGTTTTCCATTTATCAAGCGTTAGGCCTATATACGTCAATCCTGCTTCTATTTCACCTATAAAGAATCTTCATCCAGCTTAATTTTCGAAGCGTTTTTTTTTATTAATCCAGCTTCCACTTCACATATAAAATATCTTAAGCCAGCTTCCATTTCAGATATAAAAATACCTTGATCCAGTTTCCACTTCAGATATAAAAATACTTTAATCCAGCTTCCATTACACAAGCGTTTTTCATTAATCCAGCTTCCATTTATCAAGCGATGATTTTCAAAAATCCAGCCTCTGTTCAACCAACAGTTATTTTCATTAATTCAGTTCCAATATACGCAGAAACATTTTCACCAATCAGGCTCCAATTTAAGCAAGAATATTTTCATTGATCCAGATCCAATTCAAGGACGGGCATTTTCATCAATCGAGCTTCTATTTCAAGTAAAAATACAAACTTTTTCCTGTTTTCAATTTGTCTTCCGCAACCGATTCCGTGATGAGGACATGTTTCTTACAGAGTTAACGATAATTTCAGACAACTATCCAGTTTGAAATCGTGAGAAATAATTTACGCACCTAAACTGAAGTTTTACCCAAAAATGTTCGTCAAAAGAGTCGAATAAAATGTAACTACAACTTTAAAAATATCAATTGTCAAAGTTGTCATAGACTCGCTATCCATACTGACAATAAGCTTAATCGATATAGGCCTATAATTCGTGTGCTTTTGCGCAGCAGGTCGAGAGTACCAGAATTGCAAGCACATAACACACGTGGATTAGGTTTACAAAGTTTTAAAGTTGTCCGAGGTTTCCAGCCAAATTTTCTTAATACACCAACAATTCAACGTTTCAACCACCTATAGAACGTTAATACTCTGCAACAACGTGGCTATTATACCACTACAGGGCTGTTTTTAAGGAATTTTTAGAACTGCACAGCTTCTTCTTTTCCTTCCCATCCTCCATGGTAAATTACTTCCAATCGGACGACAATGACCCTATTTGCTAGTTTTAACTGCACAGAACTTGCGACAGAACTGCTTCTACAGCTGCACAAATCCATTTAGAACTGCACATTTTGTGTACAACTGCACGTTAAAAAAGCCCTGTACCACTAGAGGATTGACCTAACCTACAGTGTATAACTGTATATGTATGTTATAGATGTAATACGGCTTAACCAGGAGTGACCTGACCTATTTTGAAATGCCAAAATGGTTTATTTCTGTGCAGAACTATTCCTCAGGTTATAAATTATCTGTGAATTGACAACATGAGATCTTGATTGTGGAATTTAAAATTAAAATTAGTGGAAAATTGTGTCTCACAACCATTTTACATTGGATTTCACAGAATATTCATGTGTTGTAAGTTCAAAATGTCAACTCACCAAAATAAACCCAGATTTTGCCCAAAAAACCCCAGAAACCCAGACGAAGGCCAAAAACCCAGATCTAGTGGAAAAAACCCAGCTGTGGCATCACTGTTTACCACAGTACATAATCGCAACAAGGTACAAAGCTGCAGTTAGGATAATGAAAAATAAACTTTAAAAAGAGGCTGAGTGAATTGAGGATTAAGGTCTGTATAATATTATAGAAGTAAAAGAAACAAAAACATATAAGATGAGGTTTCAGTCAAGATATGAAAACAGAATTTGCTGAGCGAACGTATGTCCAGGAAGTGAGTTCGATAGTCTAGGGCCAGCAACAGAAAAGACTTTACACTGGTCTCGCGTCTGTGCGGTTGGGGCTATTGGAGCAGGTCCTGTACATGGCTGCATGCTTTATTGGCCACATCCCAAAATTTGATCTGATATCATGTTGCCGATTATATGCGGGATGTTCTGCATTGGCTCCCTATCCTGCAGCAAATTATATACTGGGTCTCTGATTTGTTGTGGCATTGCCTCTTAGGTGCTGCTCACATGGGCGGAGTTTATCAGGGGTTTGGGGGGGCTAAGCTCCTCCAAGAAGACCCATATTCATTTTTTTCACCATGTAAATAGTATCTTTTCCCAGGGTTAGCCCCCCAAGAAGGCTTTAGCCCCTCCAAGAACGGAAACCAAACTCCGCCCATGGCTACTCAGGACTGTATATTTGCAAGAGCTACTTTTGTTGTTCAGGGGCATCGTGCTCTGAGACTGTGTTCCTCCACTCACGGCCAACTCCTCATTCTGCATGAACAGCTCTTAGACAACGCCATGCTTTCTCTGTTATTGGCCTCATGATAAGAAATGGACTTCCATGCACTGTCTATGCGCCTTATTCCTAGTGTTTGCTCAGATGTGTTTTATTGCAACCAATTTAGTACTTTTCAGCGTGGTTGGGTTGGCACGCTCCTGAGTTGTAACCTTGAAGGGGCGCTATCAGTGGTGGCGCCAGGATTTTAGTTTTGGGGGGCTGAATCCTCATGGAGGAAATTTTCATTTTTATCCGCCAAAATTTCTGACGACTATTTTTAGTCATTCGGCCGAAATCTTCCATTTTCATCCACAAAACCTCAGTTTTATATGTAAAAAAAACCTGGATGGCCTTTTTTAATGGGGGCTTAGCAGGGACGTTATTTCAGTTTTTTTCAGGGGGGGCAAAACTTAGCTAGCTTAATATGCTTCGTATTTAGCCTAGGCCTATATAATATTATATATATATATAATATTATATATATATTTATATATATATATATATATATATATATATATATATACAAACTGCAAGCTATCGCGAGCCGGTGTTGCACGATGTCTGGATTGTCTGCGTAATTATAATAATATTCTTTACTGAACAAAAATTAATCGGGTTGACAGAACGCATCCGGTTACATTATAGCCTACAGTTATGCAATGACATAAATCTCTCTCTCTCTCTCTCTCTCTCTCTCTCTCTCTCTCTCTCTCTCTCTCTCTCTCTCTCTCTCTCTCTCTCTCTCTCTCTCTCTCTCTCTCTCTCTCTCTCTCTCTCTCTCTCTCTCTCTCTCTCTCTCTCTCTCTCTCTCTCTCTCTCTCTCTCTCTCTCTCTCTCTCTCTCTGTTATAGGCAGTTGTAGTCGTTTGCACTTGCACTGTTTATCTCGTTCAATGATTCAATCAATCAAGAGGTCTATTTATATAGCGCCCTTCAAGATTCTTACTCAGAGGCGGTCCCGATTAAGGCCATGCGAGAAAAACAGAGTGACTTGTACTTACCATCACACCTTTATACAGCTGCTAGCGACTAGGCCTATACTGTGACTTAATTTGGAAACAAGCAGAAAAGAACTTAAAAGGCAAAGCAGAGCACTCTCTGTAGGCTATGATTTATCAATTTAACTTATTTGACATTCATTAATAATCCTCTATAGACACTTCAATAATTACCAGGTCTCGAAATGAGCTGATCTTGGTTCTGTGACTAACATACTATATAACTATTCTTAGGTGTCTACTCCCACTCCCAAAGCTCACGCAGAATACTATGTAGCCTACTGACGCACACACACACACATATATATATAATATAATATAATTATGTGTATATATATATATATAGAATATCAAACACGTTATATATCCAGCCACGGAATCCAGCTGCCTTAATTTTCCTATCCCCTAACACTTAATGCGTCCAGTCTGATAAATTACTCGTCCTCCTCCGACCACCTCTACTCCGGCTTGGCTTCGGCATATCTGTCAACGACATCTGTTTTCAGTGGAATCGGGCCCAGAGTAGGCTAAGGTTTCCAGTATCGGTGTCCACATTGCTCGCTATATATCATACTGCGAGACTTAGAAGTCGCCTAGCTTGCTGACCCTCCATTTAGGGTCAAAGTCAGCCTTTCGCGGGATTAAGATGTACAGTATGGACCTCGGTATAGATAGGGAGGAAGCTCCCTCCCTTTCATCATCAGGATTTACGGCCCTGACTTGTACATTGTTGACCTCTCTAGGGGTGCTCTGCAATTTTAGCCATTTTCAAATTTAGCACACGAGATCCATTCAATCTCTTGGGAGTTTCTATCACTCTAGGAAACCACTGTGTTCTGACATAAATGACAAAATGCACAGAAATACACATAAAAAATAGGGTTTTTTCTCAAATTCAGGGGGGGGGCAAATGCCCCCCCCTGCCCCCCCCAAATGACGTCCCTGGGGCTTAGCCCCCGGATGTCCTTGTTTAGGGGGGCTTAGCCCCCCCTACATCCCCATGTCGCCGCCACTGGGCGCTATATAAATTTCTGTATTGAATTAATGAATAAATAAGACCTTAGCACAAGTTATGGCAGGAAAGCAAAGGGCCAACAGAGACATTGGCACGATCCTGTGCTGTGGCAGTCAGAAACCGTGGTCATGATATTCTAAAAGTGAGAAGATGTCAACCGTCAAGGCTATGTAAATATATATAATTGTATATTTATAGATAATATATTAATTCCGAAAATTTATATAGTGCTTCTTCAAGAAATCTACTCAGAGGCGCATTCTTCGCTGGCTTTCTTGATGTTAAGTGTTAGTAAGAACAAATGTTTTACATCAGTTAGTTAACAATGCACAATAATCTCGCATGCCATGTCCTGCGCACCTACATCCGTTGTGTGTGTGTTCCGTTGGCAGGAACACACACACACACACACACACACACACACACACACACACACACACACACAGGTGGAGCCCACCAATGGATATGTATTATATATTCATTGAGTAAGTAAAGAATAACAAACTTCAATTAGCAACAAACAATTTCAATAAGGCAGAAAGTAGGTCGAGAAATAGGACTTACAAATAATTATTGCCTCTAGACAATCCTTAGGTTGTTAATGCTACAGTAATTTAAAAGCGTGTTTTCAGGAACACATGTTATATTGGCTGTGTAAAATGTGGACGAGTAGGAGCATGTAGGACATGTGAGTCGTTGCCGTTGCCAAGTTGTTCCTGATCACAACTCTCAATAGGACTCGTCAGTCGGTCGATCAATTGATTGAGTGATTGATGTTAGTGGTGATTGTAACTTTTGTTGTAAGGGCTGTGTGTACTTCCAAACGACTCGTAATATGGGGGGGGGGGGAGATTGTGTGTCTAACAGATGTCAGCGATAGTTCTTGACCTTGACCTTGTGGTCGTATCTTATATTATCGTGTGGTTGAAGTGGCTATAAATCTAGGCAGAGCGCAGTGTCCCTTTGGTTAGCAATGACTCAGATCCTTTCGTTTTGTTAATCAGAACTGCGTCACCTCACGATCAATATCGCACGTACGTCTGTTGAACACGGTTTTTCGGAACAGTCTATGTGAAAGGGGATGGAGTGCATAATTTTTTTTTTATTTCTTTGTGACCTATAGTTCATTTTATAGGACTTCTCGAAATTCTAAAGCTTGTTCTTAACACCAACCACATCTAGGTTTTATTTGGACAGAGTTCTGTACAGTCTTAAGTTATCTCTGTTATCTCTGCTAAATTATATAATTTTATATATATGCTATAAATGTAAGTTTCTGTACTATAGATTTTGAAATATTAAATATGGCATCAGACTTGCCATTTAATCAAATGCCTAAGACATGACCAGTGGCACCCGAAAACAGGGCTTTGTAATTAAGTTATCCATTTGTCCTGACTGGGATAATGGGATTAGTACTCTTATGTGTCCATTTTACTCAATCGTCTGTGACCTGTTTGACCTCATGAGCTCTATGAATGTAAAAGATAAGAACTGGTATTCAATCATTTTTAATAACAGAATTTTGCTAGAACTTTGGGGAAGGGAATGTTTAGAGGTGGTGGCTTGCCAAGAAAATTTTCTTTGCATGTTGTATTTGATATGTGCAGACTGCAAAACAGAGAAAATAAAGAATTATTCAATACCATCAGGTTGTTCTTTTTAAGAGACTGATAGAATAGATTGTGGATTGACTGTAGTGTTGAGACCTGATTTAAGATATTGTGGTACCTAGTAACTGAGTCTTACATAAAGTGTCACAGTCCTATTGTTTGTATGGTCGCTGTGGAGGCACTCAGGCTGGATCTGGGACAGGCCATCTAAAACTTAACCAGGCATCTACGGGTCGTTCTCAATGTTATCAGCTTTGATTATTTTATGACGGTTGTCCCATGACATAGTGTCACATAAAAGTCTCCTCTCCCTAGACACACTGTTTAGAAACAGATTCCCTCTGGCAGACCTGTTTCAACATAAATCTCCCAAGAATAAATTCTAGAACAAAGTCTCCGGGGATGAAATTTCTTCCTCACCACTGAAATAAATTCGAATTAAAATCACAGAAAATCAACACAAGCTCATATCAGTTGATAGAGCTCTCATATCAATCGATTCCAATCAATCGTAGGCCTGATTGACATGAAGAACCGCTCCAAAGCCATGACTAGATGGTATCTGGAAGCCAGTACAGTTTCTGCTCCCATACACTGTTTCTGACTTCTTGTACATATAATAGACTGGCCTGAATCATCTGATGTTAATAATGTTGAATTTAATCAGTATCAAAGACAATTTCAATCGTGGATCTAACCCAAAGGAAGCAGGGTGAAGCTTGTTAGCACTATATACCAGGTGCTGGCAATGATCAATTAGTGGTATTGATAGGATTGCAAATCACAGAATCATTCCAGAAACCATTGTTAACTAGCACCAGTAAAGTGTCTATTTCTGAGCAGAGTAATTTTCTTGATTTGACAGCAACGTGTATAATCTCTCCCAAGCGCTGTGTTTTAATATCATAAGCGCTCCCGACATTCTAGTGGTGCTATTACATGCTACACATACAGTTATAAATCATTTATTTCATAAGTCTTGTATTTCATTTTACATTTATTTCATGCCCAATTCAACTGATTAACAACATGTGCGACGAATTGTGCGTATTAAATCCTGTTTAAAACTATAAAGGAAAGCAAAAAAATAGGGATTGGCAATTTTAGTAGGGGTGACTTTGTATCCTAGATGAAGGGATTCCATTGTGATGGGGGGGACTTTGTTCCAGCCTCTGAGTAAGCATTATTTCAGTCAGAGGGGGAGACTCTGTTTCAGGGAAGACTATAAGGTGACACACGCCGGTCTTGAGTGTCCAATGAACGTTGACGCTGCTGTTAAGGGTCTGTCGCGTGTTGCTGATTCATAACCTTGTGAGTCTGTCAACGCACGCTACTCATTGACATCATGCCATTCATGAAAGCTTTAAATACAACTGCAATCGCACGTGTAGGCCTAGAACAGCTGCAGTCTGCACGTTGCGAGCATTGACCTGACACTGTAATCTTGCCTGACCGTAAGTCCGAGATTTTATGTTTTACGTTGTTTTAATGGACTGAAGGTAGATTATGTTGCATCTAGAATACAACGCATTGCAGGACAGGCCTAAGTATGGTTTTGGTGGTTTATACATCAACCGGCATACATGGTACAAACAAGTTATTTATCGAAAGCTTAAAAAAATCTTTCTGGATAAATCTTTCTGAAGTCCTGTTTTAAAAAGTAAATATTCATGAATTTAAATTGTGTATTAATGTCAATTAATAATAAAGAAAATTGATTAGGTAATGAACATTCTCTAATTTGTGTAGTTTTATGTATTCCATGGTGCTGTTGTCATAGTGATGAAGTTGATCATTACTTCAAGTGTAATTATAGATTTAAAGTCAGAATCATAATCCATTAGAAGACCTGGTTGAAATATAATTGGCACTAATTTAGCAGGGAGGCGGCCGGTGTCACGAAATAAAGTCTCCCCCGAAACAAAGTCTCCTCCCGAAACAGAGTCTCCCTCTGGCTGAAACTCTGTATTGGAAGAAATTTTCTGAAGTAAAAGTATTATATGCTTTCTTGTTATATAATCTGGCAACGTAAACTAACCGTTTAACCTGCTCATCTCTAAATTTGATGCAACTGTAGCCAATTTTACGCTGAACGGGGGAGACTTTATTTCGTGGACGGCGGAAATGTTCTCTCCCCACGGAGACTTTATTTCAGAATATAGTCTCCGGGGGCGAATTTATTCTAGAACAGATCCTCCGGGGGGAGAATCTGTTTCGAAATAAAGTCTCTGGGGGAGACTTTTAGGGGGAGACTCTGTCACGCGACACCGGCATTGGATATTAAATTAAGTTGATGCTAATTTGTCTTAAGGCCTAGGCTTCAATGACATTACAGAACTGAGAGAATGAACAGAACAGAGAGCTCTGTGAATTGTGCCAGGTTAACCATCGTTTCTTACTAAACTTAAAACTGTTCTTTTTGGGCGTGCAGGAGTCGGGAGCGCCTCTGAGTAGTTTTTTTTTCTTGAAGGAGCGTTATATACCTAAATGTCCGAATGAATGAATGAACCATGATGCCGTGGCTGTTCAGGTGTGCATCTGCTGGATACTGTTATGAAGGAGCAACTCCTAGTATCATGGACTCATTTAGCTGCCAGACAACGCGGAGCTTTTTCGGTTTCTCCATCTAGAATGTCTTTCCTTCAAAGCTGCATAAATTTATTACATCTCACCAGTCAGACTTTGTTTCCTAAATCTCTCGTGTCTTTTGCCGTGGCTGGGCTGGGAGCACCCATAAGTGGAATTCTTGAAGGGACGCAGGCACAATATAAATCCATATGAATGAGTGAATGAAAAAGTATCTATTGATCAAGTGCAGTACTTTGTGGTGTGAGCAGGGGAGCAGAGATGGGTGAGCTGATTATGTTGTGCCTTTTAATGTTCAGCAAGATCAACTTTTTTGCTTATGTACTCAATGGTCAACCAGTGTGATGAATGCAGTTTATTAAAGTTGATTCTTTAATTTTCAGGTGAGCTACACAGTTGTCAGGGAAGAGACGCTTCTCTATGGCTCAGCCACCTAAAGGCCCTCCCCCAGGTCAGCACTGTTGTTTGTAATCATCAATGATCTTCTTCATGTATACATCCAACTTATCAATAATTATTTGTTGTGCCCTTTGTATTGTGGTGCATCTTGGATCTCAATGTGCCAATTGTGCTTGAACCAAATCTGGATTTGTTTCGACAAGCAAGCACTGTTACCCTTCCCCCTATCAGTCCTATACAAATTCAGTCAAGGATCAAACCACTTGTTTGTGGGGCGCGGTGGCGTAGTGGTGGCGTTGATGCCTTGAAGCCGGAAGGTTCGAGGTTCGAATCCACCTCGCCGCGTAAGGACCTTGGGCAAGTCCTTCACTCACAATTGCTCAGCACTTCGGCGTGAAACTCAGATGCAGTGTCAGCTCTGTATTCGGGAGCACCTCTGAGTAGACAGAGCTTCAAGGGGCGCTATAACAAGTGCACATACAAACAAACAAACATGTGCTTGCTTTAAGCATTTTACCAACAGAAGCCATTAATTAACAAAATGCAGATTTATTTATTTATGTATGCTGGTGATAGGCAGTGGTTATAGGGTGGTACACTGTCAGTTGGGATAATGGGTTGAAATCATACCCATGGCTGCATCAGGACTATCTTCTTCTTTGTCGCAATCTTCTTCACATTCTTCGCATTCTTCTCTTAAATGGTCACTTATATTTATGATATTCTCTTTTCTATATGGTGTTTTATTTGAGCTTAAACCTATCTGACTGCATGAGGATGGCTGAGTTTTGTAATATGCAATATCAGATTTCCAGGTCTAAGTACACTCACTATCTGTGAGCACTGAGCATGTAATTTTTGTGTAACATAGATGCATGTATAGTGACTTATGGTATTATGGCATTCACTGGTGGCATATCAGCATACTACACTCATGAAAAAGCTGGTGCTCTGTACTTAGCTTTCAAGTGGCTCTTGGAATTTGGACATTATATAAGATGCGATCATTGCGATGCTTACTTGTGGCGATTCATGAATACCTGTACTACATGCATTCAGCAGCTGAAGGGGATTATTGGACATTGCGTCAATTCATCCAGCTCCAATTTGCACTGGTTTGTTGAATCTATCTATGACCCAGTGTATCTAGCTAGGCAATGCATTCCATGTCATGCTCAAAGATGGACTAACTCAGCTCTATAGATCTATACAATGCAGAACTTGAGATTCCCTGACCAGATTCAATCCATGACCTGGGTGTACTTTCAGACTCATGTTTTTAATGTTTCTAATTTGTGGGAGTTGTTTTTAATTAGGTCCAGTAGTTAGTTACTTGAACATTGTAAAGTAGGCTCTTAAATAAGCCGTTTATTATCCTTTTCATGTTATTCTCTTTAACCTTTTAATTGATTGACTGTCGCATCTTGAAGTACTGGTAAAGAGCCATAAAAACAGACCAATTTGATTTCATTGTGCTACATATTTATTGACTAATTCACTACTAATGAGTTTATTTATTTATTTCTCCATTTCTATAGCGCCCATTCAAGCTCTCTCCTCAGAGGCGCTCCCGACTACAGCGCAGACACTGCATCGAAGTTTCACGCCGAGGCGCCCGAAAAATTGCAAGCGAAGGACTTGCTCAACAAGGTCCCTTCGTGGCGGCTTGAGGTGGATTCGAACCTGGAACCCCCAGCTCCAAGGCACTTGACACCACCATGCCACACTTTTGAGTTGAACTGTTGGATGTGCTGAAGTAATTTGATTAAATTTTAGGTGCTAGTTGTGCGGATCATAAGCACTATTCAGTGCCGCTGATCAACGACATCTACAACTACGACGTCGACTCGATGTTTGCCTTCGTCTTTTCCGACTGCCCTGTACAGCAGACGTTGTCCAAGCAACGACACCGATCAGGTTGCTATGCATGAAACTTAGTGGCAGCATATTCATTCATTCATTCTTTCATTCATTCATTCATAGATGTAAAAAACGATGAAAATAAAATAAAAAACGGTAAAAAACGTCGTTTTTTTCGAAATAATAAAAAACGACAAAAAAACGATAAAAAACGGAAACAGAAAATAATTTGCCTTTGTTACATCTGAAATATCATTTTCAGCTTACAAACCTTGCTTAGTCTATGCAAATTTATCAAGAAACTGCAAATAACACAACTTTATTATTAGGCCAAAATAATTGGTAAAAGTAACATTAATCTACCACAGTTATTTTTTTCTTATAAAAACTTTGGTTTAATAAGAAATTCGGACAAATTAAAGGTATCGAAATCTTTTCAAATTTAAACTGTAGACATAAGTCAACATTATAAGTTTATGCTGATCGACATAACACAATTAAAATCTAACCAGAAGCAAAAACCACAGATGTTTACTAAATTATATATTGTACATTTGTGCTTAAAATTGTTACTTATAAATATTAATTATAGGCCCAAGAATTTTATATCAAAATAACTCTTACAAATTTCATTTCGTGTAGAGATCTACTACATGTATTTCTCAAAATAATGACTTAAACAATTACATAAAGACCCTATAGTTAGCTGCATCCTTGAGAGCACGGTGAAAACGTATGGACTATCAGAAAAAATTAAATTAAGGAAAATATTATTAGACAGAAAATAATTAAATAAAGTTACATAAAGATCGAAAAAAACGATAAAAAACGATGGGAAAAATAAAAAACGAAAAAAACGACGTTTTTTGGGAGAGAATAAAAAACGAAAAAAACGTTTTTTACAACTATGCATTCATTCATTCTATGGACTAATATGGCATCCCTTCTAGAAATCTACTCATTGGCAGCATATTCATTAGGGTGCCAATGAAAAACAAAGTTTGAGTTTTTTTAGGTCTCACCCCTTAGTTTTGTTCATTTAGCCATAAAACTGAAACATATAAAGTTTTGTACCAATCAGATAACATTTACTGGTTGCACCGACCTGTGAAGTTTTGAAAATCTGCAATATGGACTCTCGTAAGCCGCTATGTATAGCAGAATGCTCTGCATTGTGCAGAATACAAATGCAGTGTTCCACGTTGCTTCAGTGTTATTGGTTGTCCAGTCTTTGACTGAGCAAACGTTTTTGGGTGCTTGAAAGTGCTGGTGATGGCTTTCAACCACCTAAAGCAGATATTGCTTTTGCTCCTCCTGGTTTGCGATGGCAGACTTGAACATCTGTTTCAATGCGACGCCCCATTCAGTTGTGTCGTTTTGTACCACCTTAAGCTCTTATGCCCTGCACTCTGCTGAGATTATATGTTTTAATGGGGTTCCAAAAGCTTGGATCTTGCAAAAGGAAATCTTGTGGGATATCCATGGAAGTAAAAAAATTGCTTTGTGTTTCGTGACACAAAACGAGACAGCTGTTTTTCAGAGATGTTGTCACTCGAACTGGAGAATCTTCTTCACCAAACTTACTCATGGCTGCAACCATATAAACTTTCCAGAACAGAAAGTTCAGAATAAAAAAAAGACAAGACCAAGAAATGACTCACTCAAGTGCCGCACATGTCACATGAAAGTTTTTATGGATACACCATTACACCTGCATCGGGTTTGCTTGCACTCCGGTAGACTACAAGATCTTACAATAATTATGTGTAAGACGTAACGTGGAACAGAAGTTGCTGATGTGCATGTGTGCCATGCTTTGAGATAATTGTAGTCTAACCACAAAATAATATGTTAAACTGTTAAGCCCAGGCAATTAAGCTGTCAAACGAAACTGTGGGTGAAACAAGTAAATTTTTAGACTGTTTAAAAAATTTCCCGTCCATTGTGCCCTGTGGTAGGCTTCAGGTGTGATGATAAGGATGTCTGAATTGCTGGCAAAATGTTCATTTCCTACAGAAATCAGCGACAACTGCATCAACTCCTTGTAGTCATCTTTTGGATGATACTGTTGCAGCTACTGACGAAGAAATAGCATGCAATTGTCTTTCAGCGGTTTGAGTTCATAGGATGAAAGTAATATCAATGTGAATCCATGCAGCAGAAAACCTTACAAAGAGACCGTCATTTGGGCCATTAGAACATCCCATAAGCGTGTCAAATACTTTTGCGACAATTGGTTCGTGTAAATGATCCCTGCCTGCATGCCACGTTAACGAGCTGCTTGTGAAGTTTCTGCTACAGTATGTGACACAAGCTCCCGCTTTGTTGTCTTGGATACTAGTACTTGTGTCAAAACACATCAGCTGAACACATTCACTGAGTTTCCATTTGTCAATCATTTAAAAGACTGTGCCTCACCAGAACCACTGCATAACTTTGAGACCCTGAGAAGCTTCATCTCACCATCTCCATGGTAGCACCTTGATTGACTAGCAGATCAATGCTGTCTCTACCTGTTAAAGCAGTCATTCTCTTACCATCCCAGTGTATCATCAGAGGACCAGGAATACCATCAGAGTAAAATGCATCCTTTTTAAAGGCAGTAGATGCACGATGCTGCCTGCATGCCAATCGTACGGATTCCTTGTTAAGAATTTATTCAAATGGACTAGAGATGAGGCCGTAGCTGCCAAGAAAGATGCTGCATTAAATTTTCTCTCCAATGCCTATGTTCTATCCTGCAGTGGTGATACTGCATCATGATTAATTATATGTACTTTTGGGTTTGCTGTCTTCCTTTCCTTTACCGCAGGAATTTTCACATCACTGCCTTCATCTCCAGCTGTATTGCTTCCATCACAATCTGTATTGTTATCTGGATTTTCAATAAAACTGTCATCTAGCTATAGGCCTACCTTACTCCCTTGTTATCTTTTTCCTTCTGTTTATGGTAACCTGTTTTCTCTTACAATGACGGTCTTCAACCCGCGCAAATTTCAAATCGATGGGTCCCGGATTTTCACGTTTTCCTTGCCCCCTATGTGCTAGTGATGTTATGGAATAGAGATTTAATATAAAGCATACATGTAGATATAGTATAGAACTGATATAAAGCACAGATATAACCAGAACTGTTAGTAATCCACAGAGTTAACAACTTTTCAATATTGAGACAGACCAATATGTCAGAATTAACTAGCAGTATACCGCACATATAACTATATGCAACTTCAGGAGCATGGTGCATCCTCTAAATGTTCATATATTTTATTCATTTTTTCCTTGATTAACTTCCATATATAAAGGAACATTCTCAGAGGGTGAGACCACAGAAATTCAAAACTTTATTTTTTCCTGTATATTTCATTGGCACCCTAATATTCATTCATTCATTCATTCATTCATGCATTCTATGGACTTATATAGCACACCTTCTAGAAATCTACTCAGTGGCAGCATATTCATTCATGAGAGATTTATGGGACGAAGTTTGATTGGGCAGATGTAAATAGACCCTCAGCAAAAACGTCATAATTCGGTCAAAACATTTTTAGCATTTGCCTGAAAATTTAAAAGCAACAACGTAGCCATATTACCACCAAATCCTAATGCTGATTACCCGGTAGTTCGTGAGTTTGTCAAGTTTATGAGCATTTGAAAAATGGAAATAGACATCGATCAAGGCTACGTAGGTCAGAACTGCAAATCTGAACAGGAACTCAGCCATCTTTAGGCCATTATCATTATCCCGACCGAGGCTAATCTGAGTATGATTAGGCCTAAACGCGACAGCTTAAAAAGTATAGGCTACAGCCAAGTCAAATTAATTATCGTACTGCGCAGTTGTGACAAATAATAATTTTATTAGTTGGTGTAAAAATTTACCAAAATTCAGTGACTGTATCGTAAGCTTGGGTTCTATAGGCCGCTCTTCTTGATTTAAATGATAGACCTACAGCTAACAACAGGAATCCGGCTTTCAAGTGTCAAGCCAGTGGTAGAAAAAATGCATCTATAGGAAGAAGAAGAGCCGTTTGTATTCTAGACTTCATGTGTGCTACTCTCAGTATTGTGATACACGATTCGTGATTTTCAAAACAGTTCAACTTACTTTTTCAGATAACTTAAGAGAAATAAACTTTCTACAATAGTGTTTTATTGGTAGGTCTATGTAGCCTAAATTTTAGTATGCTTCTTAGGCGCTATGCATGCTTCAGTTCGTTTAGTTCATATTGGGGTTCCGCAAGAAAATATTAGGATGCGAAGGGTTCCGTGGCCCAAAAAGTTTGGGAAACGCTGACCTACAGGGTGGGCCAAAAAAAGAAGACCCCCCTAGGTTTTTTGCCAATATCTTGACCAACCACCGTTTTTTGACTTTTTTGAATCATCAAAAAACGGTGGGTGGCCTCACTAAAAGTGATATAACTTTTGTTCTGTATGAAATATTTTTATGAAATCTGGCCTTCATATGTAAATATGAATTGTCTATTAACCTGTAAAGTTTCATTTCGAAATTCTTACTTTTGGCCAAGATATTGGCAAAAACCTACTTTTTGTTGCGTTGCGTTTTTGAATTGTCAAAAAACGGTGGGTGGCCTTCCTAAAAGTGGCATAACTTTTGGTTTGTTTGAAATATTTTGATGAAATCTGGCCATCAAATGTAAATATGAATTGTCTTTAAGAGTGTAAAATTTCATGTCAAAATTCTTACTTTTGGTCAAGATATTGGCAAAAAACCTATGGGGGTCTTTTTTTTTGGCCCACCCTGTATTTTCGGCACTGCATCTCAAACGCTCATACACTTGACAAACTCATGAACATTTCTAAACGGCGTTATGATATGAGGGTTATGATGGTAATATGGCTACTGTTATTGTTTATAAAATTTCAGGCAAATAGTAAAAGTGTTTGACTGAATAATGACACTTTTTGTTAGGTTCTACTTTTCATCGGGACACACTGTAGATGGGTATTGTACTTAGATGTGTTGTTTGTTTGTTTGTTTGTATGTGCACTTGTTATAGTGCCCTCTTCAAGCTCTCTACTCAGTTGTGTTCTCGTTTCTGCTGACAGTACTGCTTTATCAATAATTTCCTGGTGGATATTTCTGTTTAGATGTTGTATGGAATCCATTTCAATTGGAGCCTGATAACTTCCAGCGAAGAGAACTAACTTACGTCGTGACGTTACCTCACCAAAAGGCTTTCCAGTTTACGGAGAAACAGGTTGCCTTTCTTACAACATTTTTTTTTTCAACTGAATACCGTAGTTTACTTTACTGAGAAGCAGGTTGCACCAGGTTGTTTTAAATTGGATGATTAATTGTTAAATGGGTATTATAAATTGCAAGATAGGAATTTGGAGGTATTTTCTTATTTATCCCCAGACAGACATCCATTTGGTTTAATTGTAGTAAATTCTACGTGTGATGACAATATAAAAGGGAATTAAGCTCAAGATTGTCATATTATGACTACTAAAGTGGTGCATGTAGCCCAATTTATATACCGTAGCCGTGCTTTCCCATTGCCAATGGGTAGGTGTATGTACGGTATCTATGTAATCACTTGGGCATTTTTATATCCCCTTGGGTATCCTGCAATGTGCAAGTAGTGCTGTGGCTATCTTTTTTAATATGAAGTCATTTCTTAATTCAATGCGGTAATTTTACATGATAAACTAGTAACAGATGATAGCAACTTTAATAACAATAAAGATAGGAGCTCAATGTGCTACCGCACATTTTACAGTCACTCTGCCTCCTGTGGGGTTGAAGTCATCCTTATGGGGCTAATGGGTATCGACCCTGCACCCTTCTGATATTCAGCCATCCTCCTGCCCTGTGGCAGATGCATGTGTGTTTATTGTTGATGTGCAGGTAAACACCTGAGAATAGTTTCAAAACAATGTTCAGCTGTAAATATTCTATTGATTTTTATCAGATTTTGAAAATTTGAATTTTTTAGAAGCTTTGAAAATTTTATTTTTAAAAGAATGTGCAGCTGTAATATTCTATCGATTTTCATAAAGTTTTAGTTTGAAAAGAATGTGTGGCTAATGTCTATAACATTTCTATTGATTTTTATAAGATTTTGCTTTAAAAAGTTTCTTTAAAATTATTAGAACTTTTCAAAACAATGTGCAGCTATAAGATTTTGCTTTCAAAACTTTAGTTTCAAAAGAATGTGCAGCTATAATATTCCTGTTGATTTTTCATAGGATTTTGCAGGTTGCTATTTTAAACACTAATAAAGTCATCTAATTTTCTCCAGAATATTTTATGGTTTATGTTGGTGAACGCCGTCTTTATGATTCACAACTCGCCAGCATATTGTGTGGCAAATCTAGTTGCATAAATGAAGTTTATGAAAAATTTGCAGTTTGCGTGTTTTACTCTATGTTCATGCTGCATTGAGCATTTCTTTTTTAAAGTTTGATTTGTTTCTGTCTGCCTTTGGGCGTAATAAAGCACCTATTATCTTGTTGTTGCATGCTAGTTTTGTAACTTTCAACACAACAGCCATAGGCGTATGAGACGAGGATCCAGAGGGGCAATTGCCCCCCAAAATTCGGGAAAAAATGATTTTTGAGCAGGCAGACCCGAGAAATGACTAAAAAAGGTCGTCAACTTTTCTGGCAAGTCTGTTTTTTCGGAAAATGGTTAAAAAAGTTTGATGACTAAATAAAAGATCGTCAACTTTTTTCTGGGAGAAAGTTAGTGTTTTCCACGAAACTTGAGGATTTTTTTGGGCAGAAGTTTAACCTTTGCCCCCCACTGCTGAAATCTCCCGAACGCCTATGACAACAGAAATCCACAATCAGTGGAGACAGAAGTGGGATATCTTCTTTTTTAATCGTTCATTGTAGATCATTTATCCAGAAAGCAAACCTGGGCATTACTATCTTGTGGACGCAGAATGCCTGTCGTCGAACGTTCCGTACGGAGACAGTTTCTCGGTGGTCGACCGTTGTTACATTTTACAGCTGGAAGATAACAAATGTCACCTGTGTATTACATGCGAAATCAATTTCATGAAAAGTCTCTGGGGACCTGTAAAAAGTCAGTTCAACATCACATTGCTTCAACCTCTTTTTTTTGAATAAATAATCAAGCAGTTTCTATAAATCTACATCTGCTATGTACTGGTATGTGTGTATGTAAGTCAGACATGTTTGTTTCCGATACTTAAAACTTCAAGGCAGGACCAAGATAAATTGAGTTCCAATACTCCGACCAAGTCTAATATTGTAGGGTATAAACACTAGACCGTGTTAACCATTCATTTTTGAAGTGATGGAAATGTGAATTGACCCAGATTCTTAACTTAATTTTTTCAACTGTTCAAGACTAGCAGGTGCAAATCAGCCGATCCCATTTGACTTGATCTCCTGAATATTCAAGAGAACAAGACTTTTGCTTCAAAACAGTTTAGAAGAAGTTAAGAAATGACTGGGGGCCAGGATGGACACCTAGACAATGAGAATTAGACTGACAATGAGAATTAGACTGACAATGAGAATTAGACTGACAATGAGAATTAGACTGAGACTTCAAAAAACGTCTCTCAAGACTCGATAACATACAACTGTGATGCAAGTATGATGGTTTGAATGAATGTTATATGGACGTATGTTGCATCCTTGAAGAGCTTTTCAGAGCTCTGTCATATGGTAATCTGACAGTTTTTAAGAATGGACAGGGACGAGTGGATGAGATGCATTGCCCGATGTGCATACCTGCATGGGAAGGACTAAGTGCTAAGTAAGTAAGTTTAAAAGTGCAGCTTCATTTCATCTGAAAATGTTTCTTCATGTGGCAGGAAGTTCCGATATTCTGGAAAATCTTCCAGTGCACATGTTACAGGTGCATCATGGTTTTGCTACTATCCTAGGTTACACGGTATAAAAAGTATCCATTTATATGCAGTGTTTGTGAACCTGCTGTGGTGAGATGGACAGAAATAGTTGCTGAACATTGTATTTAATGGTAACAGAATTTTGGCATGTTAATCGTGATTTGACCCAAGTAGGTACATGTAGTTTTAGAATAGACTGATCCTTGTGGATTCACATGCCTTGTGGCATGTTAATCGTGATTTGAACCAAGTAGGTACATGTAGTTTAGAATAGACTGATCCTTGTGGATTCAGAATTTGGCAAGCTTACAAGTACAGCAATGAAATAGTCTGAGAATGGATGACATATTATGAGGATAGCAAGAATGGATGTCAGTCACAGTAACATCTTTCTTGATTATGGCCATGCCTGTGCACTGTTGGTCAAACTGAAATCACAATGAAAACCTAGCATCCCAGCATCTTCAATGTCTTTAGACACAGGCGGAATCTGTGGAAATCTTTAAAAACTCAACAAGAAGTGTTGTCACATTAAAAGGACATCTAGGCCTATCATGTATAGTGCATGGCATGTAGTGATGCTGGGAGAATTATGGCTGCTTATTTACCGTAATTTTAATTATTTAATTATACATTGTTGGCGGATAAGCATCAGTAAATGAATAACGCGAACTAAACCTAAAACTGAAGAAACTGAAAGGAAGAAATTTCGATTTCTTTAACTGAAAGAAAAACTAAAACTGAACTTGACAGAATGACTAAAACTAATAATTACTAAAACACCTAGCAAATAATTGAAACTAGAACTTAGGGCAAAACTATAACAGCACTACTCCCGTTTATCTGTGTTATTGCTTTATCGATGTTTCTGCTTACCTTTGTTACTGCTTCATCCATGTTCCTGCTCTAACTTTGTTTCTGCTTTAGCTATATATTTCTGCTTAACCTATGTTGTGGGGCGCCGTGGTGTAGTGGTGGCGTCGTTGCCTTGAAGTCGGAAGGTTCAAGGTTTGAATCCACCTCAAGTCGCCATGTAGGGACCTTCAGCAAGTCCTTCCCTCGCAATTGCTTGGGAACTACGGTGTGAAACTCATATGCAGTGTCCGTGCTGTAGTCGGGAGTGCCTCTGAGTAAAGAGCTTGAAGGGACACCATAGAAATGGATAAATAAATAAATAAATACAGCTTGGTCTTATGTTACTGCTTTATCTATGTTTAACTGCTTAACCTATGTTTCTGTCAGTTGTACAACCAGATTGACTTTGTGATCCAAGAATTTTCCACTGTTCTTTACACTGCTTGTTGCCATTTTCATTCATCTATAACTCTCAAACTTCATTACATGGTTTTTACTCTTCAAATGTCTCCCAGATACTGCTTTTAATTGTTGTAATGTCTTGAAGAAACGTTTCACCATTTCATTCATTCTTTAAAGTATCTATATAGCGCTTCTTCAAAGAAGCTACTCAGAGGTGTCTCCGACTTGAGCACAGCCAAAAAGAAAAGTTTTAAAGTGTTTATAGAATGTATGAAAGAGTGACCCTGGTGAACAGGCACAAATCATACCACTGGACCAACCACAGAAGAAGCACAGCGTTGCATGATGGAGATACAAGCAAATGAGGTTGAAAAAAAATAGCAAGGAAGAAGTCCAAAAGGTGTGAATGCAGAAGTTGAGTCTTCAGCAAAGTTGCAATTCACAGTTTAGTCTTTTGTAAACTGACTGGATATAGTTTGGTGCTCTGTAGTTTGACAAAAATGATTCTCAGCAACACCCTTGAACTTTCCGTGCAATTACTTTGCTTATGAGGATGAAATGCCTTTCTTAATCTCAGTGTCAGTTATTCTTGGAATTCTTTTAAAGTATTATAATCAACTGATATCTAGTTCTCATCCATGTGTATGAAACTATGGATGTATCCTTGGAGACTTTGAGGAAATAGAGCTGCGTTTAAGTGGAAATGAGATATTTATCAAACAACTCTTGGCTGGCCAGAGTCAGCAGACGTGTAAAATTTAGGCCTACCATGACAGGGCGGAATGCATAATCAGCATCATGGAGAAATACAAACAATTGTATTTATGAATTCAGTTTGTAATATGTATGATTAAAAGAGCCTTGCTGAGGACATAATTTATGGTTTGTTTGATTTTTTTGTGTGTTAACTGTAACTGTTGTCAAGCAATTGACTGCTTCCTGTGGCTGTCATTATTGTATTGTATTGTATTGTATTTAGACATTTATAAAGTACCTCTAGTAGGGTGAACCGTTCAGAGGTGCTCCCAGTGTGCAAGACCCATGAGAAGAAGCAGGTTTTGAGAAGAGAGAATGTAAAAGATGGACTGCCATAGGCGTAACGTTCTATTGTGACGGTGGTGTCCAGTCACCACCACTTTTAAAAGTGGTGGTGACAGTCACCACCACTTTTTGGTCCGACAAGGAATTATTTTTTAGAAACATGAAAGCATTTGACTTTCTAGCATGATAAAGGCTATTCATGATTAACATCGCAATGGCGCCAAATGCTGATAGCATATATAGAGGCCTCCACTGTCTACACTCCACGCTGTCCACAGCGTGTTCATTGTCCACAGTCATGGCTTAAATCATGAGGAGGGAAGGGAAGGAACTCCCTACCACTTAAAATTTGGGGAGGATACGTGTAGCAATTCTCTCCCACAAATCGTTATGGCTCTGAGGCAGTGCATGGCATGCCAATAACCTCACAAAACCTTGTGGAATCATTGTTATTATCAAAATAGCATTGAAGGGACCTCCGCACCTTTACCCCCCATACCTCCAAAAAGGTGGCTTAGACTTTAAGGAAGAGTCAGCAAGAATTGAATAGGACGAATCTGGAAAAATTTGTGAAAGAGCTGTTTTTTAAAATTGATTAAGTTATCCGTGAGTGGAAAGATCGTGGAGTTCACTAGCGAGAGAGACGAAAGGGTAAAGAGTGAGAATGGAGAAAGGAGAGAGAGAGAGTTCTCACCAGAGTTCATACTAAATTTGCATCTTGGGAAGAGGTACAGCGCAGGGGTTCTCAAACTGTGGCATAGGCGTACGGGACATTTCGGCAGTGGGGGGTAAAAAAAAATTTTTTGCCCGAAAAATCTGACGACCTTTTTTTTTTAGTCATCCGCCCAAAATTCTTAGGATTTTCCCGTTCGAAAAATCTGACGACCTTTTTTTTAGTCATCTGCCCAAAATTCTTAGGATTTTCCCGTCAGAAAAATCTGACGACTTTTTTTACCCCTGCGTGCCCGAAAAAATCCTCCCATACCTGTTTTGCCCGAAAATATTCCCGAAATTTTTTGCCCGTCCATACCTCTTTTGCCCGAAAAACACATTTGCCCAAAATTTGGGGGGCATTTGCCCCCCTGGACCCCCGTCTCGTACGCCTATGAACTGTGGGGTACGCCAGGCACCGGTTAGGGGTAGGCAAAAAATTCCAGAAATAGCCTATAAATTTTCTTTGTGTCTATGGACTTTGTGTCCATCTTTCTTAGATTAGCAATGATTTTTAACGTTGCAACATATAACAACATCATCATTATTTTATTTCTTTAACAACATATAATTAGACTCACATAGGCCTACTATATAGGCCTAGTGCATGTAACATATTTTGTTGTTGGGCATATTATTATAAATTTTGAAACAAAGTGTTTAAATGTCAGCCAGAAATTCTCAGCGTAGGTCTATATCCTTGAGCTCAAAATAGGGGAGAGCTGAATAATATTGGCCTAACGATTAATTGATGAATGGACAGGACGTATATATATGTTTTGTGGATTATGAAAAGGCATTTGATAGAGTCAACTGGAGAAAGCTACTACATGTACTGAGGAAGATGGGAATAGACTGGAGAGACAGAAGATTGATAGGAAATTTATACATGGGGCAGAAAGTAAGAATAAGAATCGACGGAGAGTACTCAGAACCAGGAAAGGTGGGCAGAGGAGTAAGACAGGGATGCCCTCTATCGCCTCTTTTATTCAACATATACATAGAAGAACTGGTTAGAGAAGCGCTAGATGATCTGGAAGAAGGCATAAAAGTGGGAGGAAGATGGATTAAGGCGCTGAGGTTTGCGGACGATCAGGCCATGTTGGCAAGAAGCCAGAAGGGGCTGCAAGAAGTCATGGACAGATTGAACACAACGTCAATTGAATACGGCATGAGGATCAACATCAAGAAGACAAAAGTATTGAAGATAAGCAAGGGAGAAGAAACTGCAGTCAACATCCAAATAGAAGGCAAGGAGATAGAACAGGTGAAGGAATTTTGCTACCTGGGAAGCTTGATGACAACAGACGCTAAATGTCATAAGGAAATCAGAAGAAGGATCGCAATGGGAAAGGAGGCGTTCGCGAAAAGAGGAGAACTACTACGAGGAAAGCTAAACAGAAACCTCAAGAAAAGAATGATAAAAACACTGGTGTGGAGTGTGGTGTTGTATGGTTCCGAAACCTGGACCATGAGAAAAGAGGACATAAAGAAAATCGAAGCGTTTGAAATGTGGACTTGGAGAAAAATGGAGAAGATCAGCTGGACGGAACACAGAACAAATGAGGAAGTGCTGGAAAGGATTGGAGAGGAAAGAACAATGATAAAAACAATCAGAGAAAGACAAAAGAAATGGATTGGGCATATGCTAAGAGGAGACAACCTGGTAAAAACTGTGATAGAAGGCAAAATGGAGGGGAAAAGAACAAGAGGAAGACCACGACAGATGATGTTGGACACGATGATGATGAGGATTGGATACCAAAGACTAAAGGAGAAGGCCCAGCGGAGGGAAGAGTGGCGACATTGGACAGCCGAACCTGCCTAGGGGCAGAGAACCAGAAGAAGAACGATTAATTTCTGGTCGAGCTTCAACTTTTTTTATTCCTTTCAGCACGTCATATTTGTGTGAACTGGTTTTAAAACTCTTCTTCCTGTCAAAGACAATATAATAAGCTAGTTCACCATCTCAGTGACCTTTCGTGTGCGCGTGCGCAGAGATCCTCGGTGGTCGAGTGGGTTGGTAGCCCGCTCGCCGCGCCGGCGGCCCGGGTTCGATTCCCGGCCGGTCAGAGATTAATTTCTCGGATCTTTACTGCGGGTGGCTCGGTCGCAATATAAACGTGGAGTAGCGGTGGTGAAGGATATCACCCTCAGGGTCGAAGCCATAACACAGCCGCTATATAAATTTGCGATTACATTTACATTTACATTTACATCAAGGTCAATGCTACAATAGATGGTGTATATACCAAAAGTTCAGAAAACTAATGACTCGCGCATTGTGAATTTGCAATCTTTATATAATTCAACATCTATTGTAGCATTGACCTTGACTACTGCGCACGCGCACGCGAAAGGTCACTGAGATGGTGAACCCGCTTATAGAGCCGAAATTTGCGTTTGAATTTGATAAATAGTAAACCAGATATGTTTTTAAATCTGCGCTAATAAAAACAAGACCACAACGCCACAACGCTATAGATTAGGCATTAGCTCTTTCTTACAGGGGTTATAGACCCTTTTTGCCTTTTTTTGTTAACATGATTAGCTAACATGATTAAAACTATATATATTTTTTTTAAATTTTGCTCCTTAATATGACTCTTATAGGCCTACACGGGGAACAATAAAAGTGAAGTTTGAGAACGCGCTGGGGTACAGGAAGCCGAGGAAAGAATTGAACTGAGAAGTTGTGTGCCAAGGAATAGTCACCACCACTTTTACGGGGAAAGTTACGCCCTTGTGGACTGCCAGATAGAAGTGTAGAGTGAACAGAAGGAGAAAGGGCTTTCCAAAGAGAAGGACCAATTGAGTTGAGTTGACCATTAGTTTAGATTTCATTGTCAAACTGAGCTAAATGTTCAGTAAAATTCCAGAAGATCCTTTCTGCTTGTTTCCTGTTTGTAATGCTAGACTATCCAAATGCTAGACTTCTATGTTTAGGCCTAACTGTGATGGAGCTTAGCAGAGGTAATTGGTTCCTTATAGGCTTGTAGTTAGGGTGTCTGGGGAGGACTGAACAGTGAACAAAAATCTAGTTTAATTTTGTAACATGTTGATTGATGTTGATGTTTATAATGCATGAAAGACATTGTTTTCCTGTTGATTTGGTCAGGTTTAATAACAGACATGACTATCGAGAACATCACGAAACATTTTCGCGCCTTAGGTAAGAACAGTTTTTCAGTGTCATTTGCAATACAATACAACTAGAATTATATTCGCCTTGGACGAGGATCAAACCCATACTCTCCGCATTACAGACTGACCGGTCTAAGCAGTCAACCACCGTGCCCCAATTGATTATATGTATTCTGAAATTTAGTCTTTTAAATTAACCTTTTGCTGTTTAACTATGGTTTAATATAGCATGTCTCTAGAGATAGCTATAGCTCCAGTAAATTGAGCTGCTTCAACACTATCTGCAGTAGGTCTATAGGAAGACTGGTTTTGCTATGTGCCCACCTTTGAGAAGCTGTTAACCCTTTCCTGCCGGAATTGTTTTGATACCTATCCTGTTAATGGGGTCACCCATGACCCCATCCGGCGGGAAAGAGTTAAGAAGCAAACAGGGATGCTCTTGTGGATTTTAGACTAGTTCTAGTACTGAATTAGCTAGATAGAAATCACATCTTATATGACTGTGTGTATCTATGTTGTCAAGACATTCAAGACGTATAGCATTTCTTTCATATTTTTAACTTCTAATATATTGATATATTATGTGAATATTTGAGATTGATTGTGACTTGAGTGCCACAGTTAGAAACAGGCCAGATCGGATGCATGCAAAACGTTGGAAAGACTGCAAGAATTGAATTGCAATAATCATGTGCAATTTTTGTGCATTAATAAGAGTGTGAACCTTAATAATAGATTGCACCTTATGACATGAATCTATTAAACATGACATACAAAAATTAGGTCGTCGTCCTTCACCATTGTTTGGCATCTTCTAGGAGTATGTCCATAAATATACAGATGATTTAGATGTCGTAGACGGTAAGTTGTAACTTGTTGAATCCAGTCAAGGGTTCAAACTACATTGCATATCTTATTTATTTATTAAGGAGATTTATATATTGCCAATAATTCAAAGAATATGTACAAGCCTCAACCATGTTAAATACAATTAAAGTATAGATTATTTATTAGTTTGCAAACATAAATATTGATCTGCGAACGTGCTTGGTGTGTGCCAAGCCACATATAATGTATTGTTGATTGAACTGGTGCAGATATGAAGAAATTCATGCCTGGACTTCTATTGTATTGTATTGTACTGTATCTGACCATTTATAAAGCGCTTCTCGCAGCAACAGCCTTTCAGAAGTGCTCCCAGTGCGTTCAGCTCCGAGAGAAAAGGCAAGTTTTTAGGCAAGAGAAAGACGAGGATACACTACCAGAGAGGATGGCAGAGCAAACTGATGGGATAAGTGCATTCTATAGGGAGGGACCAATGCAGGCAAATGATCTGGATTGAGCCATGGCGGTCCTGACTTGGGGACAATGAGGTCAAGCCGATCAGAGGACCTAAGAGAATGCTGCGAAATGGCAGAAAGGAGGCAAATTATGAGATCGCACAGATACTTTGAAGCAAGACCCAATTGAGACTTGAGACCCAGGACCCAAAGAAACAGAACAGGTTAACCAAGTCATAGCTGCAAAATTCAGACTCCAGTCCTGAAGAGACCAGACCTACATTAAGTAGCATAACTAAGCGAGATCAACAATGGAAATTGCATCCCTGCCTGCTGCAGCTGATCTAACCAGGCGCTGGTGAGTCCGGGTTGACTTGGTCTGCACATCGAACAACGCACTTCCTCCGCTCTTCTCTTTCATCGCCATTGCGTTGTTTCTGTTACGTGCTTTTTAAAACCCGGGTGCAAGCCCACTGCGAAACCCTCTTTCTTAATCCTGGCTTGGGTGAGGCTCAGGCTATCCTAAGATATCCTGAGGTGGAGTTTTCTACATTAGAAGAAATTGATGAGCAGTTCTTTAAGCTGGCCCTGATGCAGCCATGGGTGTGACTGTGAAGTGTGAGCAACTTTATATATTAGCCGTTGCATATGAGGACGTGTGGAAAATCCTTCCCTCACTGTCTCATCTGCCCACCAATAGTGTACAATCAGTATACTTAACACCAATAGTGTACAATCGGTGTGCTCATCGCCAATAGTGTACAGTCATGTACTCATCACCAATAGTGTACAGTCATGTACTCATCACCAATAGTGTACAATCAGTGTACTCATCACTAATAGTGTGCAATCAGTTAACTCATCACCAATATTGTACAGATGTGTACTCATAACCAATTGTGTACAATCAGTGTACTCAGCACCAATAGTGTACAATCAGTGTACTCATTGTATCTGAATTGACTAGAGGAACTGTGGGCGGAACAGGTAGCTCAAAACAAATAGATATCTCTCCTAGCACCTTTTCATTTGCAGCCTAGAGCACCCTAACCACCGCACACTATCAGACACCTCGCTTTCTACATTAGCTGACTGTTTGAATGCATCATTTTAGACGAACTGCTGAAGAAACAGGACCCCACTTGTGCGACGCACTCTGACTCTGATACTTCAGAGACTCCTCTTGAAGAGCCTGAAGCTGAAGTTATACCAGGTGACAATGGGAAACATGAAAACACATTCTACTTATTACTTTAAATCTTGTAACTGCTCATGTAACTTGTAGATAAAGGAAATAGAGCTATTTACTCCATTTTTTTCAAGCACATGCTGTCTTGATTGAGTTTGTTATGCCTATTTGCTCTATGGAAAGTCAGTTAGCATTCTGTAGACTATATGATTGTTAGCTCAAAGGCGTGTGCTGCCTTTGGACTTTATATCCTGATACTTTTTCGAACCTTAGACCATCTGTCTTATTAGTTTTCCTAAAGTTGTGTCTGCATAAGTTTGTTGTTAAGATTAGTTATCAAGATTGTCCTTTATCATTGCACCGTGGCTAGGGGTTTTTGAGTTAATTTCTTGATAGTGTGTCTTGAAAATTCTGTGCTGCATTCTTTGAACAGGGTTTGTTATGTGGGTTATACACTTATTCTCAGCATTAGCTAGCTATAGGCGTTGCTGACACTTAGCTACTGCTGTCTTGTTTCCATAAAGAGTTTGAACGCCTGCCTGAAAAATCTTTTCAGCCAAACTAGAAAAAGCAGATTATGGCATAATTTGGAGACAACTAGCATTTGAGATGTTTGTCATTTTAGAAGGTTTTGAGGATTCGAGTTTCTTTTATACTGGAATCATCTACCTCGTTTTCTCTTGGTAAGTCTATTCAGATGAAGAAAATTGGATCTGTAATGAAATTATTAAACCTAACAATTCCTTTGTTTGCATAAATGATTGCGCCCCTCAGAGGTGTCTACCCGGTACTAAGAAAGATTAACAAACACCCTTCAAGAGGTGAAGGACAACAGGTTTTATCCATCTGTGAAGAATGCATATCTTGGTGAAACAGTGATTATACAGTTTGGTACTTTTTAAATAAATTGTAAATGCACACTGTTTCCTGTGATAACTGCTTATACTTAGCTCACAAAGAGCAAAGTAAAAAAGTAAGATAAATGAAACTATGTGTAGAGAGCAGCAGAAGATCATGATTTTAAAAAATAAATCAGAAAATATGTGGACTGCAATGTTTACATGACAACAACACAACAAATCCAAAACCATGCAAACTTTCTGTACAGCTTACGTAAGTTGATTAAAAATTGCCAATGCCCTCTAGCGCATCACACGAGGTGTAAAGCAAGTGCATTTGACAATTTGCTGTCTGCAACTCTGCAGCTTTCCAAAAAATGAAGCTTTGTCTAAACAATTTTTGTTTTTTGCTGTTATGTTCTAGAGATATGGATCGATTTTTTATTTTTAAAATCTGCTTTTTTCATTTCGTGGAATGACCTTCAATGTCGAATGACCTTCCCTCTGGAATTCATAACAGGATTCTGATAGGGGAATTCACCTGCATCTTTTCACTGGCTTGACGACAATTTTCTTTTCATGGGTCTGTCACGCTGAGAGCACTTCTGAATAGATCTGCTGTGAGAAGCGCTTTACAAATGTTCATATTGGATTGGATTAGATTAGGTTAGATATAGTAGAATAGACTTATTACTTATCGTCAACATTTTGCAGATATTCGTTTTGTCTTTCAGCAGTATATTTTGTCTTGCGTGCATCATCGGTGTTTTGTTCTACGGATTATGGGGCTCCGTTGACAGAATGAGTTTTCTGTCTGCCAGGCAACTCAACAAGAAGTGAGCATGATTGCTTTCAACTCAGTACTTGATGAATGTTACTGTCCAGAGTAATGTCAGTTAGTAAATGTAGGTTTGCAGCCTTTAGTCACAGAATCAAAGTATTTGAACAAATGGAGCTGCTTCAGCTTCCTGATATCACAACCTAGGAGTTATTATGGCAAAAACCTTGGCTTCACAGATCTTTCTCGCTCTTGCTTCATGCACACTCATTCAATTACTCATGTATATAAATTCTGGAATAAATGGAATGAATATCTGTGACCTTCACATCATCCACTGTATAGTGAAATTCAAAACTCACTCAAAGTTGAAAACACTGCTATCACATATTCCATCCTGATTTCTCCTCTTCCCCTTGCCTCTCTCCCTGCCTGACCCCTTTTGATCTTGACCAGGATTCCCCTCATTTTACACCCATCGATTATATTTTGACTAAGTGCCTGTAAATGAGGTTACTGCTTTTTTGGTTGCTGAAGAATCAAGAGTATAGTATTACGATTATATTGTAAAGTTATGTCAGATAAAGGGTATTGGTAACAGCTGGATGACTTCAGCATGTAGGTTTCGCTGATATTTTTTAATTTAAACTGCAGAGGCAAAGATGAGAGGCATGTCGACAGGGCTTTTTTTAAAGAAATTTGTAGAACTACACAGCCAGGAAGTTTTTCTAGTGCGGTTTTGTCTGGCGAAAATTTCTTGCCATTTCTGAAAATTTACCACGGCTAAGAAATGTCGCAACACAGCGACGAAAAACTGATGACCTTTTGTTTTAGTCATCACCTTCAAAATTGTTTTACTTCACCTTCCTGCTTATTTTTTTTACTATGCATATCCTTCTTCCATGTTAAACAGGCCTCCAATTACCTTTTTCTAATGATTTCTACTACACAAAGTGCACATAACTACTTTTACAACCGCACAAATTCATTTACAACTGCACAGTTTGTGTAGAACTGCACGTTAAAAAAAGCCCTGCGTGTCGATATGCATTTTACGCACTAGCAGTGCGGTCTGCTGGTCTTCTTAATCCTTTACCGGTTCATTTTTAAATTTTAAGCCCGTTTTCAGCGGATATTCTCGGGGCAAACGGGTAAAGGATTAATATGGCATTGAGTATTACTTCACTGTATGATTGCATTTAACGGAGTTGCTTTCTGTCTTGCATTGCAGTTCAAAATTCTGCAGAAGAATACCAGGCAGCCATCCTCATGTTCTCACGTTCGCAGACGATTTGGTGGAGCAGCTGAGCGAGCTGCTTGCTTCTGCCACAAAACTTATTGAAAGTACTACACAGAGCTTAGAGGAACTGACAGAAAAAGAAGCTAAAAACGAACAGCGTCGGCAGCAGCTGGAACAAGAGGAGGAAAAGGAAGGGTTGATGAAGGCGGAAAAGCAAGTGGCCTGATCAAACAATTAAGTGAATCGTTTAGGTCTACAGGAAAGAAATTGACTTCGTCCTGTGGTACATTGAACAGTCCACAAAAATGCTTTGGAAACGACTTCAAATTATATCGGGTTTATATGATCTATATATGCAAATGCACATGAAACTCCTCGCCCTTGTAGCGTGCAGACGCAAAACCTATGCATTTCCACCTAGATGCAACTGCATGCTAGCCAGTGCTGAGATGGCCTGATCCTCATGCGGACACATGCCAGTCATTGCCAGTGCTTAGAAGATGAATTCTGTATGTTACACATTGTTAAGATCGAACTACTTAAATGAGTGTGGAAACAGGATGGTGGTGGCTTACTTAAGAGAATTTTAGAAATATTTCGCTGATTAAACAAACTTGTTTAGGTACATGTACTTGTACTGAACGGTTTGAAAAGAAAATCCTCAGTTAGCTTCTGCCACAAACATTTTGACCTTGTCCAGTGGATCAATGATCAAGCATGCAATATCTCATGATGTGTGACTATATAATGTATGTAATAGGTGGAACATTGATATACCGGTAGTCATTTTGTTGTACAGTGTATAGAGTATACTATTTTATTAATCACTTCTTTTTATCTTTGCACACACCAGCAGTTGGATGATGTCCGTTTACCAATTGGGTCCTTAGAAAGTTGAGTGCTCGTCAACAAATCCAAAGAGCACAACAATTTATGCAGTTATTCGTTGTAATACTAGTAGCTGCAGAACTGATCAAGTTGGTAAAAAATGAGTCATGAAGAAATTGTTTGTATGGCTAGTGTAATAGTAATTATATTTATTGCAATCTTAAACCACTTTTATCATCAGCATTGAAATAATAGAATAATTTTTGCTAAGATGACATCTTGAAATTTTGCCACTACAATGTGTAAACTCAATAAGAAATCGTTATTATTTTTAATTTATTTATTGAAGTATTAAACCACTCTTATCAGCACTGAAATCGTGCAATTTTTTAAGATGGCAGCTTAAAATGCTTCCATTGCAATGTGGAAATTCTAAAATTTTCTCGTTGGCACACCCTCCCCAAACTCCTCCTTCGGCCGCTTGCTCGTCCACCCAGAAACCAGCAGGGCAAGTTATGGCTTAGCCCCCCAAGAACTGAAACCAAACTCCGCCCATGGCCAGCATCAGGGCTGAAAGTGAGCCGGGTCTGTCTGGCTATGCGACCCGGCTAGTTTTTCAAACCACTTTCAGCCCTGGCCAGCATACGCTAACACCATTAGCATAGCCTACCATGTGAATGTCTTGCAGTGTTTAATCTTGACGTCTCAGGGGGAAAGTTCCCCCAGGATTGACATTCCCCACCCCAGAAAAATTGATGAAATGATAATAGTTTTAAGTTGCTGTTTACATCATTATTTTACAAGAAGTATTAAAATTATACCATGATATTATTTACTGTTTATATGATTATATTGGGCTATTATTTACTAATTAGTATATGATACTATCATATTGCAATGAGTAGGCGTATAATTTACTGTATATATTTGTACAAATACTATTTTTGTCCAACTAAAAACAGAGATGACGTCCCTCCAGAAACATTTGACAAAATTATGATAATTTTTAAGTGGCTGATTACATGATTACATGGTCCTGGGCACGACGTTAAACTGCATCCATCCTCTGCCACAGGGATCCAGCAACTTCCCTGTGCCGGTCCTAAGCCCGGATAAAATGAGGAAGGTTTGCCAGATGGGTGGAGATACACTGGCAGTAAAAGACCAAGACCATAGAAATCCGCAAAAAACCATGCACGGCACAAGTGACATAGCGACCCAGATGCTTCAAGGTGTCATGATGTGGAGCTGACATGCACAGGCCGGTCAGTACAGACCAGTGGAGAGAGTCGGGGGGGGAGAGAGAGCTTTGAACACATACGGGCATTGACCCAGGTTGTCCTTCGTGCATCTCTCCCCATATTCTCTTCATCAGACAAGGTGGTCTAGCTGGTTCAAGATGTTAATGGTATGGACCTGCAGACCGGACAGGTTGAAGATGGGCAACATGACGCGAGACAGACTCAAACAGAGAGTGGTGCCGGACACCTACGGGCGTTTAGCCCAAGGATTTCGTCGATGATGGTGATGATTACATGAACTGTTATAATATACCTCGATATAATTTACTGTTTATATGATCATAATATTTTTAATATATTTGATAGTTTATACGATTATAATATTATTATTAACTATTGTAATATATTATATAAATCATACAATCTTGTTACAATGAGTATAACTTACTGAAAATATTTGTACAAGTACTATTTTTGTGCAACTACATGGCTTCTCTCCAGTGCTTTCTTTCAAATTTCAAACTGCCAAATTTAAAATATTTTGCTCTTTGAACACCTAGTAAAACAACATCATTACTGCAAGGCTTCCAGATTTTGATACCATGCAGTACGGTAGTTTATTAGTTCTTGATTGGTTTGTGTACCATTTGTTATGAATTCTGCAGTGTTTCTTGGTCAGCAATTCAGGACCATCTTGGGGAAACAGGGATATGCTGCTTCAATGCTGAAAAGTCAGCTTAAAATAAAATAGTCTAATATTATTATACGCAGGTCCGCATCTTTTCTTCCATCCATTCATCAGAGTGTTTATTTATGCATCCACCCATCAATTGGGATACAGAAGTTCGTGCTAGAGGTTGTGTGCATGTGTGTGCCTGCAGCCCCAAACAACAATAGACCCTAATAGCCTAATATTGCTATTCTTTTGCTGTTTTGCATTTCGCATCAGTAGACCTACCTGTAAATGTATGAAATATTAAGCAACAATATTAGTTTGACCAAGCACATCAGAAACGTTAATTTGCAGCTTCAGCTCAATTTATTGTAGTCCATGGCATATTTGGCAGCAAAATCGTTTATTAGAGCAGAACGATATTTATAACAACGGAAAACGATGAGTAGGGTCACACTGCTATAGTTGACAAAGATTACATCAAAACGATAATACAATGCAATACAACTGTGAGTTGATCAAATACCGTCGCTTGAAAGTTCAGAAAGTGCATATATCAGTGGCGTAGCCAGGAATTTTTCATGGGGGGTTTATGGCCGGAAACCCTGTTTTTTGCTATTTTTTCTTACTTAAATGGAAAAATATCCTTAAGAAATCTTTTTTTCGAAGCCAATGGGGGGATTTTAACCCCCCTTGCCTACGCCACTGGCATATATACTGAATCGTGAAAACATCTGAAAACGAATTAAACGATTTCAGTTTAAGACGAGAGGTCGTCATTTAATAATTATAGAGTAGCCTACACTGTTAAAAAAAATCGTGGAAATTTCCACTAAAGTTGGTGGTCCACAAACAACATCCTAGGGTGGAAATATTTCCACCCTTTAATAAGGGTGGTCCAGTTCCACCCTTGACTTTTGGTGGCAAATTCCATCATGACTGGGAAGTTTCCACCGTATCTGAAAGGTGGAAAATGCCGTCCCTCTTAGGAAATTTCCATCTTTGCCC
Organism: Lumbricus terrestris; assembly: GCA_949752735.1. NCBI lineage: Eukaryota > Metazoa > Annelida > Clitellata > Crassiclitellata > Lumbricidae > Lumbricus > Lumbricus terrestris. Next base: position 32,713,024 of record OX457040.1, read on the forward strand.
AGTGCTGGAAAAAGCCACTTCATCTTTTGGAAATTTACATCTTGGCTCAATCGTGGAGAACACCATTAATTCTTTGGAAACTTCCATCTTTGCTCAATCGTGGAGAAAACCATTAATTCTTTGGAAATTACCATCTTAGCTCAATCGTGGAGAAAAACATTAATTCTTTGGAAATTTCCATCTCTGCTCATTCGTGGAAAAAAACAAAAATACTTTGGAAATTTCCATCTGAGCTCAATCGTGGAGAAAACCATTAATCTTAGGATATTTCCATCTTGGCTCAGTGGTGGAAATAACCAATGATTCTTTGGAAACTTCCACTTTGGCTCAATCGTGGAAATTGCCACTCCTTCTTTAGAAATTTCCACTTTGGATCAAAGGTGGAAAATGCTACTACTTCTTTGGAAACTTCCACGTTGACTCATTATGGAATATGCCACCCCTTCTGTGGAAATTTCCACTTAAGCTCATTATTGGAAATTTCCACTCGTTTGGGTGGTGGTGCTATAAAAAAATATGTCAAGGGATTGCCTAACCTGCACGTCAAGTATGCAAGAGAAATCATATTCACAATATTTAATGACAAAAACGGTCATAGCTGTATAATTTGAAAAGCTCGATATAAAAAATTAGCTGCATACACAAAGGGAAACCAAGCGAAATCCTAGTCCAGAAAATACTGTAAAAAATTTAACTGTTCAAAGGAATTATGCAGCAGTCATCATACAAAACCATCATCTGGCTTAAAACTATTTTTATTCTACATTAATTGATTTTGACATCATACAATTACATCTTATCAGGTACCCAGTGGATAATCCTATAAGACTTACATATTTATATGAATCTTGGTGAATAATTAGATATGATTCTGAAATGGTGCCATGCATCATATCAGTTATCAATGAACAAATAACAAAACTTTTCTGCACAATTATTAACGTATTAATATAAGAAATATTTGTACATCATGTGCAGCACACGTGATTTTTAGAAATTCATCACGTACTATTCCATTAAGTCTTTATTTCAAAATACATGTAGACTAGTGAGGTAATGAAAATTCGATTTTAAACTGTAAAGTCAACTATAAAACTGACATTTGTAGAACGAAGTCAATTCTGACGATCCATATCATTGAAGAATGTAGCATACTGAAAGGCTATGCAAACCAAAACTTTTATACCGTCATTATCATATTGCATAAAACAACAACAAATACAGTCAGAAATCTGGAAACAGGTAGACAAGTTGAAACAGAAGCGTCTTATTATCAGCTCTGAATAATATTCCAACTGAGAGAATGCGCAATCAGAGTGTTGTTTATAGTTCATCCTGCGGAACGTGGCTAATTGTCTGTAACTTTGACGTGAAACTTGAAACAGTTGATGGAGAATTCCAGCCCTGTGATTTGGAGTTTTTTCTCACGTGTTGATAAGTGCTACAGCAGAAACACCATCACAACAAGTCAGTCACGAACATCATAGCTGTAAAATAACCCTCTCGAAAAATCCACCACTTCAAATGTGGCATAGCAGTAATGGTATATATGTAAGAATACCAAGAATACTATAAACTTTAATAGAATTATTAGCTCTATGTAAGAAAGTAGAACGCAGCATCATAATGATGGTAGGTTACAGAATAATTTATAATTTAATTTAATTTTTACAATGCTGATAATGCAATGTAGGGCCTAATGTAATTAGGAATTGCTATAGCACCGAAGAAAAAGAGAGTCATATTTAAAAAAAACAGCCATCCAGAAAGAAGAATCCCAATTAGAGTGGAGGAAAGGAAAAAGAATTCAATAAAGAGGGTCATTGGACCTTATCTAATTGAATTCTGTTCTCACTAAGGAACAAAATCCAATGAAGGGAGGTCCAATGACAGTAGAGAATCGTGTTCGAGCAATTTTGTTCCCAACTCTTGGGATAAGCAAGTAAGAGAACGGAGCGGTTTAAGAGCAGATACAGAAGAAGGAAAAATATATCTCGGAGATGATTTGGTCAAAATCACACAATATCTATCACTCCGACTTTCAAGCACATGGATATCTAACGAATGCCATGCATGGTGGCTAGCTACCCGCGCCTCAGATTCACAGTTTGATGTAACTTTTCGCGCGTTAAAATTTATTTAATAATAATAGCAATAGTAATTATAATAATAATAATAGTAATAATAATAATAATAATAATAATATTATTATTATTAATTCAACGCTGGCACTTTCTGCCTTTCTGGCTTCTGCCGCTAGCACCAGCGAACTGCAGGCTTGCATCCTACCAACAGAGTCAGCTGATACACCATATGTACTTGCGGAATCAGCGCTTAACGCTTGGATCTCCTTGACAGGTGCTGACATTTGAACGATGGTCAATTGAACGGACGACATTGGACTGGCCAAATTTTAACATGACAAAGTAGAACGGGCCTACAATGGAACGGATGAAACTTGACCGGGGTAAAGGATTCAAATTAGCCCCCGGTTTCAGATTACCCCAGGACACTATATTTGCATCAATCATCGCATTTATTGCACTAACAAAATCAGAAAATGATCCCGCTTCTTGTTTTGGTGTAAAGATTTTCATCCGTCATCCCACTTCGTGGTTTATTATAAATATTTGGATCGGAGAAAAATAACAGCCTCGAAGCAATTCTCCATGTAACTTCAGAGGCGATTAGTATTTTAGTTACAGATGAAAATGTTGATAACAAACTACGAAGTGGGATGACGGATGAAAATCTTTACACCAAAACAAGAAGCGGGATGATTTTTCTGATATTTTAGTGCAATAAATGCGATGATTTATACAAATTACAGTTTGCAGGGGGTAATGTTTAGGAGGGGGTAATTTGAAACCTTTACACTGATACATTCTAATGACTGGGCCGACCAATGAACAATTCACACAAGGTGCGGCGGGGTCAACTTTTTGCGTAGGCCCGCTCTGAGCTTTGACTGAATGTTGAGTGCGACGTTGCTTTAGTGAGGCTGAATTGTAGAGAAACAACGTTTTACTTTGCGCCATGGAGTATTTGACATAAGACATAATACATCACAGAGTGCAAGAAAGGAACCTGGTTACCTGAGCTTTATCGATAGTTGCCTAGATGTCAGCAAGCATGAGACGCTGAGAGCAGGGCTGTTTCATTGAATGGAAGGTCCGGAAAACAGATAGCCAAGAGTGCAGAAGGCCTGATTAGTCACGGTAAGAATCTGAAGAGAGAACAGACTCTCAAGAATTTTAGATAGGTCGACAATTTATAAAATAATATCCGATATTTTTGGAAATGATTAGGGTCAAGATTAGTTCAAGCATCTTCCTTTGGCGGTCGGATATCCATGCCTCAGATTCAGTTTGGTGAATGTGCGCATTAAAAATTTATTTGATAATAAAAATAATTATAAGAGCGCTATCAGAGAGGAGCTCTCAGAACAGGCAGGATGCTCATGCATGCTTGTGGTTTGTAAAAAAAGCAGTAGATAGAGTTTATTTGGGGGATGGTTACATGCACTGAGACGAAATGGGAATACTTTGAAAAGACAGAAGATTCAATTGAAAACCTGTATATCCATAGTGCAGGAATATTTTAGTTCTTACATTAATTTTCATTCTAGTTTTTTAACTTCTGTTGACGTGATTTTACTTCCACTTCTACTTCTAGTTCTCAAATAATTTTACTTCTAGTTGTTATTCACTTCTGCTTGAAGCAATTTTACTTCTACTTCTAGTTCACATATATAATTTCACTTCTTCCAGTTAGAGGTTAGACATAATTTTACTAATCCGTGCACTTCTCAGTTTTTCTTGCCCTTGCAATTTGCCAATTTAGCCTATATTCACGATGGTAGACCTATAGCTTTCTGGTTGATAAAACTTTCGGGTAGTGCTTTATTAGAAGCTGCGAATTAGTTTGTGGGGTTTTTATGGGGATTAAACTCCATGCCTGGGACCAATTTTGTCGAATACATGGTTTTCATTGCCAAGAGACGACCATTCTCCTTTTCATAGCCAGCCTCACCAAGACAGAGTATCTCTTGCCAGTAGACCAAGGTTCTTTGACTGCCTCTGTTCAGTATCATGTGCCTGAATTTTGCCTGTCCCTATTCGCTGGCCATTCATAATTATACCTAACTTCTCTGGTCACCCTGCCGGTCGGCCCTGGCTTCCTCAGACGACCGGTGTTATCCCCTCAGCCCTGCATGACTCCAATTTGCATATAAATACAAGGCCGTGCGCTAATGGGTGTTTTGGGTGTTTGAACACCCCCGAAATGGAAAATGTAAAAAATATAATGCATTTACGAGCACATGATGTAAAAACCATGAAATAAAACCATGAAAACACCACCCGAAATGGAAAATTGTAAAAAAAATAGAATTAATTAATTGGTGATATTTTGGGAATATTTCGAAAAAAGGTCATCAGTTTTTTTAAAGAAATTATGGAAAGGTAATGACAACATCAGATATTTATGTGGAAATAGCAGGAGCAGTTTATGATAGAATTATTACATGGAGGCTAGGTAAACCGGAGCATAAAGAGAAATTTAGATGTAAAGAAACATATTTCAAAGTTAGGATAGCAATTGATAGGAAATTATATTTACCATTGAACAAATTCTAAGGTGTTCATGCTGGTTCCAGTATATGGGAGTGCATTGTAATTTAAACACACAACGTCACAATTAACCAAAGACTATCATCAATATTGTTTCCCAACACTGGCACAAAAAAAGAAAAATAACCACCAAAGGCATTTCACTGAGCACTTTGATGGCAAGTCCAACTAACGTAATTTTTAAACATCCAAATTTTAGGCATAAGGGTCTGTACGTGTGAAATCACAGAGGGCCAGTAACTGACCCATCTCGGATTTGGCTATATTTTTGCTTTGTTGAAGTCTGCTACATTTGTACATCGCATTGAAATCTTTAGCGGCCTATCACCAAATATCTGTATTTTGTGGCTGACGGATATGGAGGGATGTGAAGAACTCACGACACGTTTTAACGTGACGACTTTTTGAGGTCAGTATTTCATGAATGGCAGCCCCACATAGTTCCAATATAGGGTGACTTTGTAAACTTTATTATAGAATGCTTACACAGTTTACAGATAAAACCAGAGCATAAGGAGAAACTTAATATATATATATATATATATATATATATATATATATATATATATATATACCTAACAGGCGAAAATGCAGCTTAACTTCAACAAGGGGATCTGGCCAGACCCCATTGTTCGGATGTAGGTCATTCATAAAGAATCATAGGTCAAAGTTAAAATATGAAAAGAAAGGAAATTCTATTTACCATTAAACAAATTTGAAGGTGTTCACTCTGGTTTCAGGATATACGACTACACTGTAACAGAAACACAACGTCACAATTAAACACAGATTATCATCATTATAATAGTTTCCCAACACTGACACAGCATATGAGAATAATGAGAATACCAGAGGCATTTTATAGAGCCCGTTGGATGGCACGTGCGATCTATGCAATTTTGATACTTCGAATTGTAGATACATGTATGCCGAAATAACCATAACCATAAATTTTATTGAAACCCGAGACATCGAAAAAACACAAGTACAGTACATAGGACATGACCCTAAGTAACCTAGGTTCCGCTAGTGGGGCACCTGTAACACGAAGCAAATAGTGGCAGACATAATATTGAATATAGTGTACAATGTACATTAAAATTAATAAATGATAATTATACTAATAAATGGGAAAACTCAGCAGTTACCATTGTCCATCACATGCAACAGGGGTCTAAAAATGCCATTGTGTGACCCTTGTAATGTTCCATGAGCCAAGGTTGTTTAAAAAGATGAATAATAATTAAAATCATAGTAATAACCATAATAATAATAGTCATAGTAGCATAAATTAATCAGAAGACGAATCTGATTTGCAATAAAGGAAACCACGTGGGTACCCACAACAACAACGACAAAAACGACAATAAAAATAATAATCTTAGTAATAATAATAGTTATATTAATTGTAGTAGCAGTAATAATAATGAAAGTAATGATAATAATGATAATAATACTGATAATAACGATAACAATGATAATAACGATAATAATGACCATAATGATAACAACTATAATAATGGTTATAATGATAATGATAGGCCTAATAGTAACAACGATATTAATGATAATAGTGATAATGACGATAATGATAATGATAATAATTTTAAATAATAAATAATAATATTGATGGTAATAGTAATAGTGATAATAATAATTATAATAATAATTATAATAAAAATAATGATCATGATAATGATGTTGATAATAATAATAGTCTAGTTGTCTAGTTGAGTTTAGTTTTTAGCCTGAGGGGTCTTTTTTTTACCTAAAATAAATGTGTTGAAAAAATTATTAATCTTCATACAATTTTAAACTGGCACAAGGTAGACTGGTTACAATTCAAAGTATGACGGATGACAACAAGCTAATAATAATAATAATAAACGATAATGATAATAATAAATAATAATAATAATAAAAAATAATAATAAATGATATAATAAAAAATAATAATAGAACTCATAATAAAACTCATAATAATACTCATAATAATAATCATAATAATAATAGTCATAGTACCTCAAATCGTTCTCAGGAATTGTTGTTAGAATAAAAACGAGTCTGCTTTGCAATAAAGGAAACCACAACAACAGCAACAACAATATCAACGATAACAACGAAAACAAAGACAATAACCGTAATAAAATTAATAAAAGCAGTAAAAATAGTAGTAATAATAGTAGTAGAAGTAATAATGATAATTATGATAATAATACTGACAATAATGACAACAATGATAATAATGATAATAATAACAATGATAATAATAATTATAATATTTATAATAATTATAATAATAATGATAATAATCATAGTGATAATAATAATGATAATGATGATGATGATAATGATAATGATAATTATAAAATTAATAATAATAATAATAATAGTAATAATAATAATAATAAAAATAATAATAATACGCTGACAAGGCTGCAGTGTGGTCTGCCAACATCGATCCACTAAACCGGGCTAGATTAGGCGCGGTGACATCATCCCACGCTGGAGACTGGCTCTCGACTGTTCCCGTGGTCTCATGCGGATTGGGTCTCAGCAACGAGGCCGTGCGAGTCGCGGTTGGTCTCCGTCTGGGACTGGAGCTCTGTGCGCCGCATCAATGCCAGTGCGGTGAAATCACCGATCCCGGAGGCAACCACGGGCTTGTATGCAGACGATCTGCGGGTAGATCTGCACGCCACTTCGCAATGAATGACATCATCTGGAGAGCACTTGTAAAAGCTGAATTCCAAGCTCGAAGGAACCACCGGGCCTGATCCGCACGGATGGCAAGAGACCGGACGGAGCAACATTGGTCCCCTGGGCGAGGGGCAAGTATGTCGCATGGGATGCAACATCCATCCATACTTGTGCTGCCTCCTACCTCAACATTACGGCAGCAATGCCTGTAGGGGCAGCCGAACACGCCGCAAACCGGAAGTGCGCCAAATATTCAACCCTTCCGGCCACCCACGACTTCGTCCCCGTCGCCATCGAATCGATGGGCTCCATCAACCGGACAGGACGCGAATTCTTGATTGAGTTGGGGTGTCGCATGACCGCCGTTTCTGGAGACCTTCGTGAGACTGTGCACTTGTTCCAACGGTTATCTATATGCACTCAAAGATTCAACGCCATAGCATTCAGGGGCACGTTCACAAAACCAACCGGGATCGAGGACGACCAAACATACTAACAATCAATGCATTGTCACTTTAGATTTAGTATGCAATTGTGGGAAAACTATTAACTCACTATGCTAGTGTTTTGCTAGACGTTCGCTGTTCATCAGGCACAGCCAGTTGGCGTTTCACAGTCTGTTTGCTTTGGAAATAAATGATGGTTTTCATAATAATAATAATATAATAATAATAATAATAATAATAATAATAATAATAATAATAATAATAATAATAATAATAATAATAATAATAATGGTAACGGTAATAATAGTGATAATAATTTTTTAAAATAATAATAACAACAATAACAATATTGATAATAATAATTTTTAATAATAATCTTGCTACTGCGACTACTACTACTATTACTGCTGCTGCTGCTGCTGGTATACAGTTACTGCTACTACTACTGCCAATAATAATAATTAATAATAACAATAATAATAATATTTGGTGCCATTTCAGATTCTTTTTATTCTGCTCCTAATTAACATTAAAATCCCTGAGGAATCTTAAATACTTCGTGGCAATTAAAAAACAAAATAAAACAACAAATACAGCAGCATCAAAAAAACAACAATGAAAATAATAATAATAATAATAATAATAATAATAATAATAATAATAATAATAATAATAATAATAATAATCTTCCTCCTTCTTTCCTATTCCTCCTCCTCCTCTTCTTCGACTTCCTCTTTCTCCGACTCTTTCTCGCTTCCCCGTCCTCACATCCACTTATTTTTCTCCTTTTCTTCCTCTTTTCTTTCCTCCTCCTCCTCTTCCCCCTTCTTTTCTATTTCTCCTCTTCCTCTTCTTCCACCTCTTCTTCGACTTCCTCTTTCTCTTTTTCCTCCTCTTCCTCGTCCTCCCCTCCACTTATTCTTCCTCTTTCCTTTCCTCCTCCTCCTCTTCCCCCTTCTTTTCTATTTCTCCTCTTCCTCTTCTTCCACCTCTTCTTCGACTTCCTCTTTCTCTTTTTCCTCCTCTTCCTCGTCCTCCCCTCCACTTATTCTTCGTCTTTTCTTTCCTCCTCCTCCTCTTCCTCCTTCCTTCCAATTCCTCCTCTTCCTCTTCTTCCACCTCTTCTTCGACTTCTTCTTCCTCCTTTTCCTCGTCCTCCCCTCCACTTATTCTCCTCCTCCTCATCTTCCTCTTTCGTTTCCTCCTCCTCCTCTTTCTCCTTCTTTCCTATTCCTCCTGTTCCTCTACTTCCACCTCTTCTTCGACTTCCTCTTCCTCCTTTTCCTCTTATTCTCCTTCTCCTCCTCCTCTTCCTCTTCCTCTTTCTTTCCTATTCCTCCTCTTCCTCTTCTTCCACCTCTTCTTCGACTTCTTTTTTCTTCTCCTCTTCCTCATCCTCCCCTCAGCTTATTCTTCTCCTCCTCTTCCTCTTTCCTTTCCTCCTCCTGCTCTTCCTTTTTCATTTCTATTCCTCCTCTTCCTCTTCTTCCACCTCTTCTTCGACTTCTTCTTCCTCCTTTTCCTCGTCCTCCCCTCCACTTATTCTCCTCCTCCTCATCTTCCTCTTTCGTTTCCTCCTCCTCCTCTTTCTCCTTCTTTCCTATTCCTCCTGTTCTTCTACGTCCACCTCTTCTTCGACTTCCTCTTCCTCCTTTTCCTCTTATTCTCCTTCTCCTCCTCCTCTTCCTCTTTCCGTTCCTCCTCCTCTTCCTCCTTCTTTCCTATTCCTCCTCTTCCTCTTCTTCCACCTCTTCTTCGACTTCTTTTTCCTCCTTTTTCTCGTCCTCCCCCACTTATTCTCCTCCTCTTCCTCTTTCCTTTCCTTCTCCTTCTCTTTCTCCTTCTTTCCTATTCTTCTTCTTCCTCTTCTTCCTCTTCTTCCACCTCTTCTTCGACTTCCTCTTCCTCTTTTTCCTCCTCTTCCTCGTACTCTCCTCCACTTATTCTTCTCCTCCTCTTCCTCTTTCCTTTCCTCCTTTTCCTCTTCCTTTTTCTTTCCTATTCCTCCTCTTCCTCTTCTTCCACCTCTTCTTTGACTTCCTCTTTCTTCTCCTCTTCCTCATCCTCCCCTCAGCTTATTCTTCTCCTCCTCTCCCTCTTTCCTTTCCTCCTCCTGCTCTTCCTTTTTCTTTTCTATTCCTCCTCTTCCTCTTCTTCCAACTCTTCTTCGACTTCTTATTCCTCCTTTCCTCGTCCTCCCCTCCACTTATTCTCCTCTTCCTCTTTCCTTTCCTCCTCCTCTTCCTCTTTCTCTCCTATTCCTCCTCTTCCTCTTCTTTCCTTCCTCTTTCTCCTCTTCCTCCATTCCACCTCCTCTTCCTCCTTTTCCTCATTGTCCTCCTCTTTCTCTTCCTCCTCCTCATCTTCTTTCTCCGTTTCTTTCCTTTCATCTTTTTGTTCCTCATTCTCTTCCTCCTCCTCTTTTCCTTCTTTTCCTTCTCTTCCTCCTCTTCTTCCACCTCCTCTTCTCTCTCCTCCCACTTCCTTTTCCTTCTCCTTCTCGTCCTTCTCGTCTTCCTCCTCTTTATCTCTTTTCCTCCTCCTCCTCCTTCTCCTCCTCGTCTTCTACCTCCTCCTCTTTCTCTCTTTCTCCTTTTCTAACTCCTCTTCCTCCTCCTCCTCCTTCTCGTCCTCCTCCTCCTCTTCCTCTATACTTCCTCTTCCTGTTTCAGTCCTTCTCCTCCCCGTCGTATCTTCCCATCGACAATAAAACTTATAGGCCATTTTAATCATTGTGAACAAAGTGAAAATATATGCGTGGACTGATTGAAGATGCACTGAGCCATGCTGTATCTTACAGATGAAAAGGCACAAACAAAGTTATAAACATATTTGCCTCAAATTGACTTGACAATACATCGGAATTTTAAAGACAACTGTATACCGTACCTTGATTTCTTGTTGTCAACTTTCAGAGTAGTCAGCCGAACGACTCTTGGCAGTATATCGACGACGTGGGTGGTCAGTAGGCCTACAGCTAGTATAGGCCTATCTTTTAATATACGGACTCAAAAATTTGCGTCGCTTTATACGTGTATGGGCTTAATGTTTAAACAGTGAGCACTGACGACTAAGATGACACGGAGTCTGCTGTGAAATCAGATTAGACACACAGCCTCAATATCGGAGCTCTGCTTCGATCAGATGATTAGCCGTAGGATCTTAGGCTAATGATCAGGGCAGTCGGCCAAGCGTTAATTTCAGGAACCCCGTTACAGATGCGCTTCTATACTGGGAAATGAGTTCAGGGCGATAACCCTGTGGTTCAAGCAAGAGATCCACCTAATTAACCCGCTGTGCGGTGAGCCCGCTGCAACAGAGGGTGTGAGTGTCATTAAGAATCCATGGCTTTGATTCAGCTTCCGCCCAAAGACTTTGAATCCATGCGGTGTCTGTAATTTATAACGACGTTATCTGTACCATAAACAACCTACATGTATACATAGGTGTGTGTATGTGTGTGTGTCTGTGCGTGTGTATTTGTGCGCGCGCGCGTGTGTGTGTGTGCGTGTGTGTGTGTGTGTGTGAGAACAGGTGTGTGAATAGGTGTGTGAATGGGTGTGTGTATGTTTGCTTGTGTAGATGCGTGTTTGTGTAGATGTGCGTAGGTGTCTGTGTGTGTGTATACGAGTGTGCGTGTTTGTGTATATATAATATGTGACTGTGTGTGCATGTTTGCGTGCTTATGTGACTTGTCTGTGTATATGAGTGTTTGTGTAGGTTCTGTAATTGTGAGTGTTTGTTTTCTTATCTGTGTGCGTATGTTGTTGAGACGGACACGGAGAAGGACACCGACGCGGAGACGGACGCGGAGACCGAAAAGGACACGGAGACGGAGACAGAGAAGGACAGGGAGACGGAGAAGAATACGGACACGGAGACAGAGAAGGACACGGACACGGAGACAGAGACGGAGACGGAGAAGGACACGGACACGGACACGGAGACGGCGACGGAGAAGAACACGGACACGGAGACAGAGAAGGACACGGACATGGAGACGGATAAGAACACGGACACGGAGACGGATAAGAACACGGACACGGAGACGGAGACGAAGACGGAGAAGGACACGGACACGGAGACGGAGACGGCGACGGATAAGAACACGGAGACGGAGACAGAGAAGGACACGGACATGGAGACGGAGAAGGACACGGAGACAGAGACGGCGACGGAGAAGAACACGGACACGGAGACGGAGACGGAGTCGAAGACGGAGAAGGACACGGAGACGGATAAGAACACGGACACGGAGACGGAGACGAAGACGAAGACGGAGAAGGACACGGACACGGAGACGGATAAGAACACGGACACGGAGACGGAGACGAAGACGGAGAAGGACACGGACACGGACACGGAGACGGAGACGAAGACGGATAAGAACACGGACACGGAGACGGAGACGGAGACGAAGACGGAGAAGGACTCGGACACGGAGACGGATAAGAACACGGACACGGAGACGGAGACGAAGACGGAAAAGGACACGGACACGGACACGGAGATTGCGACGGATAAGAACACGGAGACGGAGACAGAGAAGGACACGGTCATGGAGACGGAGAAGGACACGGAGACAGAGACGGAGACGGAGAAGGACACGGACACGGAGACGGAGACGGCGACGGAGAAGAACACGGACACGCAGACGGAGACGGCGACGGATAAGAACACGGACACGCAGACGGAGACGGAGACGAAGACGGAGAAGGTCACGGACACGGAGACGGAGACGGCGACGGATAAGAACACGGAGACGGAGACAGAGAAGGACACGGAGACGGAGAAGAATACGGACACGGAGACAGAGAAAGACACGGAGATAGAGAAGGACACGGACACGGAGACAGATAAGGACACGGACACGGACACGGAGACAGAGACGGAGACGGAGAAGGACACGGAGACGGAGACGGTGGCGGAGAAGAACACGGACACGGAGACGGAGACGGCGACGGATAAGAACACGGAGACGGATAAGAACACGGACACGGAGACGGAGACGGAGACAGAGAAGGACATGGAGACGGAGAAGGACACGGAGACAGAGACGGAGACGGAGAAGGACACGGAGACGGAGACGGCGACGGCGACGGAGAGGAACACGGACACGGAGACGGAGACGGAGACAGAGAAGGACATGGAGACGGAGAAGGACACGGAGACAGAGACGGAGACGGAGAAGGACACGGACACGGAGACGGAGACGGAGACGAAGACGAAGACGGAGAAGGACACGGAGACGGAGACGGCGACGGATAAGAACACGGAGACGGAGACAGAGAAGGACACGGAGACGGAGAAGAATACGGACACGGAGACAGAGACGGAGACGGAGAAGGCCACGGACACGGAGACGGATAAGAACACGGAGACGGAGACGAAGACGGAGAAGGACACGGACATGGAGACGGAGAAGGACACGGACACGGAGACAGAGACGGAGACGGAGAAGGACATGGACATGGAGACGGAGAAGGACACGGACACGGAGACAGAGACGGAGACGGAGAAGGACACGGACACGGAGACGGATAAGAACACGGAGACGGAGACGGAGACGGAGACGAAGACGGAGAAGGACACGGACACGGAGACAGATAAGGACACGGACACGGAGACAGAGACGGAGACGGAGAAGGACACGGACATGGAGACGGAGAAGGACACGGACACAGAGACGGAGACTGAGAAGGACACGGACACGGAGACAGAGACGGAGACGGAGAAGGACACGGACACGGAGACGGATAAGAACACGGAGACGGAGACGGAGACGAAGACGGAGAAGGACACGGACACGGAGACAGATAAGGACACGGACACGGAGACAGAGACGGAGAAGGACACGGACACGGAGACGGAGACGACGACGGAGAAGAATACGGAGACGGAGACAGAGAAGGACACGGACACGGAGACGGAGAAGGACACGGACACGGAGACGGAGAAGGATACGGACACGGAGACAGATAAGGACACGGACACGGAGACGGAGACGGCGACGAAGAAGAATACGGACACGGAGATGGAGACGAGGACGGAGAAGGACACGGACACGGAGAAGGACACGGACACGGAGAAGGACACGGACACGGAAACTGAGACGGAAACTGAGACGGAGAAGGACACGGACACGGAGAAGGACACGGAGACGGAGACGGAGAAGGACACGGACACGGAGAAGGACACGGAGAGGGAGACGGAGACGGAGAAGGACACGGAAACAGTAAAGGACACGGACACGGAGAAGGACACGGAGACGGAGACGGACACGGAGACGGAGACGGAGAAGGATACGGACACGGAGACGGAGACGGAGACGGAGAAGGATACGGACACGGAGACGGAGACGGTGAAGAACACGGACACGAAGGACACAGACACGGAGACGGAGAAAGACACGGAGATGGAGAGGGACACGGAGATGGGGACGGAGAAAGAAACGGACTCGGAGACGGAGACAGAGACGGAGAAGGACACGGACACGGATATGGAGATGGAGAAGGACACGGACACGGAGACGAAGACGAACAGGAGGATATGGAGTAGGAGGACGAGGAGGAGGAAGAAGAAGAGTTGGATTAAGAGGAAGATGAAGAGGAGGAGTAAATGGGAGCGGGACGGGAGAAGAATGGGAACGGTAGGTGGAGGCAGAGGAGGAGGACGATAGGACAAGGACAAACACATGCGCACATATGTACATGTACATGTGTATGTATGTGTGTATGCATTATGTATGTATGTTTGCATTAATGTATGTATGTATGTATGTATGTATGTATGTATGCATGTATGTATGTATGTATGTATGTATGTATGTATGTATGTATGTATGTATGTATGTATGTATGTATGTATGTATGTATGTATGTATGTATGTATGTATGTATGTATGTATGTATGTATGTATGTATGTATGTATGTATGTATGTATGAATGTATGAATGTATGTATGTATGTATGTATGTTTGCACTATCATACATGTATGTATGTATGTATGTATGTATGTATGTATGTATGTATGTATGTATGTATGTATGTATGTATGTATGTATGTATGTATGTATGTATGTATGTATGTATGTATGTATGTATGTATGTATGTATGTATGTATGTATGTATGTATGTATGTGTTTAGGTGTGTGTAGGTCAATATATTTCAGTAAAGTATTCTAAATTAATACGCTTTGTTGGATATGTGCGTGTAAAATACCACGTTTTATCAGGTTTATCAGAGCGCATCACAGGGCTGGTTGAGATCTCCACTGGAAACCCGGTAAACACCCATGGGTGGGGCTCAAAACACGGGAGGGTGGAGATTTCAACCAGCTCAACACGGATTCTGCTAACAGTGTAAACAAACCAAACTGGTTGGAAATGTAGGCCTTGCGATTTATGAAGTTTTTAAAGTAACATTTAGACACACGAGCGTATGTCGATTGCTGTAGCGCCAGAAATGTATCGACTGATTCTAATTTTTTGTTCAGTTGCTTTCAATTTGATTAAGTTTGTAGACGATAGAGGAAATTGTCGTTCGAGCGTCACTCGTTGCAGTGTTCGTCCAACGAGCAGACCCCTGAAATTAAGCAATGTGAATCGAACTGAAACAATGGACTTGCAGTTGAAACAATAGACAGGTGGCCAACACAATGAACATGCAGTTGGAACAATGGACGGGTGGCCAACACAATGAACATGCAGTTAAAACAATGGACAGGTGACCAACAACGAACATGCAATTAAGACAAAAGACAGGTTGCCAACACAATGAACATGCAGTTAAGACAAAAGACAGGTTGCTAACACAATGAACATGCAGTTAAGACAAAAGACAGCTAGGTTGCCAACACAATGAACACGCAGTTAAAACAATAGACAGGTGGCCAACACAATGAACATGCAGTTGAAACAATAGACAGGTGGCCAACACAATGAACACGCAGTTAAAACAATAGACACGGGGCCAACACAATGAACACGCAGTTAAAACAATAGACAGTGGCCAACTCAATGAACATGCAGTTACAAGCAATAGATGTCATATCCTGCTTTGAGGGTCATATCTTAAATTTTAAGGCCACATTCTAAATTTCAATGTCAACTGAGTCTGATGTCACGACGTTTAGGCTTACCTCCAGTGCAGCAGATTCCTCTTGCCACACAGACCCCTCGATTCTCGTCCGCACACGGCTTGCCTGTCGGCTGGCAAGGCACGGCAATTGAGTTCTCCCGTTGGCAATTCGTCGTCTCGGCGGATCCAATGTAGCAACCGACATCACGACCACAACAGATGTTCTCGGAAATACAGTTGCCCAGTTTACTCGGTCCACAGGGCAGGCACTGAACCGGATCGATAAAACAATAGAAATTATATAGAACAATTAGAAATGTAACCTATGAAGGTAACATCTTATGGTGACATACTGAAGTAACCCATGAAGGTGACCAATACAGGTAACATAAAAGGCAACCATTAAGTTTAACATTAAAGGTTGCCTTACTGGTGACCTATAATGGTAACCTATCAGAGTAACCTATGAAGGTGACCTAAGCAAGTAACCAAAAATGGCGGCCTACCAATTTAAATTTAAATCAAGTACCGGTAACCCATCAGGGTGACTTTATAGGTAGGCTACCGTTAACTCATAAAGACAGCCTCCAAGGGTAACCGTCACGGGCTACCTTTAAAGGTGACCTATTAGGGTACCGGTAATCTGGTGAGATAACCTATGGAAGCATAAAGGTGATTTAAAGGTGATGGAACCACAAAGTTGATTTACACAGGTCACCTATAAAAGTCATCAATGGAGGTCTCCTTTTTCTGTAACCCTATAAGTTACTTATGAAAGTAACCTATACAAAGGTGGCTTGCTTAGGCAAACTATTACAAACTTTGGAGGTTACCTTTATGGGTGACCTATAAATGCAACCATGACGGTTCCAGATGACCAACATCATCATTTTTACTGCCACCGTGGCGTCATTCTGCTTCCTCGTCTTGATTTCCCCTGATTCTGGCCTGGCACCCGGACAAGGGCCAAATATTTTTAGAAGGCAATTTATAATGTAATACCGTTAATATCGATCTACTTCGAAAGAACGTTCCGCATTGTCAATGCTATTCTAGTAGGCTACTGCAATTATTTATGCAGTGCATATCGTAATCGCTAACTCTAAATGTTTGAAGTGCTGCATGCTATAAGCTTAGGCTATAGCTAAGCGCAGTGCACCTGCAGCCCATTAATGAGCGTCGAACTTGTTCTGAATAATAAAATTTAACGTAGGCCTAATACGCTTCCACGCACCGAAAAAATTTCCTCGAGAAAACTGATTAATTTTTTGCCAGAGCTTCTTTCACGACTAAAACGACGGACTTTAATGATCGTTCTGGGGGCAGTGTGTAGCGGGGGCGTCAGTGCCTTAATTGGAGGCGGAGTGTTCCCGGCTCGAATCCACTTCAAGCAGCCGCGTAGGGACCTTGAGCAAGTCCTTCACCCGCAATTGCTCGGACGCTGCATGCTTCGTCGTGGCATTCCTATGCAGTGGTCGCGCTGTAGTCTGGAGCGCCTCTGAGTTGAGAGCTTGAAGGGCCGCTATAACAAATGCGAGAAATAAATAAATAAGTAATTATAAAAGTTAGGGTTTTGGCATGGATGTTTCTGGTTCGCCTGTGAAGCGCATGACCCCCGCGGGTAGCGCTTTATGGATTTTTAACCTAATTAGCCAACGAAGAGAATGATCCAACTGTAGCCTATAAATTATACACTCACGTTGAGGAATGTTTTGAAATCCTCGAAGGGCTTACCTGTCTGACAGGGAGGTTTTCAAACTCCGATCGTTTTCCTCCTCGTGGGCAATCAAACATGAAGCAACCGGAAGCGATCGTAATGGCGCCAACGAAGACGAGACCCGAAACGGAAACACGGCTCCAAGATTCAAACATGGCAGACCTCGTGACAGGACAACGACAACGATAAAAGCAACGATGACCTAGGACAACCAGGTAACAATGACAACCAGGAACAAGACAACTTGCGTACAGTGGACAACGGCAACCCTCGTACAACGACAACCAAAGACAACGAGAAGAGAATTGTTCGTTCTGGCGCCTCGGTCGTACAGAAGGTTCTTTTAAATAAGGAATTTACTTGATGTCAATTACGGACAGAATAATAATATTATTACCCACCACATGACAATGAGTTCTGACAATCGTCGTCTGTGATAAGATCGTTCGACGTTAATTGGGGTCGATACGTTCTACACAGTGGGAGAGCACTTCAAAGCATTGCATAATATTGTGGCGGACCCGGGGGTTCGAACTTGGCACCAGGATGACGTTGCCCCCGGACCGTTCTCTCTCTCTAGTGGTAAGGCAGGGTACGGCTCCTAATAGTCTATTAGGAGACCTGAAGAAGATGAACAACTTTATTACGAAGTAAACTGAAATAATCCTTCAGACAAGTTCAACGCAATGTTTCACTGTTCTGACCGTAACTTTCACTTGTCGAGTTCCGCAGTCTGAAACACCTTACTTCGAACCGCAACCGAGTGTCAAAGTGTCCGCCGCAATACAGTTCTGCAAGTTCTTTCACTATTTTCAGCACACAATGTCCGCTTATCGAATTTACTTCATACCGCAACTAAACGTCAACTGAAGTGTCCTTCGCAATACAGTTCCGCAAGTCGTAGCGACGACAATGTCCTTCAAGATAACTGACTGACTACAGTTCGCCGAGTGACTGAGCGGACGGTGTCTGAGTCCGCTGACCGACGGTGATCGAGGGAGTCCGCTGACTGAGCCGCCGATGTATGACTGACCGGCGACCGACGTGTCGACTGGCTGTACTGACTGGCTTGCGACGTGACTGTTCTTGCGACGTGACTGTTCTTGCGACTCACTGACTGGTCGACGTTCGACTGACAGACGTGACGACTGACGCTTGACTGACCGTCGCTTCACTTACTGACTCCGGCACTGACTGACTGCACTGTCGACTGTTGACTGACCGCACTTCACTTCGCTTACTCTCCGCTCTCCTGTTCTGTCGACTGCCGGCTCCTTATATAGCCGACCAGGCTCGGAGGGAACAGAGGGAACACGCGGGAACATCAGGGAACATAGGGAACATAACGGAACATCAAGGGAACATAACAGAACATAGGGAACATACGGAACACGCGGAACATGAGGGAACATAGGGAACACGAGGGAACATAACGGAACATCAAGGGAACATAACGGAACATAGGGAACGTAAGGAACATACGGAACACGCGGGAACATGAGGGAACATAGGGAACACGAGGGAACATAACGGAACATAGGGAACATAAGGAACATAGGGAACATAAGGAACATAGGGAACATAAGGAACACGAGGGAACATCAAAGGAACATAGGGAACATACGGAACATCAAGGGAACATAACAGAACATCAGGGAACATAACAGAACATAGGGAACATACGGAACATAAGGAACATGACAGAACATCAGGAACATGAGGGAACATAGGGAACATACGGAACACGAGGGAACATAAGGAACATAGGGAACATCGAAGGAACATAAAGGGAACATAGGGAACATAAGGAACATGACAGAACATCAGGGAACATCAAGGGAACATAAGGAACATGACAGAACATCATGGAACATCAAGGGAACATAAGGGAACACGAGGGAACATCAGGAACATGAGGGAACATAGGGAACATCAAAGGAACATAGGGAACATACGGAACATGAGGGAACATAAGGAACATAGGGAACATCGAAGGAACATAAAGGGAACATAGCGAACATAAGGAACATGACGGAACATCAGGGAACATCAAGGGCACATAAGGAACATAAGGAAACGAGGGAACATCAGGAACATATGGAACATAACAGAACATCAAGGAACATGAGGGAACATCAGGGGAACACGAGGGAACATAAGGAACATAGGGAACATCGAAGGAACATAAAGGGAACATAGGGAACATAAGGAACATGACAGAACATCAGGGAACATAAAGGGAACACAGACAACGTACAAGGAAACGTAGAGGAGCAATTTTACAAAAATTAGCACCCGGGCAGGTCCGCTACACCCCTCCATGGCCACCAAAAATACCCAAAGCCCTCTTTGGGAACAATAAAATAATTAAAACCAAGGCAAAACCTCGTCCAAGGCCAATAAATTGCATAAAGTCACCATTGGGGCAAACCCTTAACTATTCTACCCCAGAGGCTCGTAAGTCCACCTTAAGGACAAAAATACCTCCCACAAGGATTAATACATTTTATTAACTCCCCATTTGGGCAAAATCTTAACTACATGTACCTTACTCTACAAGATCCCCAAACACTCTGGCCCCATAGTACTTATATGCGAATATGCGTGCCCTAACACTTTTCTGGTAGGCACTCTGTCCTAAAACTTATGCTGACATCCACTAATAGGGCCTAAAGCCATCCTTTTTCCTATAAGCTATATGTGCCCTAAGCGTCCAGATCGCCTAAAATTAATACGCGCCCTAAAGCATATTTGCTTCGGCATCCACCGCTAAAGACTAAAGCCATATTGTCACCTAGAAATCGTATGCGACCTAAACATCCAGAACGCCTAAAATCATACGTGCCCTAAAACAACCATGGACTATCTCGCAGGCGAAAACAAAAGTCTCAATCTATGTGCACCAAAGCATAAAGCCGTCAAATAAGCTAATGCTACCCGTCAATGCAAATCATCATAGGCAGCCTTCGCTGTCCATGAGCAATAAAAGCAAAGCGGCTATGCTAACTATGCAGACTCCAAAGTTTCCCAAGAAGCCGCTACATTAGGCTACAACAACTCAAAGGGCTACATAGCTACAAAAACAAGAGCGCTCAGAGCGCCTACGCTAGAGTGCACAGAAATAACAGCTTAAGCGTTCGCTAGCTGAGCTTTGCCGTTCAAATCACATTCGCCTGTCCATCCTACAGAGGACCGTAAAAGCAACCAGAGAAGGTACTTCTTACCTAACGCCTTTCTAAGAACAATAGACTGCAATCGCTGTCTAAGTACATTACTACGGCTGCTTAATAACTCTAGCTGTCTACCTAAACCGAGCG
Organism: Lumbricus terrestris; assembly: GCA_949752735.1. Classification (NCBI taxonomy): domain Eukaryota; kingdom Metazoa; phylum Annelida; class Clitellata; order Crassiclitellata; family Lumbricidae; genus Lumbricus; species Lumbricus terrestris. The sequence continues at coordinate 32,733,917 of OX457040.1, forward strand.
GGCCGCTTTACTTCCCTACGCAGAATCTCAAAAACCATCCACTCCTTTTTCTCAGCATGCACAAGGCAGCGACACATTCCGAACTCACTGACTATTCTACGCTAATCCCCTTTAGGCTGTCCAATGTATCCATGGAACAAGTCCTATAGCGCGTGTTATTCCCGCCAGGGTCAAAGGGCATAACCGTCCAGCGAAATTTCCTTTGTCTCACAAAAGTCATTTTATCAGCCTTTCTCAAGTCTAAACGCCCATCATTGCATGTGAAACAGAAGAGATTCAGCTTCCTACACTTATTCATTTGGCAATGCTCAATGCAAAAACCAAAGATACTGGCCAGGACAGCAATAATTACCGCCCATCCGCTACATACAGTCTCTACTACTCCAGTCTCTAACATTTGGTCCAGTGGTCGGTCAATAGCCTCCCTATAATAGTGCTTAGGCTTTCTAGCCTGCTTACTCAGGGGTTGTCTCACTGGTCGAGTATCACCGGTATCTATCTTACGTTCACACACCGTCGTCCTTCCCAGATCTGTCTCTGTCATCGAAAATACGTCCTGGTAACTGGCCAATAGTCCACTTAAATAATCTCTCGCCTCAGAGGGCACCTCCTCAGGAAGATCTCTAATCAAACTGTCCATTACAGGGTTTTCTTCAAGCCCTACCTTTGCATTTACACTTTCTTGGTTTTCCTCGGCCACCTGAACAGTATGTAATCCTCCAATTAACTGATCCTGGTGTAACCGAATGACATTTTCTCCCAAGTTTACTATTCTTACCGGCGCTTCGCTAGTCTTATCTGCTAACAAAACTCGAGCTACATGTACTCCCGGCAAAATCTCCGATGACTCGGTCATCCATGCAGAAGAGGTGACAGCTAAATTTCCATACAATGTCTTTGAAGGAACGTCACATTGCGAACGAGGCGCTATTTCTATTTCCTCAGCAACTACAATTCTTCGACACCAGGTCGACCCATTTCCTTTGACCAATGGAATGCGTTTCCTCCCAATAAAAACAGCACCTACACCAAACCCAATGCGGCATCGGTTTGCGCGTAGCCAATCCATACCCAACATTACCTCACAAACTTGGTCAGATACCAAAAAGTTACTAGATATGGAAAAGTCCCTCCAAAATTTAAGGGGTAACGTAACCTGGCCCAGGACCCTTATATCAGACCCATTGGCGGCACGGAGAGTGCGGGTACTGGGTTGCAATTCTAGCTCCTCTACGTGATCAAAAGGCACTATACTTACCTCCGAGCCTGTATCGACAAGACACGTCCGGGGTCGCCCGTTGATGGTTGACTTGACGTATATGGCGTTGTTTGAGAAGACTCTCGGCTGCTCATGGGCTGTGTGGTTGTTGGCTACCGATTCTTCCGGTTCCAGATCGGCAGTTTCCGTTGTGCGTGATTCTCTTGGACGACCGGTAAAACGACGAGGCTGACGGCAGCGACGAGCAATGTGGCCGACACGACCACAGTTGTAGCATGTGATGTCCGATTCGGAATTCCGCTGGAGGTCGAAGTTTCTCTGTGGAACCGCAGCACGGGGCGGTTCTCGAAGTTCTTCCATACGCCGAAGCATCTTCTCCTCCAGTTCCTGTTGCCACTTCCTTTGAGCCACCATGAAGCTGTCGAGTTGTGCTTGGAGCTGTTCGCCCGCGTCTCCACCTTGCGTTCCTCTGACACGATTCGGCATTCGATGTCGGTCATCGACATCGCCCATGTTCTGATACGCGCTCAATCGAAGAGCCATCCGGTAAGCCTCGTCTATAGTACGCGGCTCTTTTTCTCGAACTTTCAGAGATAGTTCCCGATCACGAATCGCTTCCAAGAATGCGTCTCGCGCTACTATCTCAGTGGTGGCGTTTGATGGAACCGGGTAGGCTAAGACAACCAATCGCCGGATATCGTGCAAAAGGTCACTTAGATTCTCGTTCGATCCCTGGCGACGGTAATACAACTGAGTCCGAAATGTTTCAGCCTGTCCATCAGCACCATACCTTTGACGCAGCCGTTCCACCAATTGTTCGTAGGTGACATCTTCTTGTGCGCCAAAATCCCATAAGAGTTGAACGGCAGATTTGTCTAACGAGCAACGCAAGAAGTCCGCTTTGTCACTGTCCGACCAACGGTTGTATCTGGAGCACACTTCAAACTGGGCGAGAAAGGACTCAAGAGACCCGGTTCCGTCGAATTTACCCGCTTTCATTGGGGTCTTTCTTGATCCAATCAGATGACTCTGATCTACTACGCGTTTCGAGTCCGCAGCGGTGGTTTCCGAAAGCAGCACTTTCTTCCGATCCTTCATCGGTCGGTCCGGAGAATCGAAGTCAACCAACTCAAGAAGTCGGTTAGATTCCACTTCAGATTCACCCAATACGTTTGTTTCTCGTCTGGTTGCGGGTGTCGGAGGCGTCTGTAAAGCAGGAGCGTATAACCGTGAAAACGCAACTGCAGCATCCATTCTTGCAGAATCGAAAATCAAGATCCAACGAAACGGCAGAGTTCAGAAAAACAAATTGAATCGTCCACAGAGTTCAGAATTCAATTCCGACGAAAGTCCAACGAAGAACAGAAACAAATGTACCCCACTTCTGGTACCATTTGTGGCGGACCCGGGGGTTCGAACTTGGCACCAGGATGACGTTGCCCCCGGACCGTTCTCTCTCTCTAGTGGTAAGGCAGGGTACGGCTCCTAATAGTCTATTAGGAGACCTGAAGAAGATGAACAACTTTATTACGAAGTAAACTGAAATAATCCTTCAGACAAGTTCAACGCAATGTTTCACTGTTCTGACCGTAACTTTCACTTGTCGAGTTCCGCAGTCTGAAACACCTTACTTCGAACCGCAACCGAGTGTCAAAGTGTCCGCCGCAATACAGTTCTGCAAGTTCTTTCACTATTTTCAGCACACAATGTCCGCTTATCGAATTTACTTCATACCGCAACTAAACGTCAACTGAAGTGTCCTTCGCAATACAGTTCCGCAAGTCGTAGCGACGACAATGTCCTTCAAGATAACTGACTGACTACAGTTCGCCGAGTGACTGAGCGGACGGTGTCTGAGTCCGCTGACCGACGGTGATCGAGGGAGTCCGCTGACTGAGCCGCCGATGTATGACTGACCGGCGACCGACGTGTCGACTGGCTGTACTGACTGGCTTGCGACGTGACTGTTCTTGCGACGTGACTGTTCTTGCGACTCACTGACTGGTCGACGTTCGACTGACAGACGTGACGACTGACGCTTGACTGACCGTCGCTTCACTTACTGACTCCGGCACTGACTGACTGCACTGTCGACTGTTGACTGACCGCACTTCACTTCGCTTACTCTCCGCTCTCCTGTTCTGTCGACTGCCGGCTCCTTATATAGCCGACCAGGCTCGGAGGGAACAGAGGGAACACGCGGGAACATCAGGGAACATAGGGAACATAACGGAACATCAAGGGAACATAACAGAACATAGGGAACATACGGAACACGCGGAACATGAGGGAACATAGGGAACACGAGGGAACATAACGGAACATCAAGGGAACATAACGGAACATAGGGAACGTAAGGAACATACGGAACACGCGGGAACATGAGGGAACATAGGGAACACGAGGGAACATAACGGAACATAGGGAACATAAGGAACATAGGGAACATAAGGAACATAGGGAACATAAGGAACACGAGGGAACATCAAAGGAACATAGGGAACATACGGAACATCAAGGGAACATAACAGAACATCAGGGAACATAACAGAACATAGGGAACATACGGAACATAAGGAACATGACAGAACATCAGGAACATGAGGGAACATAGGGAACATACGGAACACGAGGGAACATAAGGAACATAGGGAACATCGAAGGAACATAAAGGGAACATAGGGAACATAAGGAACATGACAGAACATCAGGGAACATCAAGGGAACATAAGGAACATGACAGAACATCATGGAACATCAAGGGAACATAAGGGAACACGAGGGAACATCAGGAACATGAGGGAACATAGGGAACATCAAAGGAACATAGGGAACATACGGAACATGAGGGAACATAAGGAACATAGGGAACATCGAAGGAACATAAAGGGAACATAGCGAACATAAGGAACATGACGGAACATCAGGGAACATCAAGGGCACATAAGGAACATAAGGAAACGAGGGAACATCAGGAACATATGGAACATAACAGAACATCAAGGAACATGAGGGAACATCAGGGGAACACGAGGGAACATAAGGAACATAGGGAACATCGAAGGAACATAAAGGGAACATAGGGAACATAAGGAACATGACAGAACATCAGGGAACATAAAGGGAACACAGACAACGTACAAGGAAACGTAGAGGAGCAATTTTACAAAAATTAGCACCCGGGCAGGTCCGCTACAATATAATACTGGGCTACATGATAACTTGATAAGTAGGCCTACATACGCATGTATAGTTGTATACATGTATACATGTATACATGTATACATGTATGCATGCATACATGTACGTATGTTACGGAATGTACAATGTTGTAGGCCTACATAGCCTACCAGGATTTGCTCTATGTATGATTATATAATAGGGCTTACAGTGTGGCTGGACGGTCATGGACGGCGTCCATGCACTTCGCTTAAAACCTGAACACCGTCCTCCATTTATTTCGCCAGCATAGACTGGAAAGCTAAGGAGCTTTCAGGAATTTGTTTATACACTTTAAGTAGCCTACTGATGTGATCTCCCATTGTTATAGTTTACTTTAAAATAAACTATAGCCTAACTGTAGAAAGATGACAAGACGCGTATAGGCAAGGTCGTAGCTAGGGGGTGCTTTGGGTGTTTGAACAACCCTCGAAATGGAAAATTTTAAAAATAATAGAATGCATTTACTATAGCACATGATGTAAAAACCATGAAATAAAACCATGAAAACATCCGCCGAAATGAAAAATGTGAAAAAAATAGAACGAACTGGTGACATTTTCTGAAAAAATAGAACGAACTGGTGACATTTGTGAAGATTCGGCCGTGCGACTAAAAATGTCATCAGTTTTTTCGGACCGGAAACTGAAGAAACACCCTCGAAATCAAATCCTAGCTACGGCCTTGCGTAGGCCTATAGGCCTTCACATCTATAATATAATTTATAACTAAAGATGTAGGCTAGCAATAAGACTGTTCTTGAACAAATTTGAATTCAACAAAACAGGGAATGAAAGGAAAAAATCGAGCGCATTTCCCCCTAAATACTGCAAGGGGCAGAATCCCCTCGACCCGATTGAATCGACGTCCGTATTGAGCAGTTGGCGTGTAGGGGAATTGCGCTAATGGACCTGAGATTAGTCGGTAATTGCACGGTAAACGCCACATTACTTGACAATTATTGTTAACAGATGTCATTGCGCACCTGCAGAAAGACCCTACCGTATTCGGTGCCAATGTCAAAAGCTGTTCAATTACGTAGGCTACAGATTAGAAGGCAGTATTAATTTCAAATCAATAACAGTCGTTCGATACAAAAATACAATCACTGGCATAAGTCATGCAGGCAATGGACCGAGTGGAGAACTGTGAGGCACCAGTCTGGACCTGTGCTGCCACCTTGAAGTTTGAACCTTGCTTACTATAGGCCTATACCCGGTATTGAACCAGCCATATTATGAACCCAGCCTATGGCCCATAACATAGGCGTAGGGGACATTTCGGCAGTGGGGGGGCAAAAATTTTACTTCTGCCCGAAAAATTAAACTCGGAATAATTGACGTCGTGCACACATAGCCATCTCTGTCCTTGCAACCACCCCCGGGGACAAGGGGCAAATACACCGGGGCCCGGCCATATTATAGGGACCAGGCTGGGTAATTTTAGGCATAGGCCTATATGCAAATTTATTATGTAGCCTATGAATATATTCCTGACGCTTAACCAGTTCAAACTTCACACGAGCAACTTATTAAATTCATAATTGTAGATTGTTTAGTATTGTACCTAATCATCTACAAAGCGACTGTAGTAGGGTGAACCATTCAGAGGCGCTCCTAGTGGGCAAAACCGCGCTCGAAGAGGCAGGTTTTAAGATGAGAGAATGAAGAAGAGAGACTATCAGAGTAGGTGTAGGCCTATAGAGCAAACGCAAGGAGAAAGCTAATTTCAAAGAGAATGACCAATTGAGGCAAATGATCAAGACTGAGCCATAGCAGTTCTAGAAGGAGGAAGCAAGAGTCAAGTCTGTTGGATGAGCGAAGTCGGAGGAAGCTGAGTGTGGCCTTAGTATAACGTCGGTGACGCCGGTCAGATATTTGGGGCAAAACCCCGCTGAGCCTTGAAGATCAGAGTGAGAAATTTCGTAATCGTAATCTCCTAATTTCTAAAGCACCACTCGAAAGCCAAGCGCGGGGCACCCTCTTATTCACGAGCGCTATAGCAATTTAGATTGTATGTGAGCACGGAGAGGAAGCCAATGGGTGGAGACAGAACAGCGAAAGATCCTGAGACACCTTAAATGAAAATAAGAGGAACGTGTGCTTTTGGAAATGTGCTCAGTTAAGGTATTATCCTTCCCGTAATATAAGTGAGCTATCAAGTGCAACACCCTGATCCCGCACACTTGACAAGAAGTAAAAGATTTTAAATTTTCTGAGAGCAGACCAAGATCTGCAAGTTCAATGTTAATAATCGGCGGTGGTATTAATCGCAAGATTATCGTGTCTATTTTGCCTCATGACCGGTAGAAATTTCGATGTCATTCAGGCAGTGAATTCCGTGTTCTGTTGCACCTTGCTTGCATGCTGTGAATTTCCCCAAATGCCACGAATAGTCGCAATTTTCGGTCAAATTTGGCTCTTGAAGTTGCTGCAACTCTAGCCATTATTTACCGTGAATTCGGAACTTTTTCGGGAATTTCTGCTATCCATAGTTAGTTGTTGTGAGCTAATATCTAACTCGATTCGGGCAAGATTTTCGGGCAAATTTTGGCTCTTCAATTTGTTTCTATTCTCGCCATTATTTACAAAATGCTACCGTGAATTCAGAATTTTTCGGGAATTTCTGCTAGCCATGGTTGTTGTGAGCTAATATCTAAATCGATTCGGGCAAGATGGAACTGGGAGATAATGTGGAGTACTAATGAACGTTGAACTTCAAGAAGTTTGGTTAATATTTTCCAGGGTCTACTTGCCCGAAAAAACAGACTTGCCCGAAATTTGGGGGGGCATTTGCCCCCCCTGGACCCCCGTCTCCTACGCCTATGGCCCATAATATTATGACAGCATGTGTTCAATTTTGTTACCATGGAAAATGTTGGAATGGACATGCAAGTAGGTCTAATATTGGATGGTTGTTGGAATTTATTACGCTGTGCGTTACGGTGTAAAAGTAGGCCTAACCCTAAATTATGCGGTAATTATAGGCCTATTTGATGATGATGATGATGATGATGACGATGACGAGGACGATGACGATGATGATGATGATGATGGTGCTCTGCCCGAAGGCAAGTTCATTGGCTTTGACGCCCCTGGGGATGAGATGAGTGAGGTGGTTTCCCGTTGCCTTCCCCACAGACAATGATGGGTAAGCAACTTGCCCAAGGTCGCTCCGCAGGAGCTTGCGCCCCTGCGTCCCACACGTGCTAGCCCGAGATATCTAAATCTCTGAATGTCAACTTCCAGCCCGGGGCTTGAACCGCAGTCCGTTGCAACCAACAGACGAATGCAGCTGTCGCAGCTATTTAGGCTAGGCCTATTGAGAGCGTTCTCTGCAACACTACTTCGTATGAGAAGGCAACCTTTCTTATTGTCTATCGTTTAATTTAGTTTAATTTTCTAGCGCGTGTTTCAAAATATCTCATCCTTGGACATACATGTAGTGTTGGCAGATGGAGAGCTTTTATGCCTCATATCGTTCAGACATTATTAATCTTTGGTTTCTCGTATATACCCATCAGAGATTTATCTTTGTTTTTTGTTAACCATGAGACGCCTAACTTCGTTTCCTTAAACCCTCATAAATATATTTATCATGTTCCGCAGAAGATATTATTTCCTTTTAGTTCTACTTGCTCATTAGATATTTAGGCTTAGGGGGAGAGTTGCCATGAATGGACCACCTAAGGCAAATTTAGGTGTGCTGCATAAATGCTACTAAATTTCTAAAAGGAAAGCACGCCATATGCTTGGTTGATTGTTCATCTATGTTATTAATAAGCAAAAGACAAAAAATATTCGTGGATTTATGAGAAATAAATATACAAATAGGTACCCCTAAAAAGTCCAATCAAGGCAACCTGTTTCCTTGAATGGACCGCATGGTGTCCTTGATTGGACCATTTGCCCTGAATGGGACACAATATTTTAAAGACTTTTTAACAGGTAATTTCACCCAAAAAGCAAGGGAAACGCTTCAAAACTCTTAGTGTCTAACCATACAGTTAAAAATATATCAGTGCACAATTGCAGTAGCTGAAATCAACTGAATATATGACTGGCATAACCTCTGCCTGCAGACCAATTAGGAGTACTTTGCCATAATAACCAGTGCAGGTCTACATATAGACTATATAGGCCTCTATATAGTGAAATAATATGGCCTAGCTAATACTGGGAATAAATGATTGTGAAGTATTAGGCCTACATTAGTACTCAGTTAAATCTATTTGAATATATCTAATACAAGAAGAATTGCGCGCAGTTCGCACAGAGGAACATTATCTTAATCTATAATAGCAGTGTATTGCTTCAGAGCAACTGTTATGAAACTATTAAGCCTACAACCGACATTAATTTTTATTGCATATTTTGAAATTATTCGTTCTATGCTTGTCAGATGCATCGCCAAATCCCATGCCACACTGTCGACTGTTGTTCCATAAAACTTATACCAAAAGAGGGTATTGTAATTGGTTAAAGAATCACAACAGGACATTGCAAGTACCGGTATCCATAAATGGACCGTACCCAATAGCATTGCAAGTACTGGTGTCCTTAAATGGACCGCACCAAAATTATCGGTCCAATTAAGGAGACTTAATGTGGTCCATTTCAGGCAACACGGACTACTTCTACTCACACTGTCATAGTTTAACAGGTGTCAGTCTCAGCGCTAAATCGAGTATTGTTGCTTAAACATGAAATCTGGCTATGATTAAAACAAACGTGACTGCAATTTTGAAAGCTTGCCTAAATTGCCTACACTCATTGTCAGGTAGAACAAAAATTAGATCAAAACTACGTGAAATATAGTTTTTACCGCAACTAAATAAATGTTTAGAATTCCGTAAAACTGATTGCGGCGGTACAATCAATATTCAATCGCGCACGAATACAACATTTGAAAACGAAGCAAAAAATGCGCCTAGGGTGTTAAATGGCTGCGGTCCAATTAAGGCAACGGTCCATTCAAGGCAACTCTCCCATATACCCATGGCTCCTGTTGCTCGTCAGACGTTTAAGTTTGGCGACTTCTACTCCTTATGGGCTATAGGGGAAAGTACCACAAGATGGGACGGTTCCTAAGATTCTTAGCTATAGGCTTTCGTCTTAGGATTTCATTTTGCAAAAATTCGAACTATTATGCGCTACGGTGGATGAGAAATTTAACCACTGCGTGAGCTTTCAAACTGAAAGGATGAAAGGAAGAATAAATCAAACAAGCCGTTGGTCTAGCGCTCAGCAGATTCTGTTTATTCAGAGCAGTGCAAATAGTTTAAAACTAATGACAAAATTAATGCTTTGTATGTGATTTTCCGACTGGATAGATGGAAACGTACCGTATAGGCCTACCGTATAATAACAATAGGCCTACGGTAACATAATTATATAAAACAACAATGCATTCACGTAATAAGTTCTTAATGGTATTTTAAGCAAGAATGACTGAAAGCTGTGAAAGAATCTATTCACTGCTAATACCCTTGTGATTTCAGTTGGTGCCATAAAACTTTCCATCAAACTGCCGCAGAATCCTTGGGCAGAATCCCCGTTGAAAATCACTGGCCTAGTGTGATTGCATGCAAGATCGCTGGAGGCAGAACTGTAGATTAGATCTAAGTGGATGTAGCTGAAATAGAAGACAGTCACCAATACCTTTGTTTGTATGTGCTTTTGTTACAGCGCCCCTTCAAGCTAGCAACTCAGAGGCGCTCCCAACTGCAGCGCTGATACTGCATCGGAGTTTCACGCCGAAGCGCTGAGCAATTGCGAGTGAAGGACTTGCCCCAGGTCCCTACGCGGCGACAGCTTTTAAAGAATGTTATAACTCCATCAGTGGCGTAGGCAAGGGCGGTTTCGGGGGTTAACCCCCCCCATTGGCTCCGGGAAAAAGGGTTTTTTAAGGTTATTTTTCCATTTAAGTAAGAAAAAATAGCAAAAAACAGGGTTTCCGGCCATAACCCCCCCCCCATCAAACATTCCTGGCTACGCCACTGAACTCCATGCACGACCCTTTCCTTCCTGTCCCATCCTCCACGGTAAATCTTTTCAAATCGGACGACGATCACGACATTGATTAATTATCAGTTCTGACCGAACAGAGTGACAGAAGGGTTACTTTGACTGCACAAATCCATTTAGAACTGCACATTTATTTTGTGCACAACTGCAAACCAAAAAACCCATAATTTTATGAGGATCACTGGTGATTCGACGAGTAGAGATACGTCGATTAGACCGGTCAGTCGAGCTGCCTAGACATAGGCCTAGTTTGGCCTAGGCCCTAATAGGTAAAAACTGGGGTCCTATGCTAGCACATGAGACTATTATACAGGGTGGTCCAGCATAAATGAACCAACTTTCAATGCATATAACTCCGTCAATTTTTGGAATTTGTTTATACCTTATGCGTCAAATTAAAGATATTTCACTCCAATATATGCACTGAAAAAATGGAACTGGTACAAGTTAAGGTTTCAGTTATATGCTCGGAACAGCGCTAGTTACCATATTTTGTTGTCATTTGTGACGAAATCTGGCGCCATTGACAGACGATGATCGCGTTTTGATCTTAATTTTCCGAACATTAGCAGCAGATTGGTTTTGTGCCAATAAACTAACACTTAATCTTACTAAAACGAACTAAATCCTATTTAGGTCTCATAGGAAACCCTGTCCCTCCCAGCTGCCTTTACTAAGTATTAATGGATCTCATCTCTCTAGGGTAGAATCCACAAAATTCCTGGGAGTATATGTAGATCAGCATTTAACATGGGTAGATCATATAAAATGCATTTCCTCAAAAATTGCTAAAAATACTGGGATAATAGCACGTACTGCTTACCTCTTACCTCCTTCTATCCGTGTAAAATTATATTATTCGCTTGTGTATCCATATTTAGCATACTGTAATCTAATATGGGCATCTACCTACACTACTAGACTGCATAGACTGATAACACTCCAAAAAAGGGTGATTCGCAAAGTGGCTGGTACTGCATATTTATCGCATGCTACCCCATTATTTTGTGATTTTAACATATTAAAATTTGAGCAGATTAAACTCTATCAATCAGGAGAATTTATGTACCGCTTTGACCACGGTTTGCTCCCTCCTGTTTTCAAGGGATTCTTTATTCTTGGTTCACAGATCCATTCTCATTCAACTAGAAACTCGTCGAACTACATAAGTATCTTTGCTCGCACTAATTCCCGTCTATTCTCTATTAGAGCCACTGGTCCCTCAATCTGGAATAAAATCCCTCTAGAAGTCAGGCAATCTCCATCATTATCATTATTTAAGAAAAAGTTTCGCTCTCACCTAGTTGGTAATAGCAACAATGTATTATGAAGTATCATAATGATGGTCTGTTTAAGCCACTCGCGCATACTTGTTTTGCATTTACTAATCTTTACTCTTTCTTATCTAGTTAAGAGTTTACTTTTTTCTCTTGTTTAGTTAATATATCTGAAGTATAGTTGTAATCATTGTAATAATTCACCTCTTAGTTAATAGCAATTGTCGGCCGTCCCATCTTTTTGTTTCACAAGTATGTAGGTGTCCCTATTAGCGGGGTCAGTGATCCCTTCAGGGCCCATCCTTGTGGCCATTCCCAATTGAATATGTTACATGTAATTTTTTGTTTGACTGTAATAAGTGATTGGTTACAGAATAAAATGATTTGATTTGATTTGATTTGAACTGATAAGGGATATAATTCGGTTGAAATGATTAGCGAATTTTCTAGCAGAGGTTAGAATAAACAATACCTTGAATGATCTGATACGGAAAATTGATAAAAACAGGACTCTCTAATCGTAAACCATGGGAATTACGGCGCGCATATCCGCTAACATTGCTCTTGTGTCCGAGTAAATTGGCCGTCAAGACAATGACCCGGATAGGCTCTACAGGCAAATCTCCCCAGGTCATTCAGCGCGAAACAGGTAGTCCTAGAAACACCGTACAACATATTCTAAAAGATGATCTTAAGTTATTTGTCGACGTGATGTCCAACAGCACTCCAACACTGACGCAAAGAAACGACTAGCGAAACAGCTGGTGTGCAGCCAGCCGTTTCTTTGCGTCTAAAGCAGCGCGCACGGCTGTTGATAAAATTGAAAGAATGTTGTTTTGCGACGAGAAGATATTCATGGTAGATACTTCTAAAAACACCCAAAATGATCGTGTTTATGCACGGGTTAGCGAAAAACGATTTGTGAATATCCCGGCGAAACGGCACCTTATTACGTCACAAATGACAACAAAAATATGGTAGCTCGCGCTGTTCCGAGCATATAATTAAAATCGAAACCTGTACTTGCTCCATTTTTTCAGTACATATACTTGAGTGAAATATCTTTAATTTGACGCATAAAGTATAAATAAATTCCAAAATTGGCGGAGTTATATGCAATGTTGGTTTATTTTTGCTGGACCACCCTGTAGTTATTAATTACCTGGTATACAGTCTGAAAGTGAGCTCTGCAGGTTTCGGACGATTGTCAACTGTAACTTAGAGGAGAAGTCCACTGATGATGAGAGTGCGCAGGTGGTAGGCTAGGCCTAATTAAATAGTAAAAATAGTACTAAAAGTCTTTTTGAAAATATATAAAAAGAAATTGTTTGATTCAAATTAAATGGAAAGCTTCGGTTTAATTTGTCCCCTCCCCTAAGTCTTAGCCCATGCATGTTCCTACCTCTCGCTGCATGTCCTTTCAAGTTCAACTATATGACAGCACTTAATTTTATCTGGTGGGACCGTGGGACCCTTACTCAAAATTAATATGGAACTCATTAAATGTGAAGGAGTCTGCTGGTCGTCACCCTGTGAGGCACACGTGGCCTCACTCAAGGCGCTGGCTGTAAATGATGCGGTTTATAGTCAGTTGACGGAGGTGACGGTGACGGAGGTTGGATGTAAGTGGAGGAAAATGCACGTAGATTACGGCAACTAGGTCACCGACCGTTGACGATGGTAGCAAGGCAGAACTCCGCCACTGGTTGCACTCTGTCAGTGCCAGTCCCAAGCCTGGATAAAAGAGGAGGGCGACGCTAATCATCTTTGTTATGGCAGTGCCGTTAAACAGTAACAAGTCAGCTGGTAGCAATTGAAGGTCGTAGCCAGGATTTTGTATCGAGGTGGGTGTTTACTCAACCTTGAGCAAGTTCAAAAATATAATGCAATAATAATATTCTTGTAGCCTATATATTGTTGATTTGTTGTGATCAATAAATTTGATTTGATTTGATTTGGAAGACAATGGCTATAGATTCGCTCTCATCAACAAAGCAGAGAATTATATGTTCGTTATTTTTTATGTTGTTATTATTATGCTTATTATGTTTAACATGTTACAATTTTCAGACGAAATAAAGAAAACATTTTCGAATAAACGAGGACCAATTATTGTAAAACATGTTTGAGTAATGCCTGATTGTGTATACGCAGGACGACCCTGTTGGCGAAGTTATTCCTTTGAGTTTACATGATGTCATTTGATTGACATGCCTGCAGTTGTTTTATTGATGAGTGTGAACTCTTTGATGAGCAATAGGTGATTGATTGCAAGCGTGTTCTGTTTATTATGTTTATTATGTTTATTAAGTTTATTAGGTTTATTATGTTTATTATGTTTATTATGTTTTTTATGTTTACTATGTTTATTATAGGCCCTAACACAATGCAGCTAATAATTACGAACAAAAGCATTGACTTGAAGCCTGTCTAATTGTCGATACCAGCTAATAAATTATGTGGACAAAAAAACATTCAAAAACAAAAACCATTTTCCTTTTAGTAGGCCTATATACATACACACGCATTAACACAGGCTTCATGACAATTCAATACATGAAAATTTTGCAAAGAGACAAGTTGTATAAAGAGCCATAGGCAGTTTACTGATGGCGGTGCCTTTTGCGAACAACGGGATTCGGTACAGGCTATGTGTGGCCTCTATTACAAAGCTACAGGCCTACATGTATACCACATTGCGGATATTGCAACTGGTCGAAGATCTGTGGGACGAGGTGGTGTAGTGGTGGATTGGTGCCTTGAAGCCGGAGGGTTCCAGGGTTCGAATCCACCTCAAGTCGCCGCGTAGGGACCTTGGGCAAGTCCTTCACTCGCAATTGTTCAGCGCTTCGGCGTGAAACTCCGATGCAGTGTCCGCTCTGCAATCGGGAGCGCCTCTGAGTAGAGTGCTTGAAGGGGCGCTATAACAAGTGCACATGCAAACAAACAAACAATCTTCATGCATTGTGTTTCTTTTGCCCGCTCTCTTGGAATTAGTCCCCCAAACAGCGGATAAATTGTTTCCAAGTAACAGAAGAGTCAATTTAAAGTCTAAGCAATCCTCTGCTGAAGATCTTTCTATTATATGCAGGATACAGATGAACGCTTATATACGAACGGTGGTCAACAATCATTATGAAATTATCTCACACCTACGCAGATGTGGCCGCAGCCTTTCAGAATTGTAACTGTGCTGTATCCTGTATTTAGGCCATGGCATAGGCTAAGTGAATTATTGTATCTCTTCAATAGCATCTTGTTGTCAATAAAGTGAAGCATATTAAGTTTTTTGCAAATTTCTGTTGCCTACATCTTATTTCATTAAAGCAACTTAAGGGATTATTAGGTTTAATGTTGCGTTACTTTGCACTTAACTAAATCGGAAAAGAAGCTGAATTGTCGCAAAGTCTTTTGCCGAATTGTTGCGTCACCCGCCGACGTTTAAGTCCTACATCTTAGCATTACATTTCATGCATACATGTACATTGCTAAGTGGATATAACAAATTCCCTGCAGTCAGTTCGGTCATCACCTTTATCGCCTTCAGTCATCGGCGTTTCCTCCCTTGCCATGTCCCTCCCACTCTCCATCCTTTCCTGCCTCCCTCCCTTCACCTACCCTCCCAAATTCTGTCCTCTCTATAGCACCTTTTGCAGTATAGACAAAAAGCCAAACTTTTCATGCTAGTCTTTCTGCATGAGCTCGTGCACATCCAACGACCAATGTTACCAACAATATACACTGTACCATCTTGTCGTCTTCCAGACTTATTGCCCCCGCCCCCGCCCCCGCCCCCTCCCCCGGTTTCTGACCTGTCACCCAACTTGACGAAACAGCTGGGTTTGATACAATCGCCGCGAGATAGTTTTGGTCTCCGTGGTCGAGTTTTGGTGTGACGCTGACAAGATTATAAGGTTTTTCAAGGGCGCTGCAGTGCAGATGCTGACCTAGTAAAAGCAGTTCTATGACCCACGCATCACTAGTCTACAAGCTGTATAGAGAAACAGTCGCCCGTGCCTGAAATTCCTCAAAGCAGAACGATCGGCTAATTTGGCGCATCCTTCAGTGCAGTGCTCGGCGGACCCACTGCCTCCCCTCCCTCGCCGTCCAAGCACGGACTCGGACGGTGGCAACAACGTAGCTGGGACCTGGCTCCCTGTCGAAACGCCTTCAGGATAACGAAGCAGAGGACCGGATGTATGCTGAGAGTGAGACCGTGTACGAGCTCAACAATCGGTGGATAACCCTTGATGCCGCGGCCGAAGGTACGTGCGGCGATCACCATGAACTGCGACAGTAGAATCAAGGACGATATGGTGATGGCCATCTTTCGCATCTGTTTATCGGCCGCTGTCTCCTCGGTCTGCACATACCCGGGTCTGCTGTTGCTGCTGCTGTTGCTGTTGCCTTTCTTTGATGTGCAGACGGGGAGCAGTAGAATGACATTCAGGGCGATGAACGGCAAAGCGAACATGAGGATCGTCTCGACAAGCCGAGACACAACACTCGCTACGTATGGGCTGCCCGTGCAGAATGACCCCTCTGCCACGTCAAATACCACCAGGTAAGGCAACCCGAGCAGCAGCAGGGTCCCGATTACGATTCCAACGACGACTTTACTTGCGTACAGCGTACAGTACTTAGCGGCAAATGCCGGACAACATCTTTCGCTGCGTGTGAAACCTGCGCGTAGGTAGCAGGTGAGCAGGAGAGCAATGGAAGGCCATCCGGAAGCGAAGAAGATGCTCCTTAGAAAGTGCCACAGTTTGCACGTGACGCGGCTTCTATCCAGCAGATAGTAGCTGCTTGGTACGCAGAAGGAGCTAGTGGTGAACAGAAGAACGCCGACGTTTGTGATGAAGATGGCTGCCAGGTAGAGGTATCCCTCGTGTTTCAGCCACAGACGACATCTGGCGAGAATGACGAAGGCCAGAATGTTCAAGAGGACGCCGCTGAATATCGTGATCGGAAGAGCAGTGCTCATCAAATAAAACATCCAATCTTTCTTGCGATCCTCGAGCGTGTTCCAAGTCACTCTGCGATTGTCTGCGATCGTTGTTTCCTCCACGTCTGCCATGGCACTCGGGCAAGTTCACACAAGAGCGATCGGAAAGTTAAAAGCGCTGCAGCGTAAGCAGTTTGCATGTAAACGTTGAGAAGGGTTGCATCAGAACTTGGATCGGCTGTTGGTGGGAACTTGCTTAAATAGGTTTAAAGGCCAACAGAGGAAGCCGTTTGTTCCGCAGTCGCAAGGCAACCATACACCGATGTGATGACGAGGCATGGCGGTTGTTGCTGTGGTCTAGGATCGGGTCGGTGTGCGGTGCCTGTTTCCTTAATCGGCCAATTGAATGGGCTGCAGCGTATATACTAAGCATTGACGGCCGGTCTGTGTACGGTTGGCTGATAATGAGACTGCAGCGTCCGTTCAGCGTCCGTGCAGCGTCCCTGCTGCATACATGTATAAGCTTATCTAAAGACCAATGTGACTAATGCAGAATTCAGAATTGCAATTCTGAATTCTAATTCTGAATTCTAATTCTGAATCTAAATTCTATTTCTGAATCTGAATTCTATTTCTGAATCCTAATACTCGAGATATATTATTCCATTTGCAAAACTTTGGCTGCCATCGATTTAAAGATTATAGGCATTAGCTGTTTAGAGCAAGGCGTCTGGCCTGCTGAGTGTTGATTTTGGAAAGTTCATGGGCGGAGTTTATCAGGGGCTAGGGGGGCTAAGCCCCCAAGAAGCCCCATAGTCATGTTTTTGACCGTGTAAATGGTCTATTTTTTCGGGCTTATCCCCACCAAGCACCTCCAACTGATGACTAAAAAAGGTCATCAACTTTTTCGGTCGGGAAATACATAGTCATTTCCATGAGATTTGAACTTGACGACTAAAAAAGTCATCAACTTTTTCCTCCAAAACGGAAACCAAACTCCGCCCATGGGGAAGTTGATTTATTTATAAACGAAACGCCGCGTTTATAATTAAGACTTCACTGGGCAATTTGTAGATGTTAAAAGGATGTCAGTGGTTTCCATTAAATTGATCAAGTAACCCCTTAATAACCTAATAAAATCGCTATTCCCACGTACTTGAGCTTCTGTAGCCTATACCAAGATGGACGTTGTTTCAACTTCCGACCATCATTTAATATGGCCTTCCATTATGTTTAGGATCCCAAGGTTTGTTCCAATTTTTATATGTTGGCCTATTAAGTATAATCGTACTGCTGAAAGCCGGCTGCGTTACTGCTGATCAAACCGGATGGGCGTGGATGTTATTGGCTCCCCTTGTGATTGGATCTCAATATACGCGGTTTATTGTAGTGCCGACTCTTTGGCTTATTATGGAGTGAGACCTACATGTATTTAATCACACTACAGACCTAATGAAAACTAGCTGACCTGCCACTTCTCCATGGTGTCTCGCTGCAACTTACATGTAATTAGAACGTTATTTCTCGCATTATCAAAATTGCTCAATCGTTATTTCTCTGTAAAACCAATAGCCTAAATGCACAGGTTCGGCTATAGCTCCTCTGCAGTCTGTAGGCTATAAGTTATACTCAATGCTGCCGCCAGGCTCATTGCCCGTCTTCATCGATTCGAGCAACTTCACTGGCTTCCACTCTCTGCAACTTAAATGTCAGGTATATGAAACAGAAAATGATAAGCGCGAGATTGACCTGCAGATATCGTCATTAGGATTGTTATAGGGTCTTACCATGATAATTTATCATGGTAGGACCCTATAACAGTCCTGATAAAGGAAGAGAAAATCCGCTATAGCAGAGTTGTCCATCTTTCATTCGTGTAACCTATAGTTGCAGATGGTTAAACCATTTGCTATGATCGATGTGATTACAGCACTGGACGTTGCCACTGTTCATGCAGCAGGCGTAAACGTAATCGCAATCTCCAAACTTCTAAAGCGCTAGTCGAAAGCCAAACGAGGGGCACCAACTTATTCACGAGCGCTGCTGCGTTACGTCAAAAGGGTTGTCCGTAAGAGTAGCCTAGTCCAAAAGTGATAACATATATCATCAGAGGGGCGGAATAGCTACTAAGGCGGTGTCTCACTTGTGACCCACGTCATCCGGCTGTCTCCAGCAAACTACCGGATACTCGTTCGACAGGTATAGACCTATAGGTATTGGCATTGGTCGATCGCTGTTCGGTATGCGGCAAAGTACCACCAGTGGCTGGATGCGGAAAGTTTCAGCATCGTTTCTGCTTCCACAGTCTACATTGCACCACCAGTATTCTCGTAAATTATATGATTTGAATATACATTGTCGCAATAAGGGAAGAGAATTCGAGTCGTGAAACTTAGTGCCATGGGCGGAGTTTATCAGGGGTTAGGGGGCTAAGCCTCAAAGAAGACCCAAATTCATTTTTTAAACCGTGTAAATGGTATCTTTTCCCGGGCTTAGCCTCCCCCAAAGAAGGCTTTTGCCCCTCCAAGAACGGAAACCAAACTCCGCCCATGCTTAGTGCAGGTCTCACCATCGTGGGCGATCATTGAAACACAGATGATTGGCTATTATTATGTGCTGCAAGACTGCAGGCAGGATCACCGTCACGACGTTAGGACATTCCAAACGGACGTTCATCGCTCGTTAATAAGCTGGTGCCCTGCACTTGACTTTCGAGTGGTGCTTTAGAAATTTGAAGATTACGATTACGAACGATGGGGGATACTGACTTCTTCACTTCCATGTGCATTGTGCACATAGTGTAATAAATAATAATGATTATTGCTTGTGGAACACCGTGTTTTATGGGCGATCGAACGGCCCTCTAGCTGTTACTAGCTAGATGATCAGACTATTTTTGCTTCGTTGTTCGGTGTATGAGCGCCTGCGTTTCCATCTAGCGAATGCAAATAACAATGCTTTGCTAGCGATTGGTTGTCGATTGGGTCGCTAGGTTTATATCGACTGGCTTGCCGAGTTGCAATGAACATCGTTGTTAATTCTGTATGGCCTACGTCTGGTTCTTACCTGGTAAAGCGACCCAGGGCATTTGTGGGGCAGAGGAGACAAGCTCGACTCCAAGCCAATTATTATGCGACGATAAGTCGGAGCAGGGTAGGCCTATTTTGCCGACTTAGTCAAGAATTTTATCATGAGAATTGCAGAAAATAACTGAGGGTCAGACGTTCATTCACGTGCAGTTGGGCCTGCATGTGCAAAGGAGACTGTACTGTTCGGTTATAAGAAAGACTAGGGTTGAACCTACAATTCCTGGCAATTTTCGCTCTGCATTACAGGATATGGAACAATTGTATGCGCTGCAGACAACTCCGGCGCGTTAGGTTCCTGTAGCCTGTTCTTTTGGGAAACTCTTCCGTTCGAACTAAGTGACCATGGTCCATGGATACTAATTGTTTTAATTGTGTTGGCTAATTGCTTACCGTGCATCGACCTGTGTGTGCCCTCTGCAGCAACCTTCAGCTTGATATTTTGAAATTCTTGAAGATGAAGCAAACTTAACAACTCTAGGTCGACTAGATCGAGTCTACAACACTTGACTGTAGCTGAACAATAGTGTAACATCATGTTGACGCTTTAATAGCGCATAGGCTAGGTTTTAATGCCAAAGTGTAGACTCAAATCAGGTTTCAGGAGACGCAGAGAGGGGTAAACAAGAAGGAGGCAGAGGCAAGGCCGTAGCCAGGATTTTATTTCGGGGGGTGTTTTAAAGAAAAATTTCTGACGACCATTGTTTTAGTTGACCTTTTTTAGTCGTCGAATGCTCTTTTAGGATTTTTCGCTCAAAAAACCTTCAGCACGGCGTAAAATGATCTAATTTCGTGATTTTTGTTCATTAATTGCGATTTTCCTTGTTTTTTTTGCGTAAATGCATTATTAAATTTTTACGTTTTTTTCATTTTCTAGCTACGGCCTTGGGCAGAGGAACTGAGCAACACTTAACCTCAGAGGCTCAGAAACATAAACAATTAAACATTCTTGAATTCGAACTACATCCTATAAAGACCTACGCAGGGATCCTGCGCTCTATTACAGTGCTTCAAGATCAGGGTCCTGACCGTTTATGCGGAACTGTGGTGACATACATGTGTGTGTGTGTGTGTTGGTTTGTGTGTGTGTGTGTGTGTGTGTGTGTGTGTGTGTGCGTGTGTGTGTGTGTGTGCGTGTGTTTGCGTATGTAGTTGACGTGAACTGGTAATACACAGGAACCATTGACTTACTCACAGGCTTACCACATGTGGAGTATGAGCCTGAACTGTGGCTGAAAGCAACGCATTATGCGTAATAAGCTTTCATGAAACTCTAACTTATGTATGGCGAATAAACACAAATGAATTGATCCACACAACACGATAGATCACTCGAAAGAGTACCGCCTGGAAAGGAGATGTCTCTTTATTTCTCCCTCTCTGTCTCTCCGTCTCTCTCTCCGTCTGTCTCCCTCTCTTTCACAGATTTCTTAGAATAGTTTTCCGTTCTCGGAAATCCGTAAAAGCGCCACGTACCGATAGAAAGCTGCAGCATTGCGATGCGATGGATCTCGCAAGAGGCGGTGGATTAGCTCCGCACATTCGGAGCATGGGCGTTTATTAGGGAGCCGGTCACTTACACGGTCCCGGCGTCCTGCCTATTTGCTTCAATTATTAACCGGATTCGGATTGACCGGGACGTTGAAACACCGGATTTAATGGAACGGATTTGCCTGGGTAACAGTTTAGGGGAGGATGGTGAGAGTTGGCAACGCGGCGAAATAGGGATCTGACGTTACTGGCATGGACGCTTCCGTTATAGTGTGCGTTTCGTCGTTCGGATCGACGAGAAGTGTGTCGTAATGCATCCGGTAGCATATCTAAAATCCGGGTCGACGTCTTTGGGACGATAACGACCCATTTAAAGGCAGGGATGAGCAGCGCCGTATACAGAAGAAGCGGACCTCAGGCGGAGAAGGAGAGGCAATTAAGGCGAGGCAATTAGGTCGGCCCAGAAAGGCGCCACATAAAAGATTGGCGACCGAGATAACAATGATCGACCGACGTTAATTCAGGCATTGTTCGGTCGTCGTCGGCGGCGAGACGTGAATCTAAACTCAATTAGTAGACAATGAACGACTGTCTCTTTATGTTCTGCGGATGGTTATAAGGATTGAAAGTTGCGGAGGAGCTAGAACATTTCTCTTTCAAATAACGTACGTTGTGTAATTAACCTACACTGCCGAGATTCTCTATATAATCCAACGCAGCACTCACTAGTATAGGCCTAGTATGATTTATTTTATGCGATAGGCCTATATGTACGTGTATCTATATTATAATTCCGAAATTCCATATGTTTGTTTGTTTGTTTATTTATTTGTACGCTTTTACTCTCCCCTGCAGAATAGGCTCGGAAATGAAACAGCGTCGGTTTAAAACAATTATTGATATCGATTCTTACCCAAATTATGTTAAGAAACGAAGCGGATCACTTAGTAAACGATAAGATTTTAATAAGATTAATCGCCATGATCCAGAACTGAACTTAGCTGTCATTCAGCCATTACCGGAAAAGGGAAGAACTAAACGCGAGAAAGAAGAACTGACGACTACATAATGTTGGGATAATCATAGTCGTTATATAGCGCTAGATCTATAAAGTCCAACACCCCTCCTTAACGACTACTTTACCATAGCATCATAACAAAAAATAAACTGTTCTCTCAATTTAGCCCAATTTCACTAGTAAACTTCCTAGTTTTAACTGCTTCCAAAGGCTTAGCTAAGAGATCAGCTATCATGTGTTCACTAGAACAATACTTAATGTCTAGTTCCTTCTTTCTGTACATTTCCCATACGAAATGATATTTAGTTCCGATATGCTTTGTTCTGTAACTGTTTCAAAACACCCGGATCTTCATGACCATAGTTTTATTCATAAGTTCTTCAAACTTCTTTAACATTGTAGATTTTGTCGATGCTACAATCAGGTCATCCACATGAATTGAGATGTAAATCCATCCATCATCGTACTGTTTTGAATATAAACATTGATCATTGTCACTTCTCTTGTATCCATCAGTGACAAGTACTTCATTGAGCTTTTTGTTCCATTCATTTGCTCCTTGTTTAAGTCCATATAAATTCTTTTTCAATTTACAGACTTCTGTAGTGCCTTTCTGATATCCATCAGGTTGTTTCATGTAGACTTCATGAGATAGGTCACCATTCAGGTAAGCTGTTTCCACATCATAGTGTTTTACTAGCATGCCTTTAGAACCTGCTATAGTCAAGATAGTTCTCAGAGTTGATGGTTTTGCTACTGGAGCAAATACTTCATCATAATCTTCTCCAAATTTCTGAGAATATCCTTGTGCTACTAAACGAGCTTTATATCTTGTTATATTTCCCTTTTCATCTTTCTTGATTTTGTAAACCCATTTGCTACCAATGGCTGTTTTGTTTTCAGGTAATTCTGTTAAGATCCATGTTCCATTCTCATTCAATGATTTCATTTCATCATCCATTGCTTTCCGCCAGGATTCTTGTTGTTGACAAGATATTGCTTCCTTGTAACTTCTTGGTTCTGGCTCAACTGTTGTTATTTTATTAATGGTTTCAATTAGTCTTTCGGGCGGTTTCGCCTTGTTGACTCTTTCTGATCTTCTTAAATTTACCTGAGTGTCTGTAGTTTCTGTAATTTCCTTATCAGGCTGTGTAATTTCTTCCTCGGGTAATTGATGTGTCGGAAAAAGAATAGTTTCATCATCAAAATCTGAATTTGATGACAGTTCTTCAATGTCCAAATCAAAATCACCCTCTGTTGACAAATGTGGATCTGTCTCGAGAAAAATTACATCTCTACTGACGTATACTTTGTTAGTATTCACATCTAGTAGTCTGTAACCTTTTGTGCCTCTTTCATAACCGACGAAGGTCAATTTCTTGGCTTTATCGTCCAATTTCTGTCTTTTCTCTGCAGGAATTGCTACGTACGCTTTAGATCCAAATCTCTTTATGTAGCTTAAATTTGGTTTTCTTTTGTTCCATCTTTCATAAGGAGTGCCTTCAATACCTTCAACTGGTAATCTGTTCTGTAAATGGTTTGCTGTCATTATGGTTTCACCCCAAAATTGTAGCGGTAGATCTGCATCCTTTAACATGCATCTTGTCATCTCGGTGAGATAACGATTCTTTCTTTCTGCACAACCATTCTGTTGAGGAGTATAAGGGTTTGTGAATTCTGCTTGAATTCCTTCACTTTTCATGAAATTCTGTAACCTTTGAGCTGTGTATTCCCCTCCTCTATCTGATCGAATTCTTTTCGGTGTTTTACCAAACCTTGTCTGAACATGCTTGACGTACTCTTGAATCTTTTCAGGTACTTCAGATTTATTTGCCAATAAATACACTTCTGTATATTTACTGTAATCATCAATCATCGTCATGAAATATCTTTTCCCACCAGGTGTTGTTGTCTGCATTGGTCCACAAACATCTGTATGTATTAAGTCTAGAATCTCATCTGACTTGGAATCTGACTTCTTTGGAATTGACTTTCTTGTCATCTTTGTTTGAATGCAACATTCACACACACTTGAGAATTTACACGGCTTGATGATGATTCCTGATACTTTATTCTGTTTCACCATGTTTTGTATGGCTTTTGGATCTCTGTGTCCCATTCTGTTATGCCAAACGTGTATGCAACCTGTGCAACTTTGTGCAACCTGTGCAATATGTGTTTCCTTTTCTTTATTCGTTTGGTCAGAGATTCTCAATTCAAACAAATCATTTTTGTCATCTGCAATTGCTATTGCTACTCCATCCTTTATGATAGTGCATTTGTTTGCCTTGAATCTCACTTCACAAGCTTTACTGACAAGTTTCTTTACTGAAATTAAATTTCCTTTCAATTGTGGGACGTACAAGACTCCACACAATTTTGCAACATGTATCTCTCCGTTTTCCTTTATGAAATTAATCATCACATCACCACTTCCAGCTGTTTTAATCTTTCGACCATCAGCGAGAAAAACTTCACTGTTGTACTGTCTGTTAATGTTCAAGAAGAAATTTCTGTTACTGCACATATGTGTTGTTGCACCGGAATCAACGTGCCAAACACTACTTATGTCTTTTTCGTTTGCTTTAAGACATGTATGTGCTACACTTTCTGTTGGTTTTTCTTCATTGAAATTTTCTCTCAACGTTTTAACCACATGGTCTGAATTTCTTTTCTTCCACTGGATGTACTTTCTGCAATCTCTTTTTAAGTGGTTAGGTTTCCTACAGAAGTAACATGTGCGATGTTCCTTAGGATTTGTTTCTGGTTCTGTTGCCTTTAAAACCTTTAATTCCTGTCCTTTATGTGTTGAGGATTTACTTGTCCTTCTTGTAAACTCTTCAAGGAGTTTGTTTTTGACTAATTCAACAGTCAAATCACCTTCGGGTCTGCTTTCTAATGCCGTAATCAGTGTCCCGTAACTGTCTGGAAGACTACTGAGGAAGAAAGCAACTGTTAAATGCTCTGCCAACGTTTCTCCCAACGCCGTGAGCTGGTCAATTAAATTTTCCATTTCCGCAAGATGGTTTTGCATATCACCATGTTCTGTTAACTTTAATGCACACAGTTTTCTCAATAAATTGACTTTACTGGACAGTGTTGCCTTTTGATAATACTTCTTTAATTGTTCCCATAAACCTTTTGCCGTAGTTTCTTTCCTTATTAGATGAAGTTGGTTGTCTTCAACTAACAAACCTATCGTGGCTCTTGCTTTTCCATCTTTACTTTGCCACGTTTCCGTAATAGGATCGGGGGTTTCTTTAGTGACAGTGTCCCACAAGTCCTCTTTAATTAGCAGAAGTTCAACTTTAAACTTCCAAATCTGGTAGTTGCTATTATTCAATTTTGCGATTTTACCTGAGCTTTTATCCGTCATTTTTATTCTTTCGGTGAAAAGAAATAAACAACTGTTTCTCGCATTTCTGTCGCGATGTAAGAAAACAGTCACGCTGTACTGCGCAGTTGACCGGATTATCCTTATTTGTCTTATTAAAGTTCTATTTCATAAACTTTTGTGATCATTACGTGCTCTAGGCTTGCTGGGCCCATAACCTGTTAAGAAACGAAGCGGATCACTTAGTAAACGATAAGATTTTAATAAGATTAATCGCCATGATCCAGAACTGAACTTAGCTGTCATTCAGCCATTACCGGAAAAGGGAAGAACTAAACGCGAGAAAGAAGAACTGACGACTACATAATGTTGGGATAATCATAGTCGTTATATAGCGCTAGATCTATAAAGTCCAACAAATTATAAGGTCATCGCAACTATTTTCAGGTTTTAACTCACTTTAAAACAAGAAATATTTGCGTTTTAAGACAGATTTCACCAATAAATGATAACGCTGGCACTTTGGCGAAGAGTCTACTCCGCATGACGTCATACCCGTCCAGTAATAATATCCGTAGCGCCCCGCAGGGGCGGGTTACGTTTGGCTTTTTGGAGAAGCGAGGTGGGGTGGAGGGTTGGCGAAAACCCTAAATTTGGCGGTCAACGATGGGTACCAGAGTGGGGAAGTGTTTAAAACCCGAAATTTCACTTTAGAACTCGAGTTATTAGCGTTTTAAGACAGAAGCGTTTTAAAACAGATTTCATCGCTCACGCGTTGGTAAACAGTATCGAGCTTCAGTAAAAGAGTCTACAGCCCGAATGACGTCATACAAGCCCAGTAATAATTTCCCTAGCGGGGCGTGTTACGTTTGGCTTTTTGGGAAAGCGGGGTGGGGTAGAGGGTTGGCGAAAACTCGAAATTTAGCGGTCAACGTTGGGTACCATAGGGAGTGGTGTTTAAAACCCTAAATTTCCCGGGCAACGCCGGGTTACACATCTAGTATATTATATTCATCAGATATTTAAAGTCACACACAGAATTATACCCTCGGTATACGCAGCCAAGTAAATCGTTTGAATGTATATTTCATATTATGTATCTAGCCTAAGCTAATTATGTGTTGTTGATCAAACTTATGCATGCGTATATCTTAGTTGCTAACTGTTAAGCATGCAGATTGGCAACTATTTGCATAAAGACAGGCCTACTAAGCCTACTATACAATGCATCGAATGATTTCGTCCACCGTTTCGTTTCAATAGAAACGCACGGTTTATATGATCAATTAAAAGGTGGCTTCGTGATTCGCAAATCGAAATCTAAGAGGCATGCGCGCAGAAAGCGAGAAGTCTCTATGTCACTAGCAGTTAATTGCATGCTTTCGATTTTGATCATATATACAATATATAATATATATAATATATATAATATATATGATATATATGATATATATGATATATATAATATATATATATATGTAGTATATATTATATGTTATATATATACCGCAGAGCTAACCGTCCAATAACATTTGCGCTCGCCCACAATCAATTTCTCCTTGATGTCATGTATGCCATATTATGTGAAACCTTGGATCTGTGGAATCGGGTTTTTAATCGGGAATTCTGTGTATATACATACGCTATACCAGTACACCTGCGCTGTTTAGAAATATGAGGTAGCTCAGCATTAATTCGTGGTCCATCACCCTCGGTCTTTCGAAGTCTATACTGTACACCCGCTTTGGTGAATGCAATTCTTCGGGTGGAGACGGAGGGAGGGTCTATGACGTCTCACCATTTCCAAATTTATTGCAGCGAAATTCTTGCATCCCGCGCGCGGTAAGCTTATAATTATAGGCCTACATAAAATTATATGCTCATTTCTAAACTCTGCGATTGCATATGAATCTATCATGAATTACATACAAGCACACCATCTAACATGAGGGTGCACAACTGTAGGCCTA
Organism: Lumbricus terrestris; assembly: GCA_949752735.1. Taxonomy (NCBI): domain Eukaryota; kingdom Metazoa; phylum Annelida; class Clitellata; order Crassiclitellata; family Lumbricidae; genus Lumbricus; species Lumbricus terrestris. Next base: position 32,761,502 of record OX457040.1, read on the forward strand.
CATGCATGTGTGCCATGGAGGCTAACGGTAACAGCATACGCTAGTAATAATGTGCTAAAAACTGCCCATTATACAATTACCCCAGAGGTTACTTTATAGAGAGCACTGGGCTCCAAAACTTATGCTTCTAAGACAACGTTGGCAAAGCCAATAAATGTCAGTTGGAGCATATGCAATTGTACATTGAAGGCCTATATTACAGAACGGTCACGTGTGTATGACCACGCATTGACTCGCCAGATGCACGATCATTGGATCACATATGTGCGATTAATGCAATCAATTCTTACGCGATAATCGCCTTAGCCCATCAACACCTGCTCTGCACCAGCAGACGTTTCCCTTTAAATACGTCCAGATGTTGCCTATAATTATTACAGTGAGGTGCACATTGATTCCCATCGATGATATAAGGCGACCTGCTCTCATTTGTCGAGGCACGGACGGACCTCAGTATAAACCAGTGGCGTAGGCAGGGGGGGTTTCGGGGGTTAAAACCCCCCACTGGCTCCGGAAAAAAGGTTTTTGTAAGGTTATTTTTCCATTTAAGTAAGAAAAATAGCAAAAAACAGGGTTTTCTGTCATAAACCCCCCATCAAAAATTCCTGGCTACGCCACTGGTATAAACGCGTAGCTCCTATATTCCGTAACTCCGCCACTGCTTGGATTCCTCCAATGCCAGTCTTAAGCCTGGGTAAAGGAGGAGGGCGACACTAATCATCTTTGAAATGGCAATGTCTTTAAACAGCCACAGTTCTTATTCCGATTTCCAAGGTCCGTGGTCGGACGGTCCATGCTTAAAAGAATCGACGCAAAAAGAGAACATAATTATTTAAGTCGGTTTGAAATACGCAGTTTATTCTCTTTTCATACGTAAACGAATGTGGCGATCATTTCAGCAGTTTCTTCACTGATTTCAATATTCTTTGGAGTGTTCTGCCATCTACAAAACCATGTTTTGCACGATTCCATGTGATGCAACAATTACTTGATCGCAGGGCTGTTTTAAAAGAATTTTTAGAACTGCACAACCCCTTCTTTTCCTTCCATCATCCATGGTAAATTACTTCAAATCGGAGAACAATAACTATTTTTGCTAGTTTTAACTGTACAGAAGTGCTTCTACAACTGCACAAATCCATTTAGAACTGCACATTTTGTGTACAACACTGCACGTTAAAAAAGTTGCTTGATCGGCTAAGAAATTTTCGTAAGTTGGTCTCTGCATGTAAACTTTGTTCTAGACACACCGGTTCTCAACCGGTGTGTCGCAAAAGGTTGAAAACCTCTGTTCTATAGGCAAATGCAAAGCATGTTTAAAACGGTGGATCTACAATTTGACTGCAGGGGCACTTAGAGTTCAATACAGTCAAAGGGACAAACAGCAAAAGGCAGATGCATAATGCGATGCAAAAATACAAAGTGATGTGGTCCTAATTAGCACAACACGCATAACATTAAATACAGCGAGGCTTTTGTTGCGCTATATACAGACCAAAATTGATGCAGGAGAGTATAGCAGGGACAAACGACATGCACTGAATTAAGCCGCATCGTAATCGTCGTCTGCAGCAGTTGTTCGTCAATAGACAGCAAACAGAATGAATCCATTAAACACTTCCTGTAAACAATTCTAAAGTCGTCGCCCGTTTTGCAGGCGCTATACAAATGCCCACGTATGTCTGCACAGCAGCAGAGGACTGATCTATGCACACAAACGTCTATGCCAACTTCCGTTCGGTTGTTAACCGCATCGAAGCGATGCATTATGGTCCTAATTAAAGCCAAACACGGACTACATGTCGACTGAATTGAAGAAGATGATGTCGTCGGCATAGTCGTCGTCTTGTTGGGCGAGAATAGGTCCTTTTAGAAACTTTTATTCACCGGCAGCAGACAGGGCCCGATGTGCTTTTAGTCCAGCACGCTCGCCACCGTCTCGCCGACATTTGACGCCATGACAGCAGAGCCCGTGCAGTAGCAGCAGCAAAACTCGAGTATCACGTATACACGCAACGCGATACATAACAATTACACTCGCCGCGCACCCTGCATCTAGGCATGGGCGTTTTCTTGATATTTTAACATGTATCGAGCGTTAATAGCTGTCATTGATCACGGAAAAACGGCTCGGACTAGGATCCTTTGTGGACGCCGGATCTTTTGTGGATAGACCTGGACCGCCGGGCAAATATTTGCCGTGCTGAGAGAAGGTGTTCAGTATATTTGCCAGCAGCAGTGCATGAGACGCGCTTTCTACTCTAACTGCATGCGTCGCCAACGCGGTCCTTTGTGCCGGAGAAAATCCCTTGGATTATGGTGACACGATTCGAATCCCACCTTGTCTTGCGTGTCATACTATAAGTCATGGCGCTATCAATTATTAGGCGATTTGCGAAAGAGATTACGCATAGCTTCAAGGTTGCTTTGTGCATGCTGTGGACCGATCTGCGGTTGGTCGCCGGTGGACTCTGCAGTCGAGACACTGTAATGTATATAGACAAATGCAAATGACGAGGAAAGAAGAACATACACCGTTTACAGTTATATTACAATCTTGTGTTTTACATGCTAGGTACACATGTCAAAATGCGCACGGCAGCGTATATGTCACTGTAAATCGGTTAAGACAGGCGTCTATAGTACTGCATGTAAGATATACATAATAAATATACAACATACAAGCATGCGCATATGCCATTATTTATATGCGCATACTCTTGCGTCGATAATACATGTAGTATAGGCTTGTATTTTAAAGTATGCCATTGCAAAGTATGCCATTGTATATGTATCTGTGTATGTATGCATGTATGCATGTAATATGTATGTATGTATGCATGTAAGCTTGCATGAATGTATGTATGCTTGCACGAATGTTTGTATGTATGCGTGTATGTATGTATGTATGACTTTGTATGTATGTATGTATGTATGCATGTAAGCTTGCATGAATGTATGTATGCTTGCACGAATGTTTGTATGTATGCGTGTATGTATGTATGTATGACTTTGTATGTATGTATGTATGTATGTATGTATGTATGTATGTATGTATGTATGTATGCATGCATGCATGCATGCATGCATGTCTGTACGTGCATGCATGCATGTGTGTAAGCGTATCATCGTACGTGCATGTAGACACGCGTGTATAAGTGCACATTCAAAGATAGGCGCAGTGTCGTAGACGCGTCCATGTGAGCATCTATGATATCATAGGTGTGAGAATGATGATGATGATGATGTGTAGGTCTACGTGTGTATTTCGTCATCGTCGCCGGCGCAACATCATCAGCATCGGCACCGTATGGCCATAAAGAACTACAAAGAGTTGCGAGTTCGGTGCCGCCGTTCTTTGATGTGGCAGCGCTTCTGTCGATCCGGTAAACAGTAGAAGACAGATCTTTCGTGGCGAGTGGAATGTCTTCGGCGACGACGCTGCCATCTATCCGTTGACGTAGCGGATTACTTCCATTCTGTGTAATAAATGCCGGCGCTGGTAAACAGTGCCATCAAGATACTCCTGCTGCTGTGTTAACATTTCGCCCGTCCTTTGTTTTCGTCACGCATCGTCGTTTTTCGTTCGCCCATGCATGCACGCCGCGCTTTCAACACGCTGCGGCAGTTTCTTGCTCAGCTGGTTAGAATAATCTCTTGTCTTTCTTCGTCAGTTCGAAGTCTCGTGTATACGCGGTTCGAGTAGGCTACTAAGTGTATGCGCTGCCTGCTTTCGCCAAGCTTCCGACTGCTTTTTTAAGAGTCCTGAAACTTCGACCATTCTGTGTATAGCTGGAAAAGGTGCGGCTTCCTACGGTTTAGCCGGGCATGCAGTGAAGCTGGGCTAATCTGGATCTATTCGCAGCTCAGATCATTGGCTCTTCGTAGTTACAAGAGCATTTCATAGCAAGAAAAGAAAAAGAAGAAGAAGTATAAGAAGAAGAAGTAGAAGAAGAAGGAGAATGAGAATGAGGAGGCGGAGGAAGAGGAGACAAGAATAAGCAGAAGAACAAGAACAAGAACAGGAGAGAAGAAGACGAATAGGAGCAGAAAAAAGAAGAAGAAAAAGAAGTATACGAGGGCGTATACAGAGCCCTCGCCGTCTCAACTTTCCACCCATATTATATAGCTCCTCAATGTGTTAAAATCTAGAACCAAATTTCTGCTCTGGTCGGGATTTGAACTCCCACTTCTCGATCGATAGTCCAACATGTTCGCCATTATATGGTGGGTCTAAAAAATAATCCCCTACTGTTTTTTGCCAATATATTGGCCAAAAATTAGAATATTAAAATCAACTTAAACGGGCTTGAAGGCAATTCATATCTACGTGCAATACTCAAGTTTTACCAAGAAATTCCAAACAAAACGAAAGTTATACCACTTTTAGTGAGCCCACCCACTTTTTTGACGATCCAAAAACGTAACGCAACAAAAAGTAGCAGAAATTGATTTGAATAAGTCACATCTCAAATAATTGCTTTCAAATGAATTTGATGTGGCCAGATAATCATCATTGTTGCTATTTACAAAGAAGCATGTAACAACGTATGCCTGTGACACGAAACGGAGTATCCCCCCTGAAAGCTATCCGGGGGGATGAATTAATCTATCCCCCCGGATGAAATTAACCGGTGTATACTATCCGGAGGGATAAACCATTCTATCCCCTTTTTTGAAAAATGCGCATAATAAAAAAATGTATGCTGTAATCAAAATTTAGAGTGACTCTAATTGTTTTAAGTGTCCTAAGCAATGCTCAGATAAAGGCAACTCGAATTTATTTAGTGACTCTGAGTGGTTTTAAGTGTTTTAAATGTTTTAAGTCCTCTAAAAACAGGTCAAAACAAATTATCTAGTAGGAATAAACATACCTGTTAGTGTCATTGTTCAAAACAAAGCCGATGAAAATCAATTTGCAAAGAAAAATACACACGGAAGCGGTTTTTTCGACTTGTTTTAATTTGGGGGGATACAATTAATACGGGGGATACTCTATTTCGTGACACCTGCACGCAGCCACGCTGTTACATTTTTCTTTGTAAATAGCAACAATGAAGATTATCTGGCGCATCATTTAGCAGGATGACTATGATGTTGCAATTGAAGAATTTTTCAGATTCAAATCTTGTTATTAAAGCAGTAACATTGAAATTTATTGGACATCAAAATGGCCAAGGCTTCAATGACAGACAAAATATAGATTCAGATACTTCATGAGCAGAGTCTTGGAGCTTAAGATACAATCACCAATTACTCTGATGAATACTGAGAGCTGGGAAATTAAGAGCTAAATAAGAGTTAAGAAACAAAACTGTGCCGTTTATGAAAGGTGAACGGCTCAACGTCGATACTATCGTAGGCCGACTGGTTTTGTTGAGAAGAACCAATAACCCCTAATCTCCGGATTTTTACCCAACAGATTATCGAGACTAGGGTGGAAAGCTATGCCGGAAATACCAATATTATCTGCGCCCAAAGCTAAGAGTGATAAGAGAATTGATGGTCGCATTGGAGTCGATATGGGAAGATATACCTCTGGAATACGTCAAAAAGGGCACCAGGAACTTTACAAAGAGACTTAGAACAAGTGTGAGCACTGCTGGTGACACATTGAACACAAGTTGCGAAGCAATATCAAGTTCTTTCGAAGATAATTATTTGGGATGGGACTTAATAAAATCGTTTTTTGCTACTTTGTTGCGCTACGTCTTTGGATCTAAACAAAACAGTAAGTGGGCTCATTAAAAGTGGTATAACGTTTGTTCTGTTTCAAATATGTTGATGCAATTTGGCTATTGTAGGCTATGCCCATATGAATTAACTTAACGACCGTGAAGTTTATTTGAAAATTAATTCATATTCTTGCCGAAAATATTGGTCCAAACCGGAGGCGATTCCTTTTTTGGCCCACTCTGTATATCGAGCAAAGGGCATAGTCTAATGAGATTGTTACCATGTCTTCTAGTTACAGTAAGGCGCCACAGACCAGCCAAATTCACGACGCTGGTCGATCTACGAGGGTCGTGTAAGTCCCCAAGTCGTGTCTTAAGTGTGCGACAGGCGGTAAAAACAAAGGTCAAACATGGCGGGGCGTCTTTTGCTATTCTTCCACTTCGAGGAATAAATTTTCAGACGTCAAACAGTTTTTGAGGCACCATAGTTAATTCCGCTGGCTGTTGGACAATGAGACTATTAATTTTTATGCTTTTCGTTTCCGTCGTCACAAAATGCCATTATATGCCTAATGCGTGACAAAATACATCTAGGGCTTTAGGCTATAGACATATCGCACATAAAGTAGGCCCTACCGCCCGAGAAATCTTTCCGTGGGGGACGCAACCGTATTTATATCTTTGTTTATTGACGTATACCCCGACGACCGCCTATTAAAACCTCTTGCGCATGCGCGCTTACCATAACCACCATGTGGGGCGTAGTGGTGTAGTGGGTATTTCGTCGCCTTGCAGCCGAAGGGTTGCAGGTTCGAATCCACCTCAAGTCGCCGCGTATACAGGGACCTTGGGCAAGTCCTTCAATCGCAATTGCTCAGCGCTTCGGTGTGAAACTCCGATGCAGTGTCCGCTCTGTAGTCGGGAGCGCCTCTGAGTAGTGAGCTTGAAGGGGCGCTATAACAAGTGCGCATACAAGCATGCAAACAAACACCTAGTCACCTACTAAGTAAGTGGTCCTTTGTGTGAATAAAACTTGTCGCAAACTCAAAGACGCGTCTTAGCTAGACGCAACTCAGCGTTTAGTCAGTACTTAGTCTAAGACCCCTTCATGATTAATTGGCATCTGGTATACCAATCGCTGAACGCATCTAAGCATTTTCGTTTTCCATCTCGCACACCTTTTGGACGGAAGGCTACAGACGGGATCAAGAGACGGGATCAAGGGCGGATACAGGAATTTTCGAATGGGGGCAGCCAAAAGTTTTGGTCGTAGGCAGGGAACATTTTTCTTCTTGGTCGTCTAAAAATCTGATGACTTTTTGTCATTTGTCTCCATTTCGCAAGAAAAAGATACCATTTTATCCACTAGAAAGTTGATGAATGTTTTAGTCGTACGGGCCTCGTGTGCGGACTTCATGGGTGTGGGGGTGGGCCTACGGAACTACTCATGGGGTGTGGGGGCCACGTCAACTTTCCGAACCAGAATAGCTGGTCAAAAATAAAGAAATTTCTAAATGGGAAGCCATGGTTGGATTGTCCAGCCAAACTATACGAGCAGTGGCAGAGTTTCGTGATTCATATACGCCTATGCTTTCCGATTGTATACCGTATAGCTTTAACTAAAGTAAACACGTATACACAGTTGTGGATTTTCTATTTTATATTAACAAAAACGAACAGTTCAATCACAACATCACTAGAATCGTCACAGCATATGCCCTATAGAAGCACAACATTCTCAACTCAATTGCATGCTTCAAATCTTCTTGCCACTCTCCGCACGATTTAGTTTAGCTTCCACACGTCCTTTCGTGCCAAGCCAACATAAAAAGTATTTTGTAGGCCATAACTTGCACTAGGCCTATATATGTGCACGGCATAAGATTGCATTAAATATCTGTAATATCCGGCTCCATACGTCAGAAATCTCTTGCGTTTATATTTATTTGCTGAAAAATTAGTCTGAGATCTTTAGTTTTTTTCACCAGTGTTGATTGCTAAGGCAGGTTCATACAGATAGCCTACGTATACGAGACCCAATGATGCCGCATGTGCAGTGTGTCAAGTATACACGTGTGTGTGTGTGTGTGTGTGTGTGTGTGCGTATGTGTGTGTGTGTGTGTGTGTGCGTGTATGTGTGTGCGTGCTAGGCTTGTTCGTTCAGAAAGTCATAGCCAACGACATCGATTTCGTCCTCGATCTTAACGATGTCTTCTCTGTTGCACTTCGATGCAGAGGCTGGAGTAAGTGATCGAGGATGTGAAGGGCGAGGAGAGGACGCTGGTGGACTGAAGGCACCCCCTGTTCGAGTGCATGGAGCAGGCTGGAACGACGCCTGCTGCTGTAGGCCAATGACGTCTCCTCTCCTCGGCATTCGATCGACCATTCCTGCAATCGACGACGTCACGTGATCAGATAATTTTAAAATGCACCATGTAATTAGGTGCATGCATGTATGTCGTATACATATATACATTGCAATATATAAATTATATATAAATGTATTACAGCTTCGGATTTTAAAGATTTAATGTTACTATACTCTCAACTGACTCAGTGACAAGGTTTCAACTTACAATGTCATTTTATCCAAACAGAAGTAAAAATTAATCGATTACTTACGATTAAATTTAGGAAATTAATCATAAAAATTAATAGTCAGTCAGTCACATGTATAATTGTATATATTATAGTTCGGTCATATTGGCATTATGTGCATAGCCTACGTGCATGCAATCATGTATACAGATCTACTACGTTAGTACGAATTGTACGTATAGATATATAGGCTACATACACTGCATACAATGAGATCAGATCATCAGAAATGACAAGAGAAGCAGTGTTTTGTAACTTATCAACGGAAGCAGCAGAGAGTGTTCTGCTTCTTCCTCTGCCATAGAAAGCACACGAAGCGCCGCGTGATACGGGAATCACAGAGAATTAAGTTGCTTTCTTACCGCTGCGGGCGCACGTGTGCAGTCGCAGGAGACAGGCATCGGGGAAGAATCGACCGCAGAGGGCGCACGTGTTGTCGCCGTTGTGCGTTCTCTTGACGTGGCTGTCGTGTGCGGCGTGGGACGCGAACGCCTTACCACAATGCTTGCACTTGACACAAAACCAACCAGAACAACAAGATTATAGCTGCAGCAAACTTCGCAGGGTGCATCAAGTTCAACGTGTCTAATGCTGGTAAGAATCAAGAGAGGATATGAATATCTTAAGAACACTCAAAATAATAATAAGCTTAGTAAAATAATAATAATAATAATAATAATAATAATAATAATAATAATAATAATAATAATAATAATAATAGTAATAAAAATAATAACATAACCCACCAACTAACAGTGTCCGGACAATTTTTTGCTTCCTGGTGCATGGGAATAGAACTACATCGGGTAAAAAAGAAAAAAATTATTATTATCATTATCAGTGTATAGACTATATATAAATCATATATATATATATGTATACCTAAAGAACAACCGCAATACTCACAATATTCTTCTGATACCCTGCCAACCAGAATCTGACCTCTTTCTATAAGCTTATATCAACATCCTCTGACTTTTGCCGTATACGCTTTTGTCTTTCAAGTGGCGCTTTAGATGCTTGGAGATTACCATTTATGATAACATTTTAATTGCTCATATGTGCACTTGCTATAGCGCCTCTTCAAGGTCACTACTCAGAGGCGCTCCCGACTACAGCGCGGACACTGCATCGAAATTTCACCCCGAAGCGCTGAGCAATTGCGAGTGAAGGACTTGCCCAAGGTCCCTACGCGGCGACTTGAGGTGGATTCGAACCTGCAACCCTCCGGCCGCAAGGCAACGCACATATCCACTACACCACCGCGCCCCAATTAGTATTAATATCAGAATGCGTGTTTACTTTGAAAGGCTTTTCACCGGAATGTTGACGAATATGTGTCCGCAAAATGCTGGACGCAGTGAAGGCCTTGATGCAGTGCGGACATTTGTACGGCCTTTCACCGCTGTGCACCTACACACACAGACACAAGAAAGCCGAACTGTGCATATTATATTGCAGATTCAAAGTGCCAACAATGCAAGCGGTGATCATCAAATTCAGCGTTAATTATCGCAACGAATATTGCCCATGAAACAGTACATTGATTCATTCATCACGGATTTATGCTGCGCCCAGTCTCAAGAGGAGCGACTCTGAGTAGTTTCCTTGAAGAGGCGCTATATATATACTCGAATGAATGAATGAATGACAGTTTTGAGATCGCGATCAAACGTGTCAGAAGGGACCTTTGGCAGA